>CM070036.1:103892049-103929232 GCA_036250615.1 Ptychadena robeensis
TGAAAAGTTGGGGGTCGTCTTATACACCCAGTCGTCTTATACGCCGGAAAATACGGTACTCATAATCCTATTACCATTTTTATACCTTGATATACTTGCACACGTGTTTTAAAACAATCTTTCCTACTGAACATAGTTTTCCTCCAACATTAACTAAGTAAATCTTTGGAGAAACCTGCTAACATAAGGGGGTACATAAAAACAGCTTTATCCATAACGTTTATATGCACAACTTCAGCAAAGCAGCTTTTGAGATATTTTGAGATAAGAGCTTGTAGCTAGTAATATTCTGTATAGTAACAAAATGGAATCACCAAAATAAACCTTTTTTTGAAAAAAAGCCATGGTAATCTAAATTGAAAGACCTTTAAAAACATTCTATACAAATAATTGTCCATATACTTGCTGTTTGACAATACTATAAGGAATGTGGCATGCTTTGTCTAGCATACTGTTTTCCATATTGTCTGAATATTCTTTATTGTGGCACCTTAGTAACATCAAAAGAATTTGTGACGATGGAGATACTTCTTATCACCAGATATCAGGCAGTAAAGCTAATTAAATCATTTGCATCCTATACGTTCACTACTGAAAGATATGATGCTTTCTAAGCTTTAGGTAATAATTCATTGGGTGAATTCATTGGCTGATTGAGATATTTATATATATAAGATGGTAAATAAAATTTTTGGCAAGAGACAATATTAATTGTCAGGAATTCAGAATAAGGTCAAAAATGGGGGCACTGCATTATAAAAATCATTCTGCAATGGGACACACACTGTGGGTACTCTACCATTCAAAATGAATGGGGTGTGTGCCAAACACACAACCACTATGTTTTTTTGCCATGTGGTGGAGTTTTTAAGGTATTTTAACAAGCTGTACACATATTAAACTATAAATGAGTTAGATCTTGACTCAACGCTATATTAAGCCCCCCATACACCACATACAATTACCATGCAATTTCTGTACAACCAACTTTTCTTCTACCAAAACCATGTAATATGAGGACCTTTCTACACCTTCCAATCACTATGTATTCTATCAGGGAGGTCACTATGCTACATAGTTGTTGGTAGGTCTCATGAAAATTGTATGGAGGAATCTAAAGTTGTATGGGGGGCTTAACTCTCATTTCTATATGAGAATACATTAATGCCTGCTCAATTAACAATCAAGACTCACTTAAGAAAAAGTCAATTCACTTATGTAAAAAACATAATTGTTTCTGCACATGATTGGATGGCTGAACTCAGCAGATCATCAGCTTATTTACAGAACTAATTAATTCCTCCACTCCTCTACAGGGTGATAATCAATTTTGTTAAGTCACCAACCTGATTAAATTTAGTTAATCAACCTAATTGTTGTCAAACACCCATTGAGTTTTGGTAAAATTACGAAGATTTTCAAACTTTTTCTTGAAATGTTGAAACTGTAGAGTCACAGAACAAACATTAAGGTATTAATAATCTCGTTATGCTTAAACTGAAAATATAACTGTATTCATGAAACCATTATCAATCATGTAATGTAATGTTCTGTCCTAGTTTCTTTAGATGAACAATATTGATTGTGTTCCATCTGGTGGATTAGAAAAATATCAGGAGTGTGTCTAAGCTCCCAGCCAACACTTCTTCATTAAATTATATTCTGCAGTTTACTTAATTTTGGGTATTGTTTAATGTATTCCAGATCTTTATACAGATGTATCATGCTTTGGAACACTTGCATATTTAAAATATTTGCATCTAAGGACTATGCTAAAAAGAAATTTTATGGAAGGGGCAAGGCAATTCATGAAGGATGGGAAATGTTAAAGCATGGGGACATTTTTGAAATTCACCTCTCTGATGCTATATAATGTGACAGGCCTTTAAAAATGTATAGCAGCAGCATATGCAAGAGCTTAGCTGACATTACCTTATACATTTGAAGTAGAAATCCATGTAGTATAGTTGACTTATTAAATAATATTGAATAACATTGCACAGATTACTGAAGCATGTCATTTGTCCTTATGTGTACAGTAGTTATCTTAAATTCTAGATAACTGTTCCCCAGTTTAACAGAAAATGAAATGTAGTACTTAAATTATCAGCCTCAAAAATTTCAACTCAATGGAAAACATTTTAAAAACAATGTTGTACTTAGTGATTATCCAGTAGTTAGTTAGAAGTGGTAGTTCTTAGTCCAAATGAAGACCTGATATTGTTTTAATATGTTTGTGGCTCATATTGTTTTTTTATCTTATCATATTAATCATAATACAATAAAGGTATGACACCTTTAGCTACGTTATAACTAGTATGCGAGTATAACTATAAAATCTTGAAATATTTAAACAAGGGGTGCCCAACAGGTGGATCATGACCTACAGATAGATGACAAAGAAGATAGATAGATGACAGAAGTAGATAGCGGAGATTTGCTTTGCCTTTTTTTTTTTTTACCAAGTAACGGTATGGACAGAAATGTACAGTTTTGGCCCATACATGAACGCGGTATATAACTGAATAATTAAATACACGAATAAATACATATATGTTTACCATCATATATGTTTAACATTTTTGGGCACTTTTAGGGCAAAATGTTTTTCCATATTTATATATAATTTTGGCTGTTATCCTAAGGCTGTAAAATGGGCGGCACTTATTGTCTGTTATAACCCTATAACTTCTGCCCAAAAAAGTTTTGATATATTCCAAGTGTTGGCAAAACTAACATTATTTTAACAAAATCTTTTCAGCATGCTTTTATCTGAGTTGGGGTTGCCTGCTGCTGTGTTTTGCAGTCTTATAAAGCCTTTCCTATTGTGATCACTCAGTTGGGGGTCAGTGTCATGTGACTCACTTCTTCTATAATACAAATGAAAACACAGTGTGAGATGGTGAACCGATTCCTCCAATGTTCAAAAATGCATGGTACTGCTGCATTTAAAGCACATTGTATATGGTAGAAATATGAGATTTTCTGCTGTGCCCTGTTACTCAGTGTGTGAGAAGGAGGCCGTGAAGCTGGTTGGTGGAGGTACATTTCTAACTTTTTTTGCTCAGCGCCTTCACTTGTGCAATTAGGGCTAATAACAGAGTGGTTATTTACTGGGTACTTACTGTGGTTGAGGATAATCATGCTTCCTTTCACAGGTTGACTGTGAAGCATCAGCTGTTTTGTTTTAACCAATCCCTGGCTGTATTTTGCGTTATGGTTTTGTTTACTACTATACTCTAACTTTGGGGGATGTAATGATGAGATTATGTCATAATGTCCTTTTTAATTTTTAAAGTAGTGAAGGTAAAGTCTGTGCTAGTGCTGTTTTGTGTAACTTTTTGTGTAACTTTGTAGACTGATTTCTAGTCCCAAAAAACCCCAATAATGAATGAGATAATGAAAACGGTAATAATAAAAGTGTAGAACAGAAGAATAACTAAATAAAAGATTAGAATGAAAAGCAAAATTAGTTATTAATAGAGATTTGACTATACAGTACTATGCACTATATTCATATTTATATCGTTTTCTTGTCTCTAAAAATACTCTGCAAAGTTTTGCAGCTGTGAAACTTTGATGAAAGTCTGATATGCTTTGGTTTAGATGTCACAATTATAACCTGCATACTTACAGAGTACGTATCATCACTTGCTATGTAACCTCTAATTTTAGGCACTAGAACCAGCACATAAGGTTTTTTTTTTCTACCATCAAGTGTAATTGTACTTAATTTACCCCTGGCTTCTTCTTACTGTGAGGTGTGCTTTACACTTAGCAACCATCACAGAAAATATTAATGGTAAAAAATAATAAAAAATCTGCAAAAATTAACAATATTATTTAGTATGCTAAACATATTACTTTGCATATTAATTATTTGTGTACTTCTGTTTCTCGATTTAAATAAAATGTTTACTTAATTTAAATGATAGTTTCAGTACTAAGTTTTGATAATTCCCAAAGGTAATTTTAGATTGTATTGCAACTTTGACCATCACTGTTGTCGCTATGCCAGAGAGTAGTGCTCTTCCGTCTATTTTTTATACTGTAGACCCAATACCATTGAATTAAAAATAATAGTAAGCTTTAATAATTTTTTTTTTTAAGTTGCCAAGTTTGTAGATGCTTTTTTGTTTCAAAAAAATAATTTAATTAGAATAATTTGTTTAAATGTGTCAAACCAATGTGTATTGGTTTTTATTCTGTTTTCTAAATTTTGATTATTTTTAAGTGATTTATATTATTCATTTATTAATTTATATTATTCAAATCAAAAGATGACATTCTGATTGTATCAACTTTACGAATAAAAATACAAACACATTTGACCTTCTTGGATTCTTACATTATTACTGTACTTTTTTTTATGTCAAAGCTATTTTTAATGTAATTTACCAGAAATAAAGGAGATTGGTATTCTAAAACTGGATACCACTTTTGTAAATGAAAATAACAATAATAATTGTAATCTAGAAAAGGCTAACGTACTGCCTAATTGAAACATGCACACAAATTAAAAAAATAAAATCATACTTTATGTAAGAACTCATGTGAAACACTTATTGTAGACATTTTAATAAATCCTGTATAAACAAATTACATACATAGTTTATAGAACTTCCCTATAGTACTATTTATTAACTCTCACTACTACTATATATCATTGGAACTACAGAACATACAACCTGCAGATTAGGCTAATAACGTGTAAAACGAAAAGAAACTCTGTATCTACTGTTGACTCTTCTTCATATACTATATATAGGATATGTAGCTATATGTAGTATATAAAGAACAACATTAGATACATTGTTTTTTTCACTACTTTGTAACAAACAATATGTCAAAGATCCATTTAACAGAAACTTTACTTGACTGAAGTGTTTGGCTCATAAAGCGCTATTGGCTGTATTTTTGTATTTTTTGGGCATTTTCTGAACTGGCTTGGATAAATGACGTGACTTTCATCTTCATCAGCCAAAGATTTTTTTTAGCATTCTGTTCACATCTGACACCCATGGAACTACATGGTCATCATAGAGTAATGTAGGAGTAGCAGTCACTACTACTCAGCTTGCTCAATAATGCTATTGTTAGAGGGGTCGGTGGTGTATTTGTGATCCATTTGTCCTCTTTGTTAATACAAATCATTTATATGTGTTGAAAACAAACACACAAAAGACATGACATCTAATGATTATGCAGTGTCGTTTTGGCATCATTAACACACTCATTAGCTTTTTATGAAGGTTCCTATAGTGTTTACTACATTCTAAAAAAGAGACATGGCCTCAGCATGTTCTTGAGTCCATAAACTTTAAAATACATTGATACACTGTTGTTGGATACTGGCCCTCCACTTTTGAGAAGCAGCTTGTCACTTTTATACTATTTACTCTTGATGTACGCTAAAAAGAAGTTCTTTCTCCATTAATGCTCTTCATTGCCTTATTTTCTTATCTAAAACGTTTCTTTAAATGTAAAAACCTTTTAGAAAATAGAGCTTTACTATAATATTTGTATAAAGAAATTTATACGTATAATTACTATTGATTCATTTATTTAGTTGTTAATAATAATAATAATAAAAATTATAATTATATATATATATATTTAAAGGAAGGTTTAATCTCTTTATATTGTATATTATTTCTATAAAAAAATATTTAACTGAGAGTAGCCATTATTTTTATGAAGTTGACATGTTCAGTCCTAGGCTGCCACACACAGACAGATCTTTCATCACATAGGACAAAAGATCTAGTCACTGTGATCACGGTGAGTTCAATCCTCAGTTTGAACAAGTCTCCTCCCAATTGATATGCAATGAATGGATCGTACAGAGATTATAAAGTATACTTAAAAATCTTTGCAACCGACAGAAAAAGACTTCCTCTGCATAGGAGTGTTCATTTTTAACCCATACTACTACTCATGCTCAGTGTTTGAAGGGAATGAATTACTACTAGATAGGTAGGTCACAAGTAGCAAGGGAAACTGCTACCTTCAAAAGCAATATTATTAAAGAGAAGCTCGATTGTATGTACTTATAAAATATATATTGTAATAACTCCATCACCTATAGGCATACACATATTTGAATATGGATCTTCTTGCTATACCTATAGTCCTTATGAATATTTTTCCACTTTAGGATTATTGCTGTTTCTAATACTATAATATTAGTTTTCTTGAAAAGGTGTCATATATATATATATATATATATATATATATATATATATATATATAAAAACATTGTTTTATATTTTATTTATCATGAGTTCTACACAGCTCATCAAATAACTGGGCAAGTCAACTTGCTTTATTCTTTAAGTGAATCAGTCCATGTTAGAAAAAATATTCTATTATTAAGAATATTTATACTTACAAGGAAAATGTGACTTTTTTTTTCTTTTCCTAGAATGAAAACGGCTATAACTATAATAAAGCATAATTGACACTCAATTGCAGTACTACAGAACGCAACCCTCTCATCCTATAACATAGAATGAGGTGTTTTGCAGTCCATATAGATAGTTGGAAGGCATAAGACTTGTTTACTAAATATTAAAATGAGTTATAAATGTGCAAGGGTTAATAGTCTTAACTTAGTGAAAACTGTGAAAATTTGCGTTGCAAAGCATGCCCCATAATGTAGGGGAAAAAAAGGAAAGAAAATAAGCAAACTGTATTTTGGCTAACACATGAATGAATGGCTAAAGTCGGAAAATCCTCTCGTATTCAGTAAACTAAAAGAATTTGCCCAGTCCTAACTTCTTAAGTAAATCACCCCAGTGTGACTGATAGGAATCCAGCACAGGGAAAGAAGACAGAAATGTATCAGTTATTGGCGTTTCTGGTAGAATTAAAGCATGTTTTGTACTTATTGATATAACAAAATACATTTTATATTATGTTTAAACAAACAAGTTTATTTTTTTGGTTTTACACATTAAGATGGCTCTTTTCATTGAAAATGTCGCCACATAGAGTAGCACTAATGTTGCTTCTGGCTGCTGGAATCTATTTTGAAAACAAAACTTTCCAATGCTTTAGAAATGTTTTTAGCTCCAATATTTTTCATTTCGCTTGAAAGTAAGCAAAGTGTCTTATTCGCCTATGATCCAGATTAAGGAAATGTTCTGGTTCACATATGGGTTTCTTGAAAAACATTACACATTGTTTTGTTGAGAAATGAGCCCCATGTACGGCTAACTGTGTTAAATGTGCTTTTTATTATTCTCCCGGCATTATCAAAATGGATAGTGTGAAAAGATTAGTATGATATGATGCCTACTGTAGTCAATGTATAACCTGGTGGTATGTAAAATAGCAATGTGCCTACATTGTTAGATCACATGCAGAGGAATTAGGCTATAGTCTAACTATATATTAAGAATATGTTCATAGGAAAAATGTATAAAAACAATTCAATGGAGTTCTGTAAAAAAACAAAACAGTGTATCTAGGCAATACATTTAGTTATTAAATAACTATTGGCTTCCATCTATAGTGCTTAAAACTATCCTACAATAGTTACTACAGTCACACATCCCAAAATAATTTATTTTCATTTTAATAAACAATTATACGCATAAAATCCTAGTTTTTCATTAGTCTTTCATGCCTACTCTTTCTAAAGTTTACTGATGCCATTGGTATAATACATAGAACAATTAATTAGAAACCACTAGATGGAATACTGTATTTCACATCACTTTACTTAAGCACAACTACTTGTGTTGCAGTATTGAGTAATGGACAACTCTGGCTGCCTCAGTGTACCTAAATATTTGCAAACATAGTAAAATTTATGATTTAAAACATAACACACACTGATAATAAACAAAATAAAGTTGCCCCCCTTCATGTGTTTGTAACACCTTTAATATAATATACCCTTTAAACTTAATATGAAGGAATGAACAAGGATTTATCCAAAATTTTGGTGGTTGGAGATTGAGCCCCAATAATTTAAACACATTACTAATCTTATTTTAAATATTTTACAGAGTAAACAACATTAGCAACATTTGTAGAAGCTAAATGTTCATATCAGCTGAATGTATCATATGATGCATGCATAGCCAGCATTGCCGATCACCACAAATACATGAGATTGTGCTGATTAAGAAAGCCATATAACCATCATCCATCTATATGTATCATCATACAGATATCTTTTACAATTGCTACCTGGTTGGAGTCTTCATAAAAACATTACCTAGCAGAGGCATACAAAAAGTATTGTGTATTTTACCTTACCTAGTGTATGGATATATATATAGGATATATGTATGGAAAAAGCATTCAGCAATGGCTCTTTAAGTCACAAATGACAAAAAAATCTGCAAACTAAATACACTCAATAAGAAAACATATTTACTAATATACTAATCACTGCTAACTGGCAATTCAACCATCCAAAGATAGATAGATAGATAGATAGATAGATAGATAGATAGATAGATAGATAGATAGATAGATAGATAGATAGATAGATAGATAGATAGATAGATAGATAGATAGATAGATAGATAGATAGATAGATAGATAGATAGATAGATAGATAGATAGATAGATAGATAGATAGATAGATAGATAGATGTAAGATAGAGATAAAGGTCACTTTAATTTGAGGAAGTGATAGGCTGGGATTAAAGATCAACTTGAGCAACCAATGTCCATTATGTTAATGAACTGATAAAAGCACCAAAGCCCACTTGCACTATATATATGGCTCATTGAGTTTAAACATAAGCCACTTGTTCAATGTGTACAATTGTGGTAGAGAAAACCATATAATAATAAATAAAATCACCTATATTTCTAGAAATATCATTTGCTGGAAAATGCCATTATTTACAAATTGCTAATTCTTTATTAGCATAAAGATTTAACTTTATATCAGCAGAAACATATAAATCTTCAAGAAATCAAAATACTTTATTAGCTAATGTTGACTATTATATATGGCAATAATAAAGCTTTCAAAACTTAAATGACACAATTGAAATATATGTTAAAGTCTATATTTAAAGGCCTTATGTACCTGACAATGGGGTAATATGGGTTGTTTGTGCTTTTAGGGTGCAAACACAAATAATGGTGTAATAATAGATACTTTCTATTTTGTTTCTTAACACGTAGCATACCTTGACATAATATGTCAATAAAAGTACAGTGCCTTTAATTTAAGTAAAGTCCTTTGTCGGGGGCCCTTTATTTATTGCAGTGAAATTACCATTACATTTTTATATGACTGATATGGTAGATTGTTGAGAATATTATTTTACCATGGGATTGCCACTAAATAAAAAGCATTATCTGATCATACTATTGTAATAATATATAATTAGTATAATCATCAAGCATCCATTATAAGCATATTTTAATTATCATATTATACACTAATTAGGATTGAGATTTGTATTATTAGGACAATGACCATTATAAATAGGTGGCTTCCTTCCTAAATTTATTGGTGGCCTTAAATGACAATACAGCCACACGCATGTACCACTAGCAATGCTTAAAGAACCTTCCAGGGTTGATTATTTTTTGTCCTTACATCACCTGCTATTCCATTCCTTCCATTCCATTATCTTTCTGACTCTGAGTACTGATGTTCACAAAGAATTACGACAACTGGAAACAGGGATATCCACAGTCTACAGGAATAGCATATGAAATAATTTACCGATCGGGGACTTGGTGTTATTTTTCTGGGGAAGCAAATCAGTCCTACTTATGACCCACCCCATCAAAAGAAGCAGAACTCGAAAAAAGTAAAAACACAACAGAATTTTCTTGACCTTGGTTTTTTTTTAGTTGTCCAAACATATATAAATGGGCAACATGTTTAATAAAGCATACCAAGCTCCATTCAAAAAATTGTAAAAACAGAGAATAAGATTGGTCAAGATTTTCGGCATAGCTTTTTTTTCTAAAGTTTTAGTAAGTAGGCCTTTAAGGAACATCCCCAAGAAACATATAGTACTTTCAGCCTTCATTTTTAATGCACTTATTTTGAGTACTATTTTATGTAATTTTGTTGAGGTGTTTTATTCAATGCCATAGATCTATGTTGTGTTAAGGCATTTGTTTTTGTAACAGGTAACTTTTATTAAGATTCTTATAGGTATGTAAAGTTTACAATAGGAAAAACAGTTTGAAATCAAAGTCAAATATGGAAACATACAAAATATTAGATTTAAGAATTATTTACAAAACAATAAATACATATCTTCTATAAACTCCTCTGGAAGTAAGAAAGTTAACTGTCAATTAAATTTTTTATTATCATTACGGTTAGAATTATTTACTCATAACTGAAAAGAAACTCTAACTCTAAAGAGAAGGAGAAATCATACAACCCTTCAAGGTAGCTCCGAGAGTTATAATAAATCATCCTTGCGGTTGCAGCTCTGCTGTGTATGTCTTTATCAGCTTCAATGAAGTGGCCAAAACACAGTACTAAACCCATTGAAATGTTCTGGCTGGTTAAACCTCTTATTTTGCCTCTTCTAGAGGGTTCTGCCTCACTTATTGAATCATTGTCAAGTTCTTTATAGCAGAGAGGGGGTTAACACAAAGCTTTGACTGCCAACCTGATCTCTGGCTTTCTGCTTCCTCAGCACGGGCCCGAAATCAATAGCTTCCCTTTTTACAGGACAAATCCTAAGTATACATAAGTAGAGATATATACTTTAGAATATATTCAGCTGTTATGTGCTCTGTTATTCTCAATATTTTTAAATGATTATATATATACTTATTTATTTTCCTGATTTAAATTTTCTTAAACTGACCATTATTTCTTAATAGAAAATAGTTTTTTCTTCGCCTAAAACAAATGATGCTAAAATATGGCCGTTGTTTACAATACATATGTGAGATGTTCTGCATTATACGTCTTTGTGAATTAGTTCAGCAAAGCATAGAGAAGATTTTTGCGTGCACCTGGTAGCCTTGTCTTTTCCTGACTTGAAACTCATATCCCGGGATTTTAGCTATAGTGCACACTTTGTTGTTATATTATTGTTCACATCTGTCTTTTTTACTTTCGAAATTTTTTTGTTTTTTAATCTAAGTTCTAGCATGCCCTAAAATCTTCAGATTGTGTTTATGAAGCACAAAATAAATGCGTCCCAAAATCTTTGGAAAAATCTATACTACTTTCGCCTAACGTGTTGGTTCTTGCTGAATTACACGATTTTCCTTTCATCTCATTATAGTGTCTTTTTTAGGCCTTTTTCTCCCCTTTTCTATGGATTGTATCCTACTGTGTTGGTGGAACACAAAGGATGATCACATGCACCCATATTAAATGGAGCTTATCTCACTCTGATTCTTAAGCTATGGGAACATATACAGAGAGTTGGAAGAATGTTCACACTTTGACTTATCAATTTATCAGTACGGTGTAGGCCCCTTCCAAAACCTTTTCACTGTTCCGCTTGCTTCCAATAGCCAAAGAAAAAGGCCTGCCATCTGTACCTTTTATCAAAAGGCTCCAAAATGTTTTCTCCATCTGGCAACGTGAAATGGTATAGGTTATAACATTTACAAATATTATTTTCTTATTGTACACACCATTTGGTCCATCGCGATTTTAAAACAGTTGCTGCATATTCTTTAAGAAAAATTACTTTATCTGCTGTAGAACCTGTATAGAACAAGTATAATACAGTTTACATATGTGTTTCAATGAAACACCTATTGCTTGAGTTATTTTAGAATACATATAATGCTCTTTTTTATTATCTTAGTTTTAAGAACAAACAACAGATGTTAGATATTTTAAATATTTAATATTTATTTAAATGTGAAATGACATATGGGGAGTTTAAAAGTGTATGTTATTGTAAGAATAAGCAAGCGTATTTGAAAATAGTGACAGAGAATATTGTATAATGTGTTTTAATGACGATATGCCACAAATGGAGGCGCAAGTCTAGATTATTTGGGAATGGGAAGTACCGTACTTACAATTTGCTATTTTGCCAGGCTCCCTGCAGAGTACGGGGACGCTACAGAAATGAGGTGCAAGAATGAAATGCTTTAATTCTGCATTCACTTTCTGAAGATTGGCTGGTGAATGCGGACATGGTTTGTCATTCTTCATCTTCGGTCTTAATGCTTGAAATAAACCCTTTTTAGTCACATAACAAAAAGTTAGAAAGAGATTTTCCGTGCATGTGTAGATTACAGATCTGTCTATCTATGTCTATGTATCTATTTAACTATCTCTGAAAAAGTTAAATTGTAGGTGCAGCTCAAATAGGACTTTAATTGACCGTATTTTCTTTGTTGTGGTCATTTTATAAACTTTAAACAAAAAACAAATCTTGATCAGCCTTTGTATTTTGCAGATGTTTTATGCAAATATAGTCACATTATTGTGTGCATATGTCGATTATTATAACTATTGCTATACTTTTTGGAATTTTTTGAAAGCCATTATACATTTGATTGTTGTTTGGTGATATAGGTTGATTTACTATTTATTTATGATGTATGTGTCTGTTTAATTGTAATATTTTATCCAAGTTTCCTTTTTTGAAAAAAGAAAATGCATACATTGTTTAATATTTTGGTCCATTTTTATTTTTCATAAACACAATATCCTTACGCTTGTCCTTTTGTGCCCAATATGGTGTCAGGTTCTATTGTTTTTTTGCTGACACTAATATATATATGTGTGTGTGTGTTCATGCACACTAAAAGAATATATCTTGAACAGGTACATCCAACATGTTGAATAATAACAGTAAATAAGAATTGAAGTATATTTTATGAACATGACCAATTCCCCACAGCCGCAGAACACCCTTATATCATGTATAGTAAAAACACATAGGTGGAATAAAAAAAGGGGTTAAAATTTGACAAGGACATCTCCAACACAGTTAATCCATACAAAGCTCTAGGATTTCTCTGCAGTCATCTTTGTGGTATTCATTAGCATTTTTTCCTCCTTTTGTGAAATCTTTTCTTCTTTCGCTTTACCCTTGCGCTCTAGCAGAAATTAGCATATTATACCAGGAGTAGGAGATGTAAGAAGCCGACCCCCTGCTGTTCAGTGGATTGTGCAATCTGCAGGCGGCATCAATTTTTCAGCAGTTTGCTCATTGCTCATTACAGTCTGAGCACCAAGTGGCTATCAAACCGGCACTATTCCCCCTGGTTCTACAGCCGAGCATATGGACTGTCTATAGCTATATCAATACTGTTCCTGCATTAATATGATTACCTATACTTGTCCCTCAATTAATCATACTGCCTATGTGTAGCTTGGAGTTCAAAAGTCCAACAAATGGTTTTCAGTCACATACTGCTATTACATTGCCTGGAGCTTCATTCTGGATAATTGACAGCAATTTTCCGAGCCCTACTGTTGGCACATAATATTATAGCCAATCATCCGCAGCTACAGAGGGAAATTGGGGAAAGCATTCTTTTTTCTTCGTAAACAGCCATATGTAGGATCTGTTTTCGCTATATTATATGTTTATTTTTACTGTCAACCTGCATGCTTTTTGCTTAAAGATAACAGTTGCCATTGTCTCTGGTAAAGCTGGCACACAGTTGTCATGGAAATGAAAATTAAGGTACAAACCGCCTGGTTCAGTAAAAAAAAAAAAAAAAAGAACTAATTCTTAAATGATAATTCTTAAGTGCAACCAATCAGAATTCCCTCTCTTAAAGTCAGACCACGACATGATGGATGGTTCCAATTGGTTGCTGTAGTTCCTGCACATAAAGATTGTGAGTATACTGAACGATGCTACAGTAATTTTTATTAATACATGAGGCCTAAAATAGCAATGACATATAGAGGTAGCATATATCTATGCTGCCCATTGCATGTTTGGTTTCTTTTTCTTTATTTAATTTAGTTTTTCTGTTTATGCAGAGATTCCTAGCATACATTCAAAAGGGGTCGCTAATAAAAAACTATGATACGCTAGTCACACCATTTACTAACAAGGACCCAACCGAAGGCACTGAGAATCACAACAAATATCTTCCTACAACACATAGATGAACCACAGTCCTGAAAATCCCGTTTTATGATTATAGTGCTAATTAAAATTCATTTGCTAATTGTCTATTTCTGCTGCAACCTATAAAATATTTTGGAAGCTGTTTAAGTCTTAAGCTTTACATTCTTCAGGGGCCCTAAAGACACATGCAATACATGCTTGATTTAGGGTTCAAATTTATAGTTTTAATGGCAATGTATGTATGTATATTTTGTTGGGGTTTCTTTTGTCATGAAAAGGCTGAAATTAGGCAATTGCATGATAAACTGAATGGCAAACCCATAGCAAATGGGATCTGCATAGCTGTCAGAAAGAGGATGTACATCCAAGTAAGTTACAGCAGAGGGCAATCTTGCAAAAGTTGAACATTTCGCCATAATATATGATTTCCATGACAGTGCTTGTTAGGAAAGGTACGATAACATTTTAATTATTTATTTACTTGTCTTGCAGCAATGCTGATCCAAGGTTAAAAGGCGATGCGTTTTCGATCCATTGGAAGCATATGAGTTATAGAGTTTAAATTCTTTGCATGATGACTAAGGATACAAGCTGACAAGTCAAGGTGGTGTGTTTGCAAGAATTTTCCAAACCGCCTTAATTGAGGGTCTCTTACATGAATTTAAATCTTTCCTCTTTTTTCTACCAAGGATTTACCGGGCAGATCTACCAGGATTTGCTGCCCTTGATTGATAAAAAGTGACATGGTGTTGATTAACAATCTTATCATTCCTATTGATGTAAATCATAATTAAGTCACAACATGCGTACTAAGTACACAACCTTACGGATTAATGCTTTAACTCCCCCTTGGAGTAGCCGGATTACTTGGTGACTAATGTTTTGTCATACAAATTCATTTGTTGTCCTTCTTTTGCTCAGCTTTGTCCACCCTTTTCTTTGCTTGTACTATGTATTTGACTTATTCCTTAAATGCCCAGAGCCTCATCACCAGTTAGTACATTGTTCATTTGGCAGTCCTGCAATAACTGACAGGTCCATACAATCTTGACATGCACAGTTCATGCTTTACACTGGGCTCCTTACGATTGATAGACAGTTATGGCTTCCATGCTGCAACGCTTAGGAAATGTTCTCTACCAACACAAAGAGGTTTATGGAAGGTAGGCTTTCTTTGTTAGCTACCAAAGGTTTAAACAATATTCTCTCGAATAAGACATTGTAAAGAGGGAAAGTTTACATTTCTTAAATGTTTCTGCTAATAAATGTCTTCATTTCCTTATCCTCGTTCTATTGATTTAAAGGGAGTTCCACAGTATATTAAAATGGACACATATAGAAACATAGAGTATACCTCCAGAGTGAAATATCTTAGGAAGTCTGATATAAAGACACATAGATAAAAAAAGATCAGTCTGTCCATGAAATTTAATAAAGCTGAGTTCAAACATTACGATTGTGAAGCTCAACATTCAAGAGAAAGTTCTATATAACACAAGCTATATTTTTCGTATTTGGCTACTTACTTCTTACATATGCTATTTGCCATGCCCACAAAGCATGGGTTCCCTGTCTATTCTAAGAATGGGTAGACTGTTACATTAGCACTTCGAGTGAAATTGTTATATGAAGCAGAAGGGATTAGAAAACTTGGAACTGGGTCGATTAGGAGGCCCTATCATGTTGCAATATACAATATATTTCAGATAGGTCCACTTTTAATGAAACAGTATACATCCAAAAACATTCCTTTAGGTGAGGATAGAGTGGATTCAGATTCTATTATTATCTATGTGGTCTGGCTGGGTATCAATGTGTCCATTATCACTTATGAGATGAGGGGAAATATTTAAAACTGGAACATATTTTTATGTGAAATCATAATTTTATCATTATTTATTTATATAGAGCCAACATATTACGCAGCGCTGTACAATACATTTGAGTGAAGATGCAACACAGGATAGTACACACAGGTACAGGTTATGATACAGGAGGAGTAGTGGACCCTGCCCGATCGGGCTTACAATCTAAATTATATAACCTGAGGGCCTCTTTTTGCATCCTCAGCACAGGAATTTTTTAAACATCTCCCCAACAGAAGAAAACTACACTGGCAGGGGATGCAACCCTTGGTTACCCTATTGAAAACAAAGACCCTTAGTGGTATACACACACTTAAACACACTCCTATAGTCTCTAAAGCAAACCTGTCATAAAGGAAACATGAGGCTTTCCATTGCTGACTTCTTTTTCCAAATACTAGTTGCCTGGCTGTTATGAAACACATAGGGCCCCCATACACCTTGAGATTTCTCTGTCAGATTTCCTATAGATCTCCTTTTGTTTTTCCAAAACAATGTAATATTAGAGACTTTTTTTAACCATCAAGTCTACCTGTGTTAAATTGCAGAGGACCCGGCACTACGTAGTTGTTGGTAAATATAAAGGATATCTGACAGAGATATCTAAAGGTGTATGGCTAGCTTTACCATATATATATCATAAATCCTTATCTGTATACAGATTGTGAGTTTGAGTAATGACACAACAAGGACCAACAAGTTAACTGTGATGCTTTCATCTATATAAAATGAGAACATACTTTTCTTTTGGGACAGGTTGTAAAAAAAAAGTCTTTCTTACTATTTTTATATGTAGAGCATAAAGCATATAGCATTTATTAGTTTTGTGTATAGCGGTAACATTTATCTAATATTTTAAATGTTAAAATACTGTCAGGAATGAAAGACATAAGTATATTCCGGATATTTTAAGCCTTTTGTGCCCACAACATGCTCTCACTTTTTCAGACACCGTATTGCCGTCATGCTTATGTCACACTTCTTTCTACAGACGGTTACACTGTGCCATGGATTGGCAGTTATCCAATGTAACATTTATAGCATCACCCACATACAATTCTACAGTGATTCCCAGTTCCCAATGCTTAATGGTAGTTGTTATTTCAGTAAAGAGGATGTAATTTGCAGCTGTTTCTTATCTACTTTTA
This sequence comes from Ptychadena robeensis, assembly GCA_036250615.1. NCBI lineage: Eukaryota > Metazoa > Chordata > Amphibia > Anura > Ptychadenidae > Ptychadena > Ptychadena robeensis. Next base: position 103,909,075 of record CM070036.1, read on the forward strand.
TAAATGATGATGTAATTAATGAGTAGTAGGAAGGAATAAAGGGTTAGGTTGTATTAATACCTTTTACAAGGTATTGGACATTGAAGATAAAGTAAAACATAGGCTGGTACTTTCAGTTGTACTTTAATTTTGGGTGTGAAATCAGGAGAATATATTTGAAAATATTCTCTTAAGTTTATGTCACCCAAGTGAGACATTATCCTTTTATAATTGATTGTTTCACTCCAGGCACCTAAACTCCTATGTATAGCAGATTTGTCACAGTTAGCAATAGGCGAATGGCAACCCAAAATGGCAAAGCGGTCAGTTGCAGTTTTAACTGTAAGTAATCAGAGTAATCAGAAATACTTGAATTCAAATTTTACTGGATTACTGTATATTCTCTACAAACTCTCATCACAGCACATAGGGGACAATTATTCAATCCAATATGTATTGAGTATTAACAGTATCATTTATTTCCAAAAACTACTAATTCTGTAAACACTGGGCATCAGCAACTACACAATCATTTTGTCTTTTTGATAAGTAATTTTTTCTCACATCTGAACTTTCTGTTCAGCTATTTTCATGTTGGTTAAATTGTTCTGCAGATAGATTACAGATAATAAATCATAACCTAAGCAAAATTTAGGAAGAATCAGCCAGCAATAAATATGCCTTCATACCTGCTTGCAATATACAACTTTGTATGTGCAGATAGGAGATCCTTCAATGTTCAAAGAGATTTTAGCTGTCCATTTCTGCTTATGGAAAATTTAATTGGCTTTTACTCCAAAGACAGCTGCGCTGGAAAATATAATCTATATATTGGGGCATCCAATCACCTCATGAAGGGTAGCCCTCCCTGCAGAATTACTGTTCTGCAGGACGCATATCCAAGGTTTGAGAAACTCACGCTCATCACAAGGGATTACTCATTGAAGGGAGAGAACAAAGAGCAAATCACCAAAAGACACCTTTTGATGTCACTAACTCCGCTGCCTCAAGCATGTCACCAGATTCAATAGTATGGAAATACCCTAAATCAGTTCATAATAATTAGTATTGATAAATGTATGAAAATGACCATTCCTCAAGATATATATGTGTGTGTGTATATATATATATATATATATATATATATATATATATATATAAAATTTAAAAAGAAAAAATCCAGTTTCCTGACATTGGTTGGTTTATATGTCTCATTGATCTTGTCAAAACCAATTACAAATTTAAAGCAGTGGTTTCATACACTAAATATAAATAAAACATGATTTTATTTTAGGAAAGGCGCAGATTATTTATTTATTAAATTAATTTGTGTTTCATTTAAGTTGAATCTCTTTCGTAAATTCATTGTTATCAGGTGTAAGAATCATATAATGGATATGAATTTATGCTAAAGAAAATAGTAGCTATGAGAGATTTAAAGTAGTGCAATTTAGGGGTTCACTTATTGAACATAAAAATCTGAATATCAATGAGAAACTTTTTGTAAACCACCACCAGCCCTCACCCAATAAAATGTCAACTTCACCAAAATTCACCAATGTATCATATACAAATGCTACATAGAGCACATAAACATACACGATCCTAGAGATAATTAATCTGGATCCTGGAGAGATATATTATAGCCACTGTGCAATAAACAGTATCACATACTGTACATAGGAAACACATTTTTTTAAAATTTAAATTTTTTTTTTTAACAAAGGTTCATATAAATCTAGAAATAAAATGTAAAATTATTGACAAAAACACTTTTGAAGTAGTTAAATGAAAATGCTACATAACTTGATTGATACATATAACAAACAAATTTTTAAAAGATGTAAATAAACTTAAAATAAGCCTTGCCATTACCATAAACTTGCCTATCCACACAAGCTCTTTATTGCTGTCTCTCAGTTGAAAACTCTATATCAATACACATATTTTACCTTCTGTTTTTGCATTTCCAGTTTTCTTGTTATTGCTATAAACTTGTGAAATTAGAAAGTTGAGCTTAGAGAAAATGCTATAGTAAAAGGAATGATATGGTTCTTTTTAAAGAATGAGTGAAAGTCAAGATAGGATACATAGCAGTGTTCATACTTAGGTGGCTATACACTACCAGTATATGACAAGGATGTGAAATGCAGTTATTCTATCCTTTGCTATTTTTAGTAGAAGCAAAACAGTACAAGTCAGATTCTGTCCAATACTCATGCAAAAATACAGTAATCTGAAGTGCCGATGCACAGTGTTTATAGACCAAGGTGTATTAATGAGTGAATATACGTGAAGGAATAGCTGACATGTTGAAGGGGATGAGCACCCCCTTCCTCAGGGCTTTGCACAGCACATATAGTGCCTAATAAATAACAGTATGACTAGATGGTTGCGACTCTTAAGGTTGTATCTTCAATTTCTGGTTTCTTCCATAGAAATCTAAAGTTTTCTGGCACAAATTGTGCTTTGATATTAAACAACTATTGGAAATATTGTAGCTTAATATTCCTTATGTGGTGATGTGGTCACTGTGTAAGTTTTTCTTTTATGTAGGCACATTAGTAGAACATTTTCATCAACTACAAGAGATTGCCTGTCCTCTTTCTTTGTCACTTCCTATGATCTGAAATCACAAAACAATTTACATTTTCACTTATCTATTCCCCCATGTAATGGAAATTAGGTAGACATTGTTTAACCTTGTGGGTGTTAAGCCTTAGTTATTTTGGGGTGAGTTTGTTTACAAACATTATTCACTCCAAGCTACACTCAGGCTTGCTAAAAGGAGCCCACTGTGATCTCTCCAATCCTTCTGGGGTCATCAATGGCACTGAGGAGGTGGGATGGGGACCTGCATGTAAGTGCAGCCATTTGCGCTCTTATGATGATTGCACATAATCATTGATGACACCGGGAATAGGAAAGGTGGGGGTGGGGTAATTCAAACATGTTACTTTGTAATCTGTTTTGATCCCGTACTGCTCTTTTAAAAGAAGCATAAAACAAGCAGAACGCCCTGATGTCTGATTAAATGCATAGGTGTGAATGGGGCCTAAATGTAAACAACCAGCAGCTGGAATTTGTGGATATTTAAAAAAAGCAACAATTTCATATTAAAAGCAGCTCTGCCTCCCGGTTGGAGTCTAGCTTGCATAGGTTCTAATCATAGAGCAAAGGTAATGGGGAAAATGGTGGTCAATTACAAAAAACATTTTCCCTATTATCTTTGCACACCAATTAGAACCTGTGCAATCTGGACTCTAACTGGAAAGCATCACTCTTTAACTCTATTGGCAGGTATCATACCAGGGATCTAAGGCTTACTCTGATAAACAAGTGACAAAAGTATTTATAATTAATTTAGCTGATTTTTCATTTTATTGCATCTCTTTTTGCTGCATTTACTATGAATTTATTCATACCTCTTGGTCATTTATACTGTGTTGTAACACTTTTATTGTTTTTTTTTTCAGGATTTCCTTGTGATTTTCACAAACCTTGGCCTAAGACATCTTACTTGATATATACTAAGTAGATACAAATATTTACTATATCTGCTCACTTTATATTGGCACGTGTTACGTTCACGCCACTGTTTACATCTTACATGGTTGGACAAGCTTATTCTGATGGTCATACTCACCAATTAATTGAAGCACTTGGACCTACTACATTCAGCCAACAATCGTTGTATATGATAACTTCAGGCTAGCAGACACAGTGTTTTTAAGCACTTCTACAGTGGTGACTATCATAAGCACTCCCCTGTATTCGTGAATCATACTGTGTGGGCAGTATTTCTTGGGTGGGTTCCTGGATACTTACCTCTACCACAGGACTGCTAACTCATCCCTGGTTAGTCACACCTCAATAATCTTACAAGTGTTAAGATACATTGTCATATAAAAAACCTCCTGAAGAAGCATTATATCTTTGAAACACGCTGAGGATATACAAGATAGACTACAACCTCTGAATGGTTTGCTATCTTATATAACTATGCATTGGGTTACATAAACTGTTTTGATGTATGTACTTCCAAGACATGTATCCAATAAATGTTTTTCTTGTACCTCAGATACGTTCATTAAATGCCTTAAAAATCCCCTTGCTGCCCAATAACCCCAAAAATGAAGGTATGAATACACTACAGCTTACGAGTCCCTAAATATAATGGCAGTATTTGTTTTTTGTAGCATTTTCAGTACAAGTAAAAAAATACCTGTTGATTTTGCCTGAAATCTGATGTCCTTGTTACTTGTTAGCATGAAAGAAAACACATCAGCCTTAACCTGATTGTGTAAACTACTAATCCCATCAATCTATCATGTTATAGGTATAAACAAATGCAGAGGTGTTAAATCCAGCATTCTAGATGTCTATCCTACAGATACAATAGAGAAATAAAGACTTACCTAAAACCCAAAACACTTAAATATAATGCATTTTAGAGTGCATACAGGCTTTTTTTAAATAGGCTTTAAATGGTCAATTATCTCCAGGTATTATTGGTGATTTATTTATTTCACTTGTATATACACTGAGCAAAAATATAAACACTTTTGGGTTTCCTCCCATTTTGCATGAGCTGAACTCAAAGATCTGAAACATTTTCTACATACGCAAAAGACCCAATATTGTTCACACATCTGTCTAAATCTCCCCATACACATATAGATTACTCTGTCAGATTTCCTTTAGATCTCCTTTTGTTTTACCAAAACCATGTAATATGAGGGACTAATAAACAATCAAGTCTACCTGTGTTCAATCGCAGAGGACCCTGTACTACATAGCTGTTGGTAGATCTAAAGGATATCTGACAGAGAGATCTAATGGTGTATGGCCAGCTTTAGTAAACACTTCTTCTTTGCCGAGATAATCCATCACACCTCACAGTTGTGGCATATCAAGGTGCTGATTAGACAACATGAATATTGAACAGATGTATAGTTTTTTTGTAAACCAAAAGTGTTTTGTTTATATTTTTAATAAGAAGTTAAAAATGAAAAGGTAAAACATGCAACATCCAAAATTATTAGCCCCCCTGTCAATTACTAGTTAAAAATGTACCCTTTCTAAGCCACAACTGTCAGCAACCTCTTAGAGCAGTTCTTTACTGGCTTGGCACAGGTCTCCTGAGGACTTTTGGTGTAGTTTCAGGTACCTCTTCTTGCAAGGGGAGAAGATCTCCATGGTCCCTGGCACACTTAGGGCAGAATGAATTGGACAGCAAAGAGGTTTTTTTTCTTTGAACATGAAATAATTTTAAGAATTGTTATTTTAAAATAAAACAAAAAAAATATTTGCTATGTATGTGTATTTGCTAACATAGCAACAAACAATTTTTTACCTGAAAGATCGCCATGCGGCCTTGTGTGTAACATTTCTTTCTTCGCTGTTTTAAATAAAATCTGTCCCTCAATATATAAAAAACAAAGAATATAGATATTCTTTGGACAACAATATGTCTCTATGGTGCATACATTTGACAGTCATTGGTGATTTTTCGTGGGAACTATTTTTATAATATGCCCCTCATATATAGTACAGCATTTAATAAAAGGGCATGGAATGTAATTTACAAAACTAAAGCCAAAAAAAGATAATCCATAACCTTTGTTTCATTCAGCCGAAATCTATAAATTATATCTTCCAAAATCCGAATGTTGGATAAATCTATTGCGCTTCCTTGCCACAGATGGAATTTTACTATAAGAAGTTAAGCTTGTATTTCATTTTCATCTCGCTAGAACAGTAAAGTTCAGTTGATATATTTTTTCCAAATGTACACATAGCAACAATGGAGAAACCTTTACTGCAGAATGTGACTGCATTCAATTTATATGTGATGGCGGTGGGATTGTGGACCTCTAAAGAGGCTATAAACCAGCTTTACTGTTCAGACGATACATTTTAATACAATTTACCACATATGTACATTTTTCTGGGGATTATCAGAAGAAAGAGACAATGTTGATGAACAGCTGATGTCCTTTCCAAAAATAACATTAAATTGCATTTCAGAAAGCTTTCTCATGACTGAGTGTCATGACTAGTAAGGTTACAACAAATGATGATACTAATAGGACTATGGCAATACATATTGTTACCTTGCTTAAAATTGTGAATTTATCTTACATATATTTGTCTCCATGGAAGTGATGAATTTTTAATTAATTAATTGATGTAGTGGGAACAATATCAATGAATGACCATGCAGGTCATGAGGACAAATAAATAATATTATGTATCAATGAATATCACAATAAACAAATAAGGAGGGGGAGAAATGGACTAATCCCTCAATTGACCTCTTAGTGGAGACCAAACTATTGATAGGGTTTTTATAGTTTGTTATCACAGCACAAGAAATGTACATGTCCCTGTGTAGATGCAGTGTGTGGGTGCTCCCGTAAGTATGGGTGGCGGTGTTTCGGTAGCCTTTATATGTTCCCCCCAAGCCTGATCTGGGTAGGGTGAGGGAGTTTGGCGGACACACATTGGTCTTGATGACCGATGTATCACCATCTACACTGATGTTTTTGAACTGGGTTATGGACCGAGTTCTCCCATTTTATTTGGGGCTCATGCTCCTCTGGTCCCGTATTCATAAGCGGGCACCATTAGCAGGTGGGAGGTAGGTGACTGGAGAACCTTTCTCTCCTTCTGCGCTGGCCCCATTGATGGAAGGTGTTTATTCTGTTTCCACAACTCTGTGTATAGAGGCTCAACAGATAGCTTAACCACTAATATAAGGAAGTCAGTGCAGAAATACTCAATCCTCAGTGATGTGAATAAACTTGTAAACTTTATCCTTATACTAGATTTGGTAAAACTGCAATACAATACAAACAACAATATATCAGAACCCAGATTACATCCACAATACATATCTGTGCATTAAAGGTAACTAATACTCTTACTTACAGGCTATTATGTAGACAGGGCCTGATAGAAGTATCTGATTTATTATAGTGGCTGCTGAACTAAGATGGAGTCATTTCCTGTGAACTATGAACTTAGGGGGCTGACTTATTCACAGCTCACTAATAATAGAATAAATGGGTGCTGTCCCAGAAATGGTAAATAGGTGGCAGCAAATACAATCTACTGTTAACTAGCATTGCTAAGCATATAATCACTCATTGCACCATGTCTAAATGGTGAGGTGAATCTAGAACAGTGTTTGTGCGTCTCCATGGAAATCACAGGTGAGAGGGGTGTGTGTTTACATGTGTTCCCATTAAGGTGACGTGGGATAAATGGGGCAGGTAGGTGAGGTCACTTCCTGTTGAGTCGATACAAGGCTTTAAAACAGTGTTAAAAGAAGAAATATAGAAAACTGGGTGAGAAACAATTGCAGATTTTCTCTTTCCTTTAGGAATGATGGCTTTCCTTTTGCATTTTTTTAATTTTACCATAGTGCTAGACTGTAGCATAGTTCAAAATGTACCATGAAAGGTTAATAAGGGCAGCCTAATAGGGGTGTTATCAGAAATAGGACACACAAGGAAGGAGGGAAAGAGAAGGTTTTACATATGATAGATGGTGGTGGGGGCGGGGGGGGGGGGGGGGTTGGATTGTGTAGGGGAGACCATACACAGGAGGGAATATCATTAACACCATTACACAAGCAATAAACAATCTTGGCGTAAAGACAATGGGGTAGTATATTTAGAAACAGGTACCATCAATACTCGGTTCAGCCAAAGAGATTGTGGAAAACTAGTCCTGCTGGTCCAGGCACCTTTAAAATTGGAGAGTGCAGAAAAATTTGCCCAATAGTTATCCCCTAAAGCCCCCCATACACCTTTAGATTCCTCCATACAATTTCCATCAGATCTACCAACAACTATGTAGTATAGTGACCTCCCTGATAGAATACATAGTGATTGGAAGGTGTAGAAAGGTCCTCATGTTACATGGTTTTGGTAGAAGAAAAGTTGAGAAATACACAGTACAGAAATTGCATGGTAATTGTATGTGGTGTATGGGGGGCTTAAGACAGGAAGTCTGGGGGTAAAGAAGCTGATGACAAAGGGACTGATTGAAGAAGGTTCATAAATTAATTACACACACCAACAAAAGAGAGAATGAGAGCAGAGAATTGTGGTAAATTAGAATGAAAAAAAAGGTTTATTATTTTAAAATGTATTATTAACTATTATATGAAATTGTGTCAATGATTGCAGAAGGATTGCCCTTCACCCAGTCTGGATCCCCTCTGGAGGGGTGGGTATCCTTTGATGGCACCCATTATCCTGCCTTATATTAGGGGACCACCTTGTTAACTGCATTAATACCTATCACATTTTGGAGCAATGGGTATTACTTCATGTATATATATGGATTGGTGTTTTGAATATAACCTAAAACATGTTTGACCATGCAACCAATCTTTTTGAGCAGAATTGGAAATGTGAAATGTGGCGACATATGAATATAATGTATTGACATCACTTCTATTGGATTTGAAAGATCTATGTTTTAAAAGTTTAATCTTCATTAGCTGGTAGAGTGAATTGAGGGATCAGTCCTTTAATCACCCCACCCCCCTTCCCCGTCCTTGTTTGTTTAGATGTTAAATTTGTTATGCTGACAGTTATGTTTATTGGAGAGTGGATAATAATGTTGGGAAAATAATATCACAATAAATTTTATTTTATGTTATGCATAATAAGTCATTCAAAATCATGTTTTAGGTGTGGAGTCCATATCTCAAGGACTAACTTAGAATCCGATCCGGACTTAATAGAGTCTACCACCCACAGAATACAGTTTAGCCTTTCTTGCGTTCTACTTCTACTGTTAATGTTATAGATGCAGTATTTTGGTGATGCATAATTTGCCTCCAATTGCCTCCTATCCTGCTAAATTGTATTTGGGGAAAAAAACAATAAACATATTTTTTAAAAAGTAAATTTTTAAAGCAGACCTGAACTAAAAAATACACTTAAAATTAATATATGCGTAATAAACGCAGTTGAATCTGGAAAATGTAAGATGAATAGGCACAGTTGTTTGAACAACCTGGACAATTTTTGCAACATTTGTGATTCATACCCTGACATAAATGAATATTTGATCCACTACAAATTTTGTATGTTTTCCCTCTGACAAAAAAATACCAGTATATAGCTGGGCTCCCATGCACAAGCAGAGAGGAGAGCAGCACGCAGGAGGATCTTTCCTCTGCTGTGTATGTGTGAGCTGGTCGCAAGCTGCTCAGCACATATACAGAATCTTTGCCGGTCAGGGCCCTGGCTCCTTTAATTCCCCGCAGTTTTTTTGGTTGATCAGATATTCCACTTTATAGGATGCGTCCTATACAACGGAGAGTATAATGGCCCATAAAATACAGTTACTAATTGTTATTACTGTAAATGCTTAAAAAACACTGTTTATGTGATTTCCTGTGTGTGTTTCCTCAATCATGTTGAAGTTTTTTGGCATTATATGTATGTTCAACCTGCCTTGATGGCTCTTCTCCATCACCTTCATATCCTGGTATCAACTCTCAAATTTCAGTAGTTAGCAAGTGTGTTTTGCACCAATTCCTCATACCTATCTACTCGGTGTAGTTCTTCACAACAGAGACAAAAAAATTTCCAGGTCATTCATGCATTTAGTAAAATTGAAATTGTTCATGCGTTTACGAATCTGAGGACCATCAAAATATCCAGCCTTAATTTTTTTAGTCCAGGGAATGACCTACAAATGTACTTGAAGTATTGTCCAAAGACAGCAACAAATGACTTCATCAATCCTAACTTTATATAAACCGGTGTGAGTATGATGGCCAACAATGCCAACAATCATTTCTGACCTTGTATGTCATGACACTTTTGTCCAATGATCTTGCTTTGTCCTGCTTTTCCAGAGGCAGACAAAGCATGGATATTTTGTGTATCCAGATTTCTGTCCGAGCAAGAAGTTCACCATCTTCAAATGCAAATTATTATCTAATTACTCAAATGTTTATGTGTATATTCCCTAACTTCATTCAAACCACGTTGGCACCTAAAAGGAAAAAAAATGTAGACCTGTGTGTGTTCACCTGTCTCTTTAATGCATTGTCTCCAGCATAGGGGTCCTTTATGGATGTGTAATGCCATGAGGTGTAATGTAATTCTATCAAAATGAAAGCAAATCTAAACCCCACAATATGTAATATATTGCAGCTTCAATATGGTTGCATTTGTTTTCTCATGTAGCTTAATATAAAAATTCAATTGAGTGAAAAAATAAACAAAACCCTTTAAAATCTAAATAAAAAAACGGTATATTTTGCAGCTACTAGTCATGGATATTTTTCCCCTAATATTCACCAGCTTATCATGGAAATACTGCAGTTTTGGTCCCTAGGTTGTAATATTTACTTCCTCGCTCTATTTATGATCATGATCTCCAATCAGGCCTAAATCCAAAGACTTGCATCTTTGTTCATCTACTTTTTCTAGTGCATGGGGATATTAGGGGCTTTTGCTTTCAGGTCAGCTGACAGGAATTGACAAGAGATGACCATGGTACGATGGGACCAACTTCTAATACTGCCATCAATGCTTTAAATTGCATCCCATTTGCATGTGACATTTAAACTTACCTCAGTGCAATCCTACAAAATCCTACAAAATATACTTACTTTGCTCCTTTGGCCATGTTTACTTAGATGCTAATTTGATTTTAGTCACCCTGGTGGCATTCCTTAGTAATAGTCAAACTGAGGGTAGCTTACCTTCTCCAAATGTGCCTGCGCTGTCCCTCTGGGTTCGTCCCTGGACCCATCTCTCTAACATTCAGTGATGAAGCTAAGGAGGTATGGGGTCCCTTTGCCATATGCCTGTATTATATTACAGGCATATGCACCCTCGGTCCTCACATTCCTGGCACCAGTAATGATACCAGAAATGTGTAGATGGTGGGAGAGAATGGTGAAAAAATACAAACTGATTAGGAAGAGGTTTACAGAAATAATGGGACCAATGTAGTTAATTAACTGAAGTAACAAATTTGGCCACTACATATTTATTGGTTTTCAATGGCAAAAACAGATCTCCAGAGGCATGTAATGGGGATGCAATGACATCTTGTACTTGTACTTTCCCGAAATACCTAGGTATGTCCAGATGTAGGTGTAAAAGCATTCCTTAGCTTAGGAGAGGAGCAACAAGGAACAATCTGGATTTATTCTAAAGTGGTGAGGTTTTTCCTTTCTTTTTTTTTTACAGATTGTCTATATAAAGGGGTGTTTGACTATGGGGGACATTAGGTGAGTTAAAATGCGCTTTCAAATAAAAGACATATACAACTATCATTACAAATATCAACCACATACAGTTGCCAAAGTAGTATTTTTTTCTCACAAAAAAGTCAACCTAAATGTATAGCATTAGGTTTATTAGATGCTTGAAGTGGAATCTTCCAAGTCATTTAATTGACTGTTCCACTTGAAATTGTCAAGCACTAGAAATTATAGACATAGCAGGAACATTTAGCGCTCCTATTGTTGCAGTATAAGGCTTCAAGTTTTTAATGAAAAAAAAAAGCTTTTGCCAGTGGAAAGATAGAAAGACTATCCTTTTAAAGCCAAATGCCTCATATTCCTCTTTTTCATACCCTACCATAAATTTCAGCAATTACTAACAGATACCTTTACAAAGATTTCCTTCTATGTATTTTTCGGACCAGAAGACGCACACTTTTCCCAGAAAAGTGGCGGGAAAATTAGAGAGCGTCTTATCATCCAAAGGTGTGGTAAAAGACTATTTGTTCCAAACACTTGCTTTCTGTTTCCTGTTGTGGCTGTGTTTGAGAGAAGGCCCACCTCCTGGAGTTTTAATGGTCAGTCAGTCATTTAGGTCACATGATCAGCACAGCGCACACCTCCCCTGCATTTGTGTGACATTGATTGACTGACAGGATCAGAAAGACAGGTTCAGTTCCATCACCAGAAGATATGGTACTCTACAGTGATAGATTAAAAAACGAAATCTATGTTGAAATCCATAGACAAATTCCAATGACGTTCAATTCCAATCAACAAATTCCAATCAACGTTCATTGGAATTTGTCTTTGTATGAAGGGATGTGGAGCTTATAAACGGAGAATGCTAAAAATTAAAACTTGAAATTGATATAGATTTAAAATTTAATCGAAGGTCTCTCCGACCAATACTCTAATAGGGGTTACAGTCCTACTATAGGATTTCTCTCTATGTTGAAATCCATGTTGATGTTGATAACTGTTAACTCTATTCACTTATCCATGGAGCCGCTCTCTGCCCTGTCACCTGCTGCACATCTCCCTCCGAGAAGACCCCACTACTCAATGGCCAATAGGAATTGCCCATGCCACTGAGACACTGACTATGTGAGCATTTTTGGCATTTAGATTAAGTTTTATTATTATTAACTAAGTAATTTGTTGCCAATATATTGCTGCAATATGGCTATACACACACCACAGGAATATGATATAACAATGTTCTTTAGATTATACAAACTTTTCTGTGCTATTATATTAGGCACAGAATCCATAAGTCTACAGGGATCCCCTCACTGATTTTCCATCCACATGACTGATAACCTTATGTGTGAGAGAAAGGAAGAAAGGCTCAGTCAAATAGCGGAGGCTTCACATTTGTTTATTGACTGCTTGCTCAGCCAGCAGCCTCTCTCTTCCCTCCATCTGGGTAATCTATCGAGCTAATTTACTAATCTCCAGAGCAAATGTCAACATGCTATGAAATGTGATTTCACACCAGTGAGGAACTTGAAAGTAAGAAATCCAGTGCTAGTATATCATATCATACAGTATATCTATGATAAAGTCTTCATTGTAACCACACAATAGAAAATCTGAGCCGTCGAATACCGCCATTACTCCACAGTCATGGTACATATATTTAGCATTTTCTGTAAAGGAGGATTAATGACACATATTTCCAGTTTATTGCATTTTCCTTTATTGGCATTATATGGTTTGAGTTTTCCTGTAATAAATACAACAGGGAGTATATCAGCTTCATTAGCTGCAGCCCTTGTTTGACAACACGGATTTAGTCAATTAAATTGCTAAGGTAAACTAATAGAAGGATTTAACTGAAGAGATCCAGGCATGTTTCTGTTTTAATGAATGTATTTAAAGATACATTGACATCTTAATGAATGCAAAAAATTATGAGGTTATGTAAACTGTTTTGTGGTTTGAATTGTATGAGAACAACTGTCATAAAAATGAAAAATTATTCATTATTATTATATATATTATCATTATTATTATCCTCCCTAGCACTCTTGTGAGGTCCAGATTTCTGTTCCAAAAGTGCACCATAGACTTAAACAGAATTTTTTTTCATGTTGTAGGCCTGTAACTTACCAAAATATGTCTGTACAAGGGTCTAGTAGACATCCTGAAAATAATAATGTTTGACACACACAATTATGTAAAACAAAAATTACATTAAAAAATAAATAAATAAAATGTATAATTTAAATTATAAAATCTCTGAAGGTAGCCATACACAGGTCGATTTGTCGGATCGGGAATCGATGCAACACCACCTTGGGAACCCGATTTGTGGCTGATTTGGACATGAGCCGATCTCCAAAATGGCCGATTCCACAAAATCCATTGATCGGAAAGGCTGCTGCATAGGGCTATTTGGGTCCATCAATGTACTCCGATTGCCAAACGATCAACCAAAACACCAACATGTCGGATCATTGTCCGATCCAATTTTTAGTCGATTCCGATTTTTTGGGGTCGATCGGGCAGGGTGAGCAAAACCTGATTGATTGCCGATCGAACTCGTGAACGCGTGCAGTGATCGATCGGTCAAAAGTCTAGTGGAAAATCGACATGTGTATGGCTACCTTTTTAAGATTTTTTTTTTTTTTAAGATTTCAAAACAGTATGTATTTATATTTTGTTGATAATGACATTTTTATTTAATTGGAAATATGTTTTTTTTACTAATTGTATTGGATACAGTTATCACTGTATCCCTTTGGCACCCTCTCTTCAAAGAGGCACATTTTGGGAATCACACTTAAAACTGTTTTCTGGTGGTGGATCGGCTTCCATACAGAAGCCAGTTCAGAAGATCGGAACCACCGGGACAGCGCAGAACGGTGAGTTTGCACTGCGGGGGCTCCGATCTTCACCAGACAGCCCCATCTTATCCAGGACAGTCCTGGACAAGATGGTGCCGTCAGGAACGCCAGGGGGGTTAAATGGGGACCTAGCACCATACATTTAGTATCCAAGTACAAAAAGTAATCTTGAGGGGTCTCCTGAGTAACCTGGGATGATCTACAATAAAATATTTCTCATTACATTGCTATTTTATTAGTTTACATTAGAAAATATTTTTCATATTTGTGAGAAAAAGCAGATTTTTTGCATCAGAGACTTCAAGTCCTCAATTATTTTATGACACTGAACCTTTGGCTTTGTGGATTTTGCCAAGCTACATAATAAATTTAATTCTATGTTATATAGTAGACAACCACGAGAGCAACAAGAATCATGTTTAACAGACGGCATTTTAGACAATTTAGCTTTTCTGCAATTCCTCTTTGCAAATCCTGTTAATGTTAGTCCAGTTGAATGGGGACTGTTGGTATCTTCAGTTCTGTCCAGACACATTAAATAGCTTTTAAATAGGTAATTGGCTGGATCACAAGAACATTCACAAAGTTGCGTCAAATTTAACAATTGAGTAGTAAGAATGGGTGAACAGGTGAATTGTGAAAAATTTTAATATAATCAAAAAGCTCATGTATTTCAGTAATGTATGAAATAAACTGATTACACGCAAAGCCAGATATTTCAAGCCTTTATTTGTTATTATTTGGATGATCAATAAATCTATAAAAAAAAAAAATGACATGCATATGTACTCAGTACTTGGTTTGGGCCCCTTTTGCATCAGTTACTGCTTCAATGTGGCATAGCATAGACACTATCAGCCTGTGGCACTGGTGAGGTGTTATAGAAGACCAGGAATTTCTTATGCATTGTTTGGTATCATGATTCTCATCTTTCTCTTGGCAATGCCCCATATATTCTCTATGATGTTTAGGTCAGACAAGCACAGTAACCTGATGGTCAATGTGGGCGATTCACCTGTAAATACATTCTTCTGTGACACCTTATGTGATACCCTAACCCTACCCCCACCCCAGTTCTCCCAGCATTCAGCCCTCGCACTATGCTTTACAGATGCCTGCATTTCTCTCCTTTCCCCTCCTGGGCACTCATTTCCCATCACTTCCACCTTGTACCCACACAGCTGGCATAGCAGATAAAAAAAAAGATAAATGTTAAAAGCTAATATTCTTGGAAGGATGCCATAAAATTTCAGTATCCACATTTGTGCCCTTAGGTTCCCCTTAGTTGTATTAATATAACACATCTCTGTTATAGTATGAAAAACTGCCTCCGCAGCTGTTCTCCGCAGCTACTGGATATACTCTACAATATTGTACTGTGAAAAACATGCTTAATGCTCATAAGAAAAGAGCAATCACTGATTAATTGAATTAAGTGAAGCTGACATTACTTTAAGTATTGCCTTTCTGGCCCCTATTTATAATATGTACTCATCTCTCTACCTTGATTTGCTTCATTTTATTATCTGAATGACTGTCAATTGCATATTTGACAATCACTTCTGTTGTGATACATGAACTCTGCACTGGGTTTTCTTAGATGACCTTCTATTTTTCATTGTCGTAGCACAGTGACAGATTGAGGAATGCAATGAGGATCTTTTTTTATGAACAGGGAGAGCTAATGCATTGCATACCCCTAGTAGGAGCAAAGGTAGGTGGAATAGTGAAGGAGTAAAGTATGCCTTAAAGCAATCATGAGATTGCCTCCAGGAAATCATGAGATGAAATATTTATGAACACTAATTTGTCAAAATATATCCCTTTAAGACCGCGCCCCAGCATGCCCCGGGGTCCTCGGAGGAGTTAAGAGGGAGCCTCCTGGAAGAGGCGGGGCTCACTCAGAGGATCTAAAAAGAAAGACAGGTTCACCCTGTGCCCCTCTCCTCCGCCGGTCCTACCGCACGGGCACCGGTGTGCATACAGCCGGAGAGCACAATAGTACGGGGTGGTACGGTGGACTGTTCCTGGTTTACTGTTACTGTATTGCATTTTGCCACTTGTTGCTGGAAGTTGGAGACCCCTGCGGGTCTCGGTGTTGTGTTAATAAAAGTTTAAAACTGCCTCTGCCGCCTTGGTTTTCTCCTGTGTCGGTATAGTTATACATATGGAATACAACTTGGTCACCTTGGTCCAACTCCTCTCTCCTCCTATCAGCATGTTCTTCATCAGCATTTGTATGAAATGCACTTGCATTTGTTTTCTAGGCTACTGTATGAGAAGCTGTACAGTTTAACAAAAATTCAAGTATTTATACTAGTTGTTTAAAAACAAATGTTATACAAAATTTATACTCAACTAATTTTAATAAATTTTATATCTGCTTCTTGTTCCCCTTTGAAGAACAGGAAGACTAGGGCTAGGGACATTATATGCCCTGTCAAACTGTGCTACAAAATGCTTGTGATGCAGTTTAAGGGTGTGCTGCACTTGCTTTATGCATTTTTGGTGGCACTTATGTTTCTAATTAAATCAATTGAAAGTACAAATGCAAGCACAGCCAAAATGCATACTCAAGATTCCAAGAAGACTAAAATGTACTATACAGCACAAAGTATTAATGTAACACAGGTTTCCTATGGAAATTGAGTATCATGCAGATCACCACTTTATTCTTATTTATTTTTAATGATGAAATAACCTTTACATTATTGAGGGCTTTTAATTAGTGATTTGGTTATTATTTATTTGATCCAAGTATCCTCATTGATTTTGGATTTCAAGGCACATTCTAAGAGCTAGATGAAGAAACCATACATTGTTCACTTGCTACCTGGCCAATTTTGCATAACCAACAATATTGTTTATGTACACAATAAAAAGCTTTGAAATTGGCCATTGAAATAGAAAATAAAGTTTGCTCTCATTGTATAGATGTATAGTATAGATAACCAATTTCAACAATGATGTGATTGTAAAAAACACTTCCCAATCTGTTCTTCTGGAACAAAAAAATTTAAATAACCTCTTTTTCCTATTAACATTCTAAAAACACAATTCTATTCTTAGAGACAACAGAAAGTCAGTCAACAAAACTATAGAATTGCTATTTATATTTTCATTTGTCTATGGAGATTAGATTAAAATGCCAACTGCAAGATCTAAAGTGACTGAATGGGGTTGGTCTGTGGGAGGAACTGGAGGGAGGGATATTATTAAAAGTAGCCCTACAGGGGTTGATACTTCCGTTCCACTAAAGAAGCGATCCTTTGAAGTTGGACAAATGATTCCTACCCACCTGGTTCGATCAACCACAAGTAATTGAAACTGAACCAAAAATTTATGAAAAGTAATCAGAAATGACGGTAAATTTCAGTAGATCGTACAAGTGTCTGACAGGTTTTCCATGTATTTTGATTGATTTGTCTCCAATTGTACTATGGAGCATGCGCACCAATCTAAAGGTAAAGAAAGTAAAGGTAAAGAAGTAAAGGAATCGATCGGTTTTAAATCAATGACTCTGTGTGGTGGTACAATTGATCGATGTTCGACTGACAGTCAATATTTAAATCACACAAGACAATTGAATTGAAGAGCGATCGCGCAAAAATGGCTACCTTCAGACCAGAAGCTTAACAGACCCCAACGAACAACTTGATGCACTACAATATGTATAATTTTAAACACATTGATAAACAAAAAGCTAACCACTATTGCCCTAGACCAGAGGTGGTCAAACTTTATGACTACTGGGCCACATTGGCTTATTAAATTTGATAAAGGGGCATAACCAAGAGGCTGTAATATGCAGACCCACCATAGGTGTGCCATTCCATGCATTGTCTGCATCACTAATGATAGTGATAATGTGTGAAACATGGACATTGTTATATTTTTTAATTTGCAGTGAGCAGAAATAATGTGTCATCACGTGATCACCACTGCATCATCCCCAAGGCAACATTTGGACACCTCTAAGCATTATGTGCACTCATCTTTTCAACAAGGTGACAAAGGACCAAAAAGGAAACCAAACGGGCCAGATCCTGCCCCCAGGCCTTAGTTTTCCCACCCCTGCCCTAGACAAACTCAACCTATTTTTTAAAATGTGGTCACCCTTGATCTCCTATTCTTCTATGTTATCCTGGAGGCTATGGGGACAGTAGTTTGCTGAGTCACTTTGCAGAGTCTTTTTCCTGGCCCATGGTTTCCTCTTTCTACTTTCCCTGTCTTTTTTTCTTTGTAGTTGTCTATTGTTTGTTTTTTATGTACTTATTTGTCATTATAGTATCATTAGTATTTAGATGCTATGGGTCTGTATGAATCACATACTGTATCTGTATTATTTGAAAATCTATGAAGATCTTCATAATATTGTATTCAACTGCTTAAAGTTTTCCCAACTTTGCACCATGGGTAAGCAATCTGTTTGCTCTGTTCTACATATTTTATTTTCTTATTGATCATTTATACATTTTTCACTCCCAATAAAAAGTATTAAAAAGGAAATACTGGATTGTGAATACCTCCTTTATCGTCGTAAGTCGGTAGGAGTCTGAATGTCACCCTAAACCTTTATCATCTGTTTAATGTGTTAATAAATTACATTATATTAGAAAATATTTTCTATTACAAAAATTAAAATGTTTTCAACTTTACTACTGATCAGTGTGGGAGTGAATAAACTACTCATGAAGTACTACCCAGGATGTAAAGTATATGAATGATGCAGTCATTGCAGAAACTCAGCATAGGATTAAGTTGCAGAAATGTTTGCAATGCTATCGACAGTCATGTTTCATTTTAATCTTTCTGTTATTTAAAAAATTTACCTCAAACAAAGCTGGTTCTGCAAACTTTTTATTAAACAAATACATGAATTCAAATAAACTTCACCTTCAAATGGGACTATTGCTCATGCTTTTTTCAGTACTGGTACCAATAAACTTTAAGCCTAACCTTGACTTTACCTTTATCTATTTTTATGAAAAAATAAAAATAAACAAAATATCAGGTGTTGTGGACTTGTTTTGGTTTTGTTTTTCCCCCTTTTTGTAGTTTATTCCCAGTCCGTGGATGATATCTGCTTTTGAATAAGTAAAAAATAAAACAGAAAAAACTGTGCTTTGATAACACTCATACTAGAGGAAAATGATACCTCAAGGATCAGGGAGTGTGTGATGCCTTTATTAAAGATGGTTAAACAAGTACTGATCAAGTCTTCATGTATAAAGTACAAAAAAAATTGGCAATGTCAATCCGGAGAAGGTGATGAGTACCAAGAGGCAATTAAAATATAGGAAAATCCTTTCTGTATTTAACTTTATTTAATGCCTCACTGCTCAGGCTGTTGCACCCCTAGAGCCTCACAATCATTTTATTGCTGTCAGGCTATAGCCAAATGCTTTTGGGTGAAAAACAATGAAACTATAGTCAGATAATACTATACAGTATGTATATAACTTAAAATTACACCATTAGTATGTTTAACATACTGATTGAAAGAGATGGTTGTAAAAAGTCACTAGCTTATTAGGGATTTAATTGGAAAGCCCCAAAGAAGTCATCATTCCCAAGCCAAATGGGAGATTTCAAATTAATATTGAACTTAATATATGCAAAAACTTGTATAAAGATCAATGTTTGTATCTTTGTAATTTTTGCATTTCAGACAGGCGATTATAGGGCAGAACTTGTTTAAGTTAATGAGGGCAGCTTAGAAGCCAAATGATCTTCAAATGCGACATTAGGCGTTAAATAAATTGCTGGAAACCACATGATTTAAAAAATTACAGCACAACTGTTGTTTGCCCTCAAATGCTCAATGACTTTTAAAGTATATGTTATTTTTCTAGCATTTAAGCCAAGGGTGGGCCTTTTGAATTGTTGGCTACAATTAGTTTCTTAAATTTGACAGATGGGGCCAGACCAAGAGCCTTAAGGTGTCTTACATTTTCCGCATAATTTCTCACAGTGTGATCTGTTTAAAATGACTATACTGTGTTAAAAAAAAAAACATACCGTCAGGAACGTTAATGCCCCTCTCTTAACCGCCCTA
>CM070036.1:103934294-103948418 GCA_036250615.1 Ptychadena robeensis
AACAACTACTTCATCTGTGTCATACTATTCCCGGAAGATGGTCCCAGCGCGAACTCAATTATGAGTAGGGGGACAAAGACTGCTGGCTATAAAGGCGCTCTGTGAGAGACTGGCGTAATTATGGAAGGAGGCGTGCACCCATACGCGTGTTCACAGATCATAAAAATCTCGCTTACGTTACGGTCAGCTCGGAGATTGAACTCAAGACAAGCTCGATGGGCACGGTTCTTCCCGTTTTATTTCCAAGGACATATGCCCGGGGCAAGAGGGAAGGGCGATTCCCTCTCGCGTATGTTCACACCAGAAAAGGAGTCCACGGAACCTGACACGGTCCTGCGCCTCGTATTTCCGCTACTCCCCAACCTCGCTAGGTCTGAAGAGGCCCGCAACAGTTACCCCAATGTTCACTTCGGGAAGGGTATCTTGGTACCAGGACGCTTATGTCCTCCCGAGAAGGGTCCCAGATGTCCTTCGGTCTGCCATGGACTCCCCTCTTGCCGGCATCTGGGAGTAGGAAGACCCGTGATTTGGCTCAGACGCACTTTTGGGTGGCCCACTCTAGCAGCGGGATGTGACCGGTATGTGAAGGCCTGTCCGCGTGCTCCAGGTCCAAGACTAGCTCACAACTGCCGACGGGCGTCCTGCGCCACTGCGGCGGAGTGGACGGCCCGGCAGAGGAGAGCCAGGGTGGGATGCTATCGCTATGGACTTTATAGTGGGACTACCTCTTCTGGGGGAAAAAGCAATCCTCGTCGTGGTCGACAGGCTAAGTTAAAGATGGCACATTTCTTGGTCTTTCCGGCGTGTCCCACGGGCATGGGACAGCTGCCATCTTTCTACAGGGAAATAGTGACGGCTCCACGGGATTCCCCGGGAATCCTGACGAGATAGAGGTCCCCATTCACTCCCACTTCTGGAAGGCGTTCTGACGTCCGGCCTAGGGGGGAGTGTCGCCTCTACTAACGCGGGTTACCACCCGCCAGAGGGCCGAAGCGGGGGCGGAGAGGGCGGAGAGCGGCGACGTGAACCAGTCCCTGGAGCAATACGCTCGGTGCTACACCTCCAGGAACCAGGCGGATGGGCCGATTTCTGCACACGGGGAATTGCGTTCACATCGTCCACGCTTTTACGGGTCAGCACCCTTTTTTACCCTCTATGGCTTCACCCGACGCCATCTGAATACCGCTCACCTCCTCGTTACCTCGGGTCGCGAAGGCTACAGCTCTGAAGGAGAACCTCCCACGGTTAGATCGGCCTGGAGCACAACGCGCTCCATGAAACAACGTTCGAAGAAGAAAGCGGGATTTCCCTCCGTGAAGTCGGAGTAAGGTTTGGCTGTCCCCTCTACCTTGAGACTGTTGGCCATCTCGGAAAATGGGGGCTAGATTCGGGGTCCTTTCCCAGGTGAGCGCTTGGTGGGTCGGTTGCTGTCCGCTTACTCTCCTCCTTCTTGGTCTGTGCACCCGGGTTTAGTCTCCGCTCTGAACTGTGATCCCGGACCCGTTCCCTGCAGGAGTGGAGACACCCCTGGCCCTGTACGATTGATGACGAGGGAAGAGTTCGAGGTCGGGCGGGTCCGGATTTCGTTCTTCAGGGGTAGGCTGCAGACCTTGTTCAGGGGCGGGGCTACCATCGAGGGACTGGTCTGGGAGCCCGTTCCATCTTAGGTCCCCGATCTCCTTCGTGCCTTTCCACCGAGCGCACCCACGAAACCGGACCTGGTGGGGCGGAGGCCGCCCGTGGGGGGGGGGGCCTTGTCAGAGATCTTCTGTCAGAGACCTACCACACAATCAGGGGTTAACCCACAGGGGACGACTGGTACCACAAGGAGGGTGTGCTGGTCCTGCAGCCCTCCACTTCTGCCAGCACGGGTCCTGGGGCAGGATTCCCGGAGGTTCCCCGTGATTGGCACAATCGTGTGGTTTAGGGCACTCACCCACAGTCTGTACAACCAGCTCCTTGCTGCCAGCATCCTCAGAGCATGCGCGTGCACTCCCCTAGACCTATATGGCGAATTGTGCTTGATTGATTCTGCAAGCAGCCCCGCCCCATGGGTGGTTCTCCCAGGTGTCCAGGCTATTTAAGTTCAGTGTTCACAGGAAGCCAGTGCTGTTTAGTTACAGTTGGTGATCCTGAAACCCTGTGTTTCCTGATAGATCTCCACGTGTATGACCCTGCTCAGTCCTGGATATCGTTGATCTCTCCAATCCTGACCCTGCTTGTACTATCGTTTCGAGTTCTGCAGCCTACCCTTGACTACTGCTTGTATCTCGGACATTCTCGCCTCTCTGCACGGGTGGTCCCAAGTCTTCCGCGGGAATCCTGGCGATAGGAGACCTGGTCCTGGCTAGCCCCAGGAAACCAACAGCCACCACTAGGGTGTCTGGCCTATCTCCCATTAGGGGGGCTCTGGGTGAAGAGACAACCTAGCGGGGCTTAGACTCCTCCTTGAGCCATGGGAGACCCTGTCCACCCGTGACAGCCAGGAGAATGCGAACACTGGCATAATATTAGGTAAGCTTAGACAAAAAAACTAATTTGATACAAACCAGTGCCATTATTTATTTTAACCAGTGAAAACCAATATAAAACATCTCAACACCTTCACAACATATACATTTCTGACATCAAAACAAAACAAAAACAAAAAAAGCACAGCTGACACAATATAGCAACACCTTGACTTTGCAAGGACACTCAAAAGCCTGCCATCCATGGATTCTGTCAGTGTTTGATACTGTTCACCAATCAACATTGAAGCGTGCCCAGCAGCAAACCCACAGCCTCCCAGAAACCTGTTCAGAGAGGTGTAACTGTTTTCCCTCCTGTAAAACACCACATTGTGATGATGGACCACAGGTTCTCAATGGGGTTCAATCAGGTGACACAAGGAGGCCATGTCATTAGTTTTCTTCTTTAAATACCCTTACTTGCCAGCCACGCTGTGGAGACTTGGGACACGTGTGATGGAGCATTGCCTCCCTGCATGAAAATCAGGTTTTCTCTTGAAGGATGCAGCACCTCTGCTTCCCTGTAACCAACCACAATGCTTGAAGACAGGGTCTTCCAGAAACTGGCAGGAGGACGGGGGAGTGGAGCTTGACGACCCACCTCCCTCAACCCGAAAAGGCCCCGACAAGCTCATCTTTATGATGATACCACAGCCCAAAACCAGTACTCCACCTCCCACTGCTGACGTCTGAGTCCCCGGACTGGAGCTCTCTGCGCCCTTTACCAATCCAGGGACGTGGGCCCACTCCATCCTCCTGGCCCATCAAAGACTCAACTCTCATTTCATCAGTCCAATAAAACCATTAGAGAAAATCAGTCTGAGATATTTCTTGGCCCAGTCTTGACGTTTCAGCGCTTGTGGTCTGTTCAGTGGTGGTCCGTTTTCCACCAGCCTTTCCTTAACCTGGCCATGTCTCTGAGTATTGCAAAAACCTTGTGCTTGTTGGGCACTCCAGTGGATGTTTGCAAGCAGCTCTGAAAATGGCCAAAACTGGTGGCAAAGTGGCATCTTGGCAGCTGCACACTTGACCCTTTCCTCAGTTCAGGGGCACGTTATTTTGCGCCTTTGGGCTTCTTGCGACCCTGTTTACCTATTTGAAATGAATTGTCGATGATCACGCGTCAAGAAGCTTTGCAATTTAAGAGTGACTGCCACCCTCTGCCAAGCATATCTCACTATTTTTGGACTTTTCTAAGGCCTGTCAAGTCCTTCTTTTGACCCATTTGCCAAAGGAAAGGAAAGTGAGTGCCTAATAATTATGACCACACCTAATATAGGGTGCTGATGTCATTAGACCACAACACCCTTCTCATTACAGAGATGCACATCACCTAATTGCTAATTGATAGTAGGCTTTCGAGCCCTATACAAGCCGGAGTAAGACAAACATGACATAAAGAGGATGCATGTGGTCAAAAACTCATGCCAAATAATATTCTGTACTCCCGATTAGTGTAATGGAATTGCACTTTAAATGTATTTGTGTATATTTGTGTGTTGCTGGCCATGGCATGGTAATGCTTGTAAAGAAATGTGTATATATATTTAAATTCACTGCATACTTGTATAGCAGTTACTTGGGGATTGGCTCTCAGTTTTCCCTTCTTTTGGTTTCCTTACATTGTATCCCTTAGAATCTGCCTGGGTACTGGCTACTGCCCTCCCTCAGACAGAGTTGATAAATAGACCTGTTTGGGCCCTCCCTAGTTAGGTTCTGGGTTAGCTCTTCTCTAAAGGCCCCCATTCACCTTACAATCTTTCCATACAATTTCTGTACAATCAACTTCTGTTCTACCAAAACCATGTAATATGAGGACCTTTCTAAACCTTCCAATCACTATATATTCTATCAGGGATGCCACTTTACTACACAGTTGTTGGTAGACCTAATGGAAATTGTATGTATCAATCTTAAGGTGTATGGGGGGCTTAAGTCTGTTCCAGTCAGTAAGTCTCACCTTGGAGCACTGGGCTCCCGCCTTTCCTGGATTCTCCCGCAGGCCATCCAAGCTGTTAGCGCCTGGGAACCAAGAAACCCCATCCGTGGCGAATGAAAGGTATGTCCCTCTGGACCAGGGTATCCTTCCTTCATCTTGCCCGAGCGGGTGGACACAGAACTCCAGCAGGTGTATAGAGTTAGGACATACACGCAGGATTCCTCCCTACTCCACCTCAAATGGGACCACTATCTGTTTCCTCATCCTAAGATTTAACCCCATCCCTGCCTCTGTGTAATGGTAACAAACTGTATATAATCCTCTTAGTAAACTGTACATATCCCCCTACCAGTTGTGTGGACCACCGTTTATTGTTTGTTTGGTGTGTGACAAAGCTGGACATAGGTCTAACCGAAATGGATCTGGTTGGTGATGCACTACAAATACCAGCCAACTACATATACCTATATCTATTGCAAGATTCACTGTGCTGGAGAAATTGAGGCACAACAATACAGTATATATAAAGTAATAAGAACCTTTAGTATTAGGATATATCAAAGATAAATGTATATGTCCACATAAAAATCATTTAATTCCATACAGTGTATAAAATATTTTAGTTAGTCATACAGCTACTTGTTTAATGTAGGCTTTTTAAAATCCTAATAAAAAAACCTAAGGCTATCAGATTTGAAATATATTGTTTTCAAGTCCTTTTGTAATAAAGCGCACCTGCACTCAAAATCACTAAAAAATCCTCAAAACTAATTCCTGCTCTGCTCTGATCTGTGGAAGTCGTCATGTTAATTTTTGATACAGCCTGTGCTGTCCTCTCCTCCACTCATTCACTTGAATGGCATTCACATGTGGTTGCAATGAACAAGCATTTGAGTTGAGTGCAGCACAGGCTGGAATTAAAAGGTAGACAGTTTGTATATGGCCTGCAGGCCGCACTTTGTCCATGACAGCACTTCACTATAGCAACCTACTTCATACCATGGAATCTTGGGACATTGGATTTTCTGTTAAAATGATAAAACTCTCATTCATTCACAGCATATACAGTAATGAATGTAAAGGTTAACATGCCCTTTTCCAGTTGTCTTCTAACTGGTCTCGGGACAAGAACCTCCATTCCCATCCTAGTCTCTTCTGGGGATGGTGGTTCTCAATGTTGCAGAAAATAATGCTGACTATATATCATTGACATGGTGCACAAAACAAAATACAAAGTTTTCTTCTAAAAATAAAAGCCCAATACCTGAGGAGCAACAGAATAATACCCTTCTCCAAATTTTGAGAAACATACAGCATTTGTAATAAAAATCAATAGTTGGTCAGGAGTTCAGTAATAATGAAGCAATAAAAATCAGCTCAAGAACCTGTTAAGTATTATTGTATGCCCACTCACCAATTTATTACTGACAGTGCTGTGGCATAATGTATATTTTGAAATAAATGATAGCATGCTAAACTTTGTATCAGAGGACTGGGATTCTGAAAGCAAGACACTTAATGCACAACCATAATTTGTAAATACAATTATCTAGAGGAAACGTAGATTCAGCTCACTGCAAGCTATTTGACTGGAGACATCAAACAGTTTGCTCGGGTCCATCACTATCTAATTCCATATAATTCAACATATCAAAACACACACTCTACCGAACCCAGAGGGCTACAGCCAATGTTCAGGTTCAAATTAGAACTAGAAAGCTAATGCAACATACATTTCAGCAAAATAGCCACAGCAAGGGAATCATAGAGTTCATATCTCAACTATATCCTAGGGAAGAGTTGGCGCAGCACAAGTTCAGAGGTCTTAATATAAAGGTTGATTTTATATCTTGTTGTATAGAGGCTTCCATAATAGATAATATGGTAGAGCAGCCTTAGGCAACCTATGATACTCCTACTGGAACAAACCATTATACTACCTACAGGCTACACATCAAGACAATTATTAGTAAGATACATCACCTTTTTTGTTGCCATTAATGATAATTATTTGGGAAGTAAGCCCAAATTTAATATCGAAGTGAATTTGAAGCATCCTTTGTCTGGGTATTACTGGATATATTAAAATATTTAAATTTAAATAAAAAGTATGTGAATGTCTATGATATTATAAAGTCAATACACATCAACCAATCAGAATTATAAACAAAAAAGAGTGGGGAAAGGGTTTAACTGAGACCTAGCCAGCCATGCTATAGGCTGTAGAGAGGGTCAGATACCCCGGGACTTTAAAGGGCACATAATAGATAAGAATAGGTAAACAAAACATGAGAATTATAGTTTAATTTATCAAAAATGAAATGTTAAACTTGAATCACTTATGTTGACCACTACTCTTCATTTGTTCTCAGTTTTGTCTGACCTGTTTTAATGAATCAGTTCCTGTGCACTTTAACAGCAGGATACTGTATTTTTCGGACTATAAGACGCAACCCCCTCAAAATCTGGAGGGGGGTTTGCCTGCATCTTATATTCCAAAGGCGGCACCTTGGCTCTTCCAGGAAGAAGGTTAGCCTGGGATGCAGAGGAGCTGTCAGATGGGGGATCCACCCACAGGATCAACAATGGAGAGCAGAGACAAATAAAAGAGCTGCCAGCTGGCATCTCTCCCAACCAGCTTTACATGTGTGTGAAAGGTGCACTCACGCTGCCAGATCTCACACAGCGAGTAACACACTGCATAGTAGAGATCTGCCTGTGTGCGGATCTTTCCTCCAACCCCCGCTCTTGAGCCCAACTCTTTCATATGCATTGCATGTAAGTTAGGCACAACATCCCTACCTCACATAAATCTCTGCTGTCAGGGCCAGAGGCAGGGAAGCTGCCAGAAACAGTTTCTTCACTTTAACTCTTGCTCTACTGGTCAGAGTAGAAGAAAGAATAAATAATTTTGGCCATCAGACACTCCAGAGTATAGGGTATGTCCTTTACATTGGAGCATCTTCAAGTCCAAAAACTCTGTAATTTATTTTTAATAATATGTTTTACCAGAAAAGCTTTGGCAATATAAGTGCATTGTCCTTAAATGTCCTTTAATACAAACTTAACTATCGTTAAGATAATAATATTATGTAACAAATACAGTATCTCACAAAAGAGGGTACACTGCTGACATTGTGGTAAACACTGAATATAAGTCTGGATTTGGTATATTTGTTAATTTGCTGTCCCCTCAAAATAACACACAGCCATTCATATCTAAAGCTCTGGGAACAAATGTGAGTACATCTGTATGTTAAAGATGTCCAAATTGCACCCAAATAGCAATTGTCCCCTTTTATCTCATGTGACTCAGTACTGTCACAAGGTCTCAGGTGGGGAGAAAGTTTATTCAAAATGGTGTAATTTCTCTGACATTTTCTCAGCATGGAACCTCATATTAAAGAACTCTCTCATACTTTAAGAAAAGGTATTGTTTATCTACATAAAGATTTGGGTTATAAGAAGAAGCTGAGTGCACATGCTCAGCAACACAACATATCTAAAGGTTGACTTTTGAAAATAGATATGAGTTCTGGCCATATTGTTGCAGAGATGGAAGGGTGGGATGTTGGTCAATTTGTCAGCTACTTAGATTGTATGTACACACTACATCAAATTGATCTGCATGGCACCCCATAGGCAAGCATCTTCTGCAGATGTTGCACAAGAAAGACCACAAGTAGTTTTCTGAAGACAAGCAAACTCTGGTTTGATGTAACCAAGGTAAACTTATTTAATTTAGATGGTGTCAAAGGTGTGTGGCTGGGACCAGGCAAGTATTACAAAGAAAAGCCTTTCTTGTCTACAGTCAAGCATGGTGGTGGGAGGGTCATGGTTTTGAAACTACAAATGAAGCTGCTGAGTACTGCCAACACTGGGAAGCTACAGTTCATTGAATGCCAATATGGACTGTGACATACTGAATCAGAGCATGATTCCCATCTTTCATTAATTGGTCTGCAGGGCAGTCTCCCAAAATGATAATGACACCAAACACACATTCAAGATGACCACTGCAAAAGAAACTGAAGGAAATGGTGCGGGACTGGCCTAGCATCTCTGCAGAGCTGACCCCTACTGAGGATCTGTAGGAAATCCTAAAAAAAAGAAGGCAGAGAAGGGCAAGGTCTCTAACATCCACCGGCTACATGATGTTATCTTAAATGACTGGAAGAGTAGTCCAGTGGCAACCTGTGAACTCTATGCCCAAGAGAATTAAGGCAGTGCTGGAAACTAATTGTGGCCACACAAAATATTTTAGCCCTTTTTTACATCAATTTTGTTGCCAGAGAGGTAGAGAGGTTATGATCACAACCATTTAATAAGAATTAGTTTTCTTGGAGATGTGCTTATTGGAACCTGTCCAGTATATTTATAGCTGATAACATATGGCAGATGGACCATTTCATGACACATGCGAGTAAAACGTCATCCCAGTTTAAATTGTTTTTTATAGAATGAGGCAGAAAAGTCTTATTTACAATCGACTTTAACATTCCATGATTTCATCATTTGTGCTTTATTAACAAGACAAACTGTTGTACAGGCTTCACGTCAATTACTTTATCATACGGTGAAAAGTGTTAGGGCCATTCTTAGTAAGGTAAATAATAGCAGTGAAATGCATAGCACATGACAATCTCTGTCTTCGGTTTAATGAGATACATGCAGAAAAAGTCACTGCAATCCTTTCTCGAGCAGGAAAGTATCCCCATGGAAACAGCTATTTCTTCTAAATCCAATATTCTTTCAGACACGCACATTCGTGGCAGATTTGTTAGCATTTTATGCCTGTTTTGATTTTGTTTCAAATTGTATTAATGTTTATTATGCTTTATGTTACTAAAATACTACCAAATAGTGAAAAAATTACATAAAGCATCATGCTAAGTCTTTGCATTTTTTTACGCACCATAGCTGTTATGTTGATTGTACGTGAACTCAACGGAATGCCATAGCTAACATACCTTTTACTAGTGTGATATTTTCCTATTGCAACATGTTGACATCATAATATTCTGTACATCCATTCATCTGTTCATAGAAACATACCTGAAAAAAACTATGATTATGTAGAACTCTTCCCAATGTATTTATATTATTTATACTAAACATAATAATTTCTGATGTCAATTCTTGTATGCATACCTTTAAGTCATTTTGGCAAGCAAAAGTCATTGCATGGTAGGACATCAACATTAAACACTACCTAAAGACAGCAGGGACCCTTTCTTCCTGAAACCTTGCTGCTCTTATTTCTACCTTCCAAAGCTTCATTGCCACAGACATGGAAGCAGAGCTGCCTGGTAAACTGCCTTTAGCTGCAGCTACCGCAGCATCATTTCTCCTCCCATAAGTGAGCCTTTATAGCCAACTTGAATTAGGGTAAAATTACATTTGTTTGCAAGGTCGTTTTCCAGATTTCTGTACCAAAAGCACACCATAGATTCTAATGGAATATTTTAATGTTGTAGACCTGTAACTTCACAAAATATGTCCGTACAAGGGTCTAGTAGACATCCTGAAAACAGTATTGTTTAAAACACACAATTATAAAAAAAAAAAGTACATAAAAAAACCATAATTTGAATGATAAAATCTCTTAAATACTTGTTTGGTATGAAAGATTTTAAAACAGTATGTATTCCTATTTAGGTTTTGTTTATAATGACATTTTTATTACAATTGGAAATGTGTTTTGTTTTACTTTGCATTGTATTGGATACAGTTATCACTGTATCCAATACAATGCCCTTTGGAAATGCCACTGGGCACAGATGTGCTCTTTGAAGTTGACCTAATTTACATTTGAATGTCCCGTGAACCCCCCCCCCCGCCCCGTGTGACGTGGGGGGGGGGGGGGGGGATTGGCATAGAGAGGGGTGACATCGGCTTGCTTTAGTGAAGAAGCCAGCTAAGAGGATCCACCGGGACAGCACAAAACAGTGAGAATGTGCTGCCGAGGATCTGATTTATTGACCTGACGGCGCCATCTCGTCGTCTGGAATACTGACAAGTGCTGGACGAGATGGAGCCTTCAGAAGCGCTAGAGGGGTTAAGTTTAGAATGTCAATGAGATTGTTTCAAGAACAGAAAATGTACTATCGTTAATCAAGCAGATTTCTGTTTGTTTTTGAACGCCTTCTTTCGCGTTCAGAATTGACTTCAATGGTGAAGCTCTGAAAATGACTCCAGCACTTTGCAAACGTTTTTTTTTACTCATATTTTGTAGTTTTTAAAAATATTACCTGGGAGTGGTTATCCCACCTTTCCAGGCATCCTGCAGGATCAGGTGACCTTTGTAGCCCCTACTGTGGCAGCTTGAACACTCCCCCTTGGTTGTTTTTTCAGCTTTAAAGCTGCAGTACATTGTGTAGAAAAGTCTTTGCTTTAAAGCGTCATTAGGGCTTTCTGCTACCAGAGGACATCTGGAAAGCTTTAAACATGACGTTCAAATGACGTTCAAATAACAACAGTATACATTTACCTTTATTGGTGAGTCTGTCTACTCAGCTTCTGACTCCTGTCAATTACCAGCATCATGTGGTCATGTGGTCCTTGCTGCATTCGCTATGTCAACAATAGAACAAGGTTTAGAAAAAGCCAACAGATTGCATCGCATCTCATACGTAAATAAAATATTAGTAGGAGCTTGCATAGACATAGAATCCAAACTGGATACTAGAATCACAAGAATTGACCAAAATAATAACTGTAACCAATGATTACATAAACAGCTTGACCAAACTGCTACTACCAATTCCACAATATGAAGGAGGTGTACACAGAGTCCTACAATCTCTATGCCAAGATGACTTGTGATCACAGTGATCTGTGACTGCAGATGTACCTACTCTCTGCTTCTCAAACACTGATTTACTCCAATTGCTCCAACATTACCGATAATGTTGAGCTTGAATATTCAAATGGGGAATATTTTTTTTGTGAATATCTTCATATCAAGAATTTGTGAATATCTCCAATATAGCGGTGGATATTTGTAATTTCAAATTTTTTTTAAGAAACATGATCACGTGCGTATGGCCATGCATCTCAATATTAATAATCACAACTCGATAATAATATCACATGTGATCCTTTATTTTGATGATAAGCGCAATGAGATTATTATTATTATTATCGCAATGCATGGGCATAAGCGCAAATATTGTATTTACGAATATTGAATGCAATATTAGTAGAATTATTTGCGAAATTCAAATATTGCCGATGCCTCTCATCAGTAGTTACTGCTCTTTGGACCGCCTTGACTCTGATGTTTGGGTCTCACCCTGACATATTGCCTGCCCTTTGAACTGTGCTTATATCTGCCAATTTAGACTTCATATCTGCCAACTTCATTTTGGACTCTCCTGCTGTCAGCAGTTTCCAGTGAGTGTAGGGCCACAACCTTGGAGTCCATCACCCCTTGGGTCCACTGCTCCTGTGAAAAAAAGAAAAATAACTACAATGATGGGCACTGGACTCAAGACTTGTTTTACATATATAACAATCTTAGATTTATTTACATTAACATCAACAAATCGTCAACATAACATACAAAGTAGGATTTCAGAGCACAAACTTATGGGTGGGTTAGTCATCACCCTAATACATAAAATTTATTAACACCAATGTTTGAGGCCTTATAGGGCTTCTTCAGGAAAAAACCAAGAATGTGAGGGAACACCCTCTATATATCTGGTTGTTATCAATATAACCTTGCTCTTGTTCAAGGGGGGTTGTTTTTTGTGCACACTTTTTTCTGGGGAAACTGTAGGATTCTACGGTGTTCCCTTTCACACACCCTTTGCACCTTTTTTTAAATTTTCCTTGAACTGATTGGTCCCCTCCGGCAACTGAGATGGAGGATATTTCGGTACCACAACACAGAGACTGATGTACCCAAACCCACAAGCAAAGGACACTTGGTTTTAAAGACCACCTCTGCATCTTGTTAACATTGATTGCTGGAAATTTCTTCCCATACTTCTCTTTGGTTTTCTCCTGAAGAAGCCCTATAAGGGTGAAACATGTTGAAATAAGAAAAGTATGGGTTCCTTGCCTTAAACATTGGTGTTACAAACATTTTATGTATGACTACCCCACCCATATGTTTGAAATACTACTTTGTATGTTATGTTGACGATTTGTTGATGTTTATGTAAATAAATCTAAGATTGTTATATATGTAAAACAAGTCTTGAGTCCAGTGTCCTAAAAGCCCATCAGTGTAGTTATTTTTCTTTTTTCGTAATTATTTCGGGGCGTGGCACCTTATGAGAACGTTGATTTTTGGACCATAGGTCATTAATGTATATCCACAGCTCCTGTGATATACCCATGACAATGGCAGTCCTAGTGATATTACTACCAAGCTGTATTATTACATGGACAGGGTTTTACTCTCCACAAAAATTTCGATAAATCGTAAAGTTTCTCAATTTATTTTGTAGTTTGCTTCTATAAAAATATGTTACCTCAACCTTCATATATTATATATATATATTCAAAATTTATCTGGGGCTGTGTGGATAAAGGTTCTTCTGCAAGACGCTATACACTGGGGTTCTGATTGCCCCAAACCTCCTAAATCCCTACAGTGCTTAACTGGCCTAGTTATCTCAGTTTTACTCTAGTTTTTATAAACTTGACTAGATAGTCCTTAAGTGCCTTATATCATAGATCTCATAATATGGCTTCCTTCTTGGCAGAGAATTGTTAGAGCTATTGCATTTGTTATCACAAGTTGTATTGGGTGAATGCATTATTTTAATGGATGTCCATTACTGTTGAGCATAAATATTCGAATCACCAATTTTTATTGCGAATAGAGTTCAGGAACATCTTGAATATAGTGCTATATCATCGTAATCTCAAATATTCGAGATTATGGGAAAAGTCCCATGCATTGCATTCACAAATGACTCATGTGCAAGTGCTTATTTTCACAAAGAATTACTTCTATGCTTTCTCTCATGTGGTGAGAACACTGCAGCTACGATTTCACATTCTGCCACTAGATATCGCCGTGACATTGCAATCACAATATTTGCATGTACAAGTGTCAATATTTGCAAAAAAGTAAATGACAGGTGATCTTGAATTTACGAAATGTTGCAAATTCAAATATTGCCTATGCTGCTCATCACTTTCAAAAATTAGAACCAATTCAGCCAATTTAGCCACCTAAATCAATTCTAAAAACCTTGACATTTTAAATTTTTTGGGGGTAGACCTATATTATAGTTTACATTTTGTATCTATCAAGTCCCCCTATAGGATTACTCCCTCTATATTATCCTAAAACACCTAGATCATAAAATCTCACTTAATGTATACATTTATTTTTCAGCTTCAAAGGTATCACAGTATTGAGCTACTTAGGTACCATCCTTCCATTCTGGGGATGAATCCCCATCCCCATGCTATTTTTTTTCCAAAATAGGGTTTTATTGAAAGAAAAAGTGCATACAATATGAAATACAAATGTGCACGGATATGGCATTGCATGAAAGGCAGTATGCATTGTTAACAGAAAAAGGTTACATTTCAATAAACAATGAATGTAATAAACATTATCTAACAGTAAACAGAAGAATATTGTCGAAAGTATACAGCTCTTGCAGTAGAAATACAGGTAACAGTAGATAGACATAACAAAAAAAAAAG
>CM070036.1:103968978-103991616 GCA_036250615.1 Ptychadena robeensis
GTTAGATAGGGCGTGCACAACTAGGCAACATTATATTAGTTTTTTGTTTTTCCTCCACCGTAAGATTTCAGTTTGTTTTTTATTTTGGGTACAGTTTATAGGTCACATTAAAGGTGAGAAATGGAAAAAACGTTCTGAAATGGATTTATCTTTGCCCATTTTCTACAGCACAGGAAACTGACATTTCACCAGGGGTGTGTAGAGTTCATATACTCACACTGTGTGTGTGTGGAGTGTGTGTGGTGTGTGTGTATATATATCTAATAATATATTATATATATATATAATGTATATTCAATCAAGAAATTCTCATCTAGTTGTAATGGAATAGAAGAGTTGAGAGAGCATCCGGATTATGCACCCAGATTTACTTATATCCCAATTAAATGTATGTATGCAAAAATAATAGGTTATTCTAATACCCACGTAGGCTGGCCAGATTTCGGTTAATGTTCATGTTTGTTTTCTTTTCTCCTTTCCATTTTGTTTCTCATTAACTAAATTATTTAGAAAAACTATAATTTATTAATATATTTTTATATGATAGTCTTTAGAGTTAGAAGATCAGCAACATTGTCTATTGACGCTATTATTTATATTATTTATTTACTTTTTGGAATTGATATTTGTTTTTATTTTGATGTTTGTATGTTGATGTTGATTTTATTTGAGTCATAGTCTTTATATAATGTAGTAGGCTTTATGCTGATAGTTAACCTTTACGGCCATCTAGTGTGGCCAGTTGTAGCACATCGGTACACAGATTTTCCCTATTTTGGATTATTTTTTTGCCTTTGAATAGTTTTTGGGGAGTTGACAACTTAGCGTATTCAATATTTTTGCCTATATATACACATACCCAGTTGTTGTATTTGTTATACTTTCTATGATGACTATCATTTTGGTACTACTGTGATGTGTTGACTATAAAATGGAGATGTTTAATGAAAAGTAATTGCTTGGGGGTGTAACTTATTGTCAGGTGGAAATAAAGTCTGAATCATTGTCCCAGAAGAACTTCCTATTCTATGCACATGGCGAGGATCAGAATAATGGATGGAGACCAGTATGTAAACTATGTAAGGATGTAAAGGGATTGTTTGTCATTCACTGTTTCAAACCAGGATTTGAGGAGTTCAATCCAACCATTCCTTAAGTTTACCTGCTGGTCATCATATATCAGTTTAGCCACACTATGTGCTATTACCACATTATTGTTGCATATCGGTTCCACCAAAAAGAAAAAAAAACATAATTCATGTTACCAAGGGTGTCAAATATAGGGGAAATGATTTCATCTGAAGTCAGCATTTTGCTTTTTCTGTAGCTTGTGGTCCACAGAGGACCGTAAACAGAACCTGTAAATCTTTAACAAAAGTCCAAACAAGCTTCCTTGAAATACAATTATGCTTTCAAGCTTTTTGCTTGTATTACATTTAAAATTATTAGCTATTATTATAAGATATTGTTTTAAAAGTTTATGAATTTTTGTTTGATATGTGATTCCTTGGGTCACAACGATTTTTGTCCTATCGTTTGAGTGGCAATTACTTTCAGCCTGCAAAGTTTCTAATGAATAAGATTCACTATTCCACTAGAACAAAGTTTTTATGTTAATGGGAAGTGTAAGTTAAAATCAAATGTTTGCAAAGCTAGGAGCACAATTTTTTTCAATATTTTCTGTACCAAATATCAAGCTTGAAATCTAAACTTGAAATGTAAATTTTGGATTTAAGTATAAAATATGGCTTAATGTATTTTCTACTGTATGAATACACAAAATCTTTGGGGAATAACAAAGCAGGTAAAAATAATGCCTCATGTTTGGTTTATATCTGTACCATGTTATGCATTGATATACATTGTGCATTGATAAGTAGTTGTATATGCATTTTTATGTGAAAAGCGCCATTGAATATAAGTGCACTTTTAGCATTTGCTCAATGCATGTTAAAGGAGATCTATACTAACTTTTTTAATTCATCTTCCTTTGCAGCCAACCCCCCCCCCCCCCCCCCCCCCATTATATGGCTGCAAGAAACGGGAAGAAAACCCAATAGCTTCAAGCTCAGTGGCAAATGGCAAAGGCATAATGACACTCTGTATTTATAACAGCAGATATATGCTTTGTCCATTGTACCAGTGGCCACTCGCGCTATTGCGGTTAATAACCCCGGATGACTGGCAGCATTATATGTAATCTCTCAGATGGCTCCGGAAAACAGCAGTAACGTATATTTTTTTTTTACAATTTTTGGAGCCCTTCTCTGCCATCATAAGTAACAGTTAACATATCATATATATTTTTTTCAATATGGAGGGTGGAGGCCTCAGAGATTGTTGGACATATACCATGTCAATGGTATAATTCTGAAAAACATGTGGACATAAAGGCTTTCTTTGTATACAACTTTGATGTTTCCTATGGTGCATCTGGGGGAAAAGACACATAGACCACACATAGACAGAATCAATTGTTGTGCACTGCTAACCCTGTTGTATTAGACAGGGGAACCACAAATACCTAATACTGGTAACATGAGTATTTTCTGCTTCAGAAAGAGTTTTCTAAGCGTTCTAATATTAATGAAAAGTGCTGCGGTGTAATTTAGAACTAAGAAATAAAACATTAAATAACCCAACCAGGTCACATTTTCTAAGGAAAAAAAAAGATAAACGAGCAAGGAACTTGGAGGAGTCATTAATTTCTGAAGCTGCTGATGTAGGTCATTGACAGCCTCCTGATCACTGAGGTGAGACAACCTGGTTTGACAGCACAAAAATATAACTTGGTACTGCAGGCTGATAGAGATTGTGATGGTGCATTGGGCTGAGGTGTCGAGCTGTGTGCTAGGTGAGGCGTGATAGCACTTCTGATTTCTCCAGCAACATAAGGTCATTAGGATGCAGAGACTGTTATTATGCTTGCTTATTTCTTCCCTTCTCTATTATGGAGCTATGTCTCTTCTAATGCAGTTCTTGAAAAGGTATAAGCAGGGCAGGATTTCAGTGCACACAGATTGCACTTGAAGCTGGGATGCAAATTTACATAGATGCATTATCTTGAAAATGTGTTTGTCATAAACTTGTTCCTTAGGAGACACTCGATCAGCTACTTGCAGACTGCTATATATCAGTACTCCAATAAAAAGCATGTGCACAATGATGCTAGCTTATTGCAATTTCTAAGAGCATCTAGAGAGTGGTAAACATTTCAGAGCTTTCAAACCTGTTCTCTAGACTTTTATTCTGCAGAGAGAACACAATATATACTGTGCAGTCAAATGTGAAGTTACTCGGTTTTATTTCCAGTGCGACTGTGTGTGATATTGTGTTCCAACCTGCGAAACACAAACTGGACATAACAGGTCGTTAGGGGAGAAGAAATAGTGACATTATTAACATACTTTCCCAGTCTAATGGGTTTCAAACTACAGAGAAAATATAAAGGATTAGATTGTATGATGCACCATGCATATGTCCTATATAAGCCATTGTTCTTTAATTACCTCTGCATAATAAACTTTACTTACACAATTGCTAACATAATCATGAATCATCCTTGTAGAAAAAATGAACAGAAGTCTGTCAGATCGTGAGAGAGAAGCAGAAAGAAGACAAATGTAGAGGACATGGGGACACCAGATCATTTATTCAGGTGAATATTTTACATAGGGAATCACATTGAATAGTGTTTTCAATGCAGAAAACACTATTAAATATGATTTTTATTTAAAGCTCCCACCCTCTCCCTGATGTGACATCATCACTTTGGGTGGGGGAGGGAGAGATCTGTTCTCCTGCAGCTTCCTCTCCAGTTGATCAGAGCCACACAGATCAGTGAGTTTGCACTCCTGGGGCTCCGATCTCTGCCTGACGAACCCAGCTCGTCCAGTGCAGTTCTAACAGGTCAGAGCTGGAAGAGCTGGGACCATCAGGAATGGCAGGGTTGTTAATATGCAAACATGCGAGAGAGGTGCAAGTGAGAGGTTACGTTTGCTCTTCCCAACCGCTGCATATATACTACATTTTTGGGTGTGTAGAAAGCATGGCCTTCCTGCCAGCTGCTCTGGCTCTTTATGTCATTAATGAGTTGAGTATGCAAAAATGAAACTTAAGAGGTGCCTTTCATTTGTAGAATTGTTTCATTTGTAGACTTATAGTTGTAAAAGCTCCTTACCTAAAATAGCTTAACTGAATTTCTTGCAATGTGAATGAGAAGCTAAAGCAGGTCAGAGGCCTCCTCATTACCTGGTTGAGTGTCTGTAAAAAAGCAAGCATGAGGGTAGTGAACACAGGACACAAACACCAATAACAATCAATAGTTGAACTTTACTAGAACTTTAAATGTATAGAGCGAGGCAACGTATTAATAGCTGTGCCAGTGCTTTTAAAGTAAGTCCAATGCACTGCTCTGGTAGCAGCTTACCGTGCGAACACAGAGGACTTCTGTACCGCCTGGAGGTACACTGGTAATTGCCTTAAACTGCATGTCAGACACGGGGAGCCAGGGTCCAGTCCAATCTGCTGTAACAGCAGGCAGCTGCGGGTCAATCTTCACACCGGGACTCAACCAGAGCAAGGACTTAAAGTGAGGATGCAGTCTATCTGCCTAAGAGCCACCTGCATGCAACACACGCTTTCCTTGCAAGGCCGGGGTAGAACACTACCTTCAACAGAGACCAAGTCTCCCTCACCCTTGTCTCTCACAAAATTTTCTCCCTTTTATCTCCTCGGTCCTAGAGGTCCCCCTAGTGGGGTTTTCCCTCATAACCGAGCCTCCAATGGTTGGATCAACTCCCCACATGTCTAAGGCCCACCCATTAATTTGTTGTATTTTTGGTTCTTTTAATCACAAAGGCTCGTCATCATTACATGGACATTATAAAAACTGACTGTTTGCAGAAACCAGGTACAAACCCCTGCTGGCATCTCCCACCAGCTTGACCTACCTAAAGCTTAGACACCCAACGATGTTGTCACTAGGTCTGAAATAATGTATTTTATAAAAATGTTATGTTTGTAGTTATGTTGTAGTAATGGAAAGGAAAATACTACATTAGACATATATATATTTACTGCATATTAGAAATATCAAACTTTGCTTTCCCACAGCCGGGAAGTTTTTAGTTAAAGTTTGTTCACCTGTCTTTCTTAGTTAAGAATAATATGGCCTAGAAAACAAACAGTTTAGCCTGCTTTCATCAGTATTTATGAATGCACTACTATCAGCACTGTCACCTTCACTGAATACTTTGGAAGTTTTGTTCAACTTGGCCAGACAAACATACTAGTATAATTTTTCATTGGAAAATGCATCTCATGAGAAGTTAGCATAAAAACTTATAAGTTGAGGATTATGGAAAGGCCTTTTTAAATGTTGACATGCTGGAAAATAGTTATGCAAATCTGGAGTGTAATAGGCTTGCTGTCATTAGCAGCTCATAGGCCTTCAACCAACACTGATTAAAGTTGTCATTTCCTACAGTGTTTGTTATGCTGTAAATGCCTTGCATTGCACTGGAGTACTCAGCCAGCCTTTAGAATGGAGTATAATGCAGTATAAATAAGTGTATTGATAACCCCTCTTCTCATCCCCTACAATCTTAGAAATATGCAACAATAATAGCATCCTCTTAGAGAACAAAATCTCCGTCCTTTTCAACATCTAGTTATGGATTTTATTTTTTCGGCTGTGTTACCAGAGATGAATCACAGCCTAAAATGTAATTCCTTTAATCTCCGGGAAAAAGTACTGTGTATAGTAAGAGAGATCTGTTTATTTATGAGAAGTGGTCAAAGTGTGATGTTATTACAAGGTAGGCCTTTTATCTGCAAGCTATGCATTTCATTTACAGTGTTTCTTTTATTTTTTCATAGAATGCAATCAATAAACACAAACTTTGTCAGTTTTTTGATCTGATTTGTTTTTAAGGACAACTATCATTTGAATTTGTTGGGGGTCACAAAGCAGTACTGAAATCTTGGTATTACAAGGCGTGAGTCTGCAACATAGAGCTTATTCAATGAAGAAATCTTGAGAAAGAGAGGATAGATGTTTTCTGGATTGTTATGACTGCCTTATGAAATGAACTGGGATGAAAACTAGACAGAACAATGAGAATGTAGTATTTTAGGAGAATTGGTCTCCAGTAAGCTGCAGTTAAGCAATATACCCAACACAAGGACACATGGAAAGAAATGGAACTTAAACCACTGCAATGTATTGTTGTTTGCAACATAAAGATACAACAGACAACACCAATAGGCAGAATCAAATGCATTTCCTTCAGTATTTATTTTGTAAGGTTTAGATAAAAAAAAATTTTTGAATGATTGGGATTGAGTAAAGTGATAATGCAAACCTAAGCAACATCGATTGTCATTTAGAGATTTAATTTCTGCCTTTCCCTAGGCATGTAGGTTGTAAATGTAAACACTTAACAGTTCAACTTTTTAAACCAAGATAAGTTTCATTATTCTGGTACTCTGATAAGCTGGCATACGCACCAATTCCTGCACGATCCGATCCACCAATCCATGCCGTGCACGCTTCCCACATCCCTTAGGATCGGGTCGTGCAGCGGAAGTGGGGTGCAACTGAAGTGGATTGGGTAAAATCAGCCATTCCTGTCGGATCACACAGAGTCCGTCTAGATGGTAAAATTTAGTCCGATCCCCCTTGTAGTTCAGCTGGGGACTGGCTGGCCCCGCCCAATCTAATGAGCTCAGATGCAGAGTGGCTGTCAGATTTTCGGCACTAGAAGCAGGCGTGATGACGTATACGCTGCCTGGTACTGCCATAGGATCGGATAAGGATAGACAGAACATCGTTAGCGTCGTGATTCCAGCTTATAGTGCTTAGAGGGAAATAGGCGGGGCATGACGGGACCTATTGAGGTTCACAAAATGTATGTCCCATCCATCCCGTCTTTGCATAGTGTACTTGGTAACTTACATGTTGTTCCGCACCAAGGCAGGGTTTTAAGGGAGTAGCAACTAGGTTAGATGATATACCGTATTTTTCGGACGTAAGACGCACCGGACCATCAAGACGCACCAAGTTTTTAGGGTGAGAAAATCCAGAGAAAAAAAGATTTAATAGTTTCACATCAATTGGGCTATGCCCATGAATTTAATGGGATGCCGAGATATTCAATTCAACCACAGGTGTCACTCGCAGCTAGTACACGTCTCAACCCACAAACGTCACACTACACTGATTCTGTTAAGATGTTCTGTGTTTCAGCCAGCACATGTCGGCACCCCTGCACCTCGGTCCAGAGCATTCCATAGCCGACTGAACACGAGCCCACAGCTATGCTCGTGTCTCCTTGGTGGGGATGGCTAGGGGGCGATGTGGCATTTAGATGGAAGAGCCGAAAATAGCTCTTTGACACCTAAAATGACAGCTGCCGAAGCTTCCTCTGACTAGGGAGAGCTGGCGGGAAGCAATGTGCGACCTCAGTGGCGATGGCCACGCGGGTCGCGCGTTCTTTGGCTTATAAGACGCAAGCACTTTTTTGCAAACCAAATTTGGGGGGTGATGGGGTGTTGAAAAGGTCTGCGTCTTATATGCCGTAAAATACGGTAGGTATTTGTCCATTTACCTTAAGGGTACATTGGTTTAAAGTTAAAACAAACAAAATGAGACAAAAAATGTTCCAAATTACTATTTATTGTATACCAAAGTTTGTTTCTATCCATAACAAAGTAGAGAGAAACTAAGTTCTGTTAGTGTCCCTTTGAAGATCTATTCTCACCTTCTCTTCTTGTGACCACTTCTGAATATCAGTTTCTTAGCTAATTTTATCCTGATAATAATTGTCAAAAAAGAAAGGGTAGATCTCATTGCTGGTAATTACCTAACATTTACCTAAAGTCCAACAGGTGTTTCAACATTCTCATTTATACCTATAAATAACATGACATGTTCATGAGGTTCTTTTGTGTGGAACTATGCTCACCTGCTATGCTCCATGTCCCTCACAGTCAACCCACACATTATAGGGACAATCTGGCAAAAAAAAAACATTACTTGTAAAGTTTTGATTGTACTATGTTGCTCCTCCATGCAAAGTAGAGGAGGCAGCTTCTGAGAGCTTTACCACAGTTGTATAGATACAAATTCACGCTGCCTTTACAATTCTATGGAGATACATTTTCACCATTGAAAACCATTATTAAGTGCCATCTAGTGGCCATTAACAGTTTACCCACAGATCTGGGCTGTGAATTGGCTAAAATAGGCAACTCCAGAGGAGCAAGGAAACTGTACAAAAATATATATATTAGAATTGTGCCTCTCCAGCATCGTGCTTTCTTAAAAGATAAAAAAAAAACACTGTGGTGGCCATTGATTTTTTTAACAGTGTCCAATTCTTCCATATCAATATGGAAAGCATGAAGCAATGTTCTTTTAGAACATGAGTAGAAAGAAGGGTGTCAAACTGAAATACACAGTGGGCCAAAAATTCAAAACTTGGACGAAGTCACATGTCAACCATTACAATTATAGGGCAATGTCTACAATTGGGGAAGTTTTTCCTTCTCATTAGATAAAAGAAGGAACATATGCATATGGAAACATTAATTCTTGAGAAAGCTGAGGCAAATAATATTATTACATATGTGACATATGTGTGCTAAATTCAGCCGGTGGTCCTGCATCTGACAACCCTGGTTTGAACCTTGTGACTTACTAGTTACCATATAGAGCAAAACATTTGTTACCATCAATTCTTCTCAAATGTATACCAGGAAAGCATCCTAAAAGCAATGCATTATATATTAACTTTAAATATTTTTTACACATAGGATACTCAAGATCAAATTTCCATAAACTTACAGTCTCCTGTGCTGTACTGGAAGAGTAAGTGAATCGGCACACTGGTCTTAGCAATCTACACTCCCATTCATACAAGCATAGACATAATTTTCTAAAAATAAAAAGCGTGCTGGTGTTCACTTACTGTAGGTCTTTGTTCCAGGAGACCCTAAGAGTATAGAAAACGTAAAAGGAAATTTATGTTTTAATTATAGGGGAAAACAAAAAGGCTTTTGAAACAGTTGAAGAGGTATAATGCAAAAATCTTAAACTGGTTTACTAAGCCTTCATTAATTACCAAAGGTTTGATTTCCATCCAAGCTTTGCTTCTATTGTTTTGTCATTGAATGAGGAGTACAAGCTTTTTCTTTATATCGGCATTATGCTGACCTTTTTAACATAAAGTAATATGATTGGCTGATTATACAGAGAAACAATCATTATGAAAATAGAATGACAATGTACCTCTACTGACAAGCAGTACGCCTCATTGGCATGTAAACAAGTGAGCTTTGTGAAACTGTCATGCCTATGATCAGCAAATGCATTTTACTAAGAGGGAAAAATTTTCTAACCAGTAATCTCATTTGCAGAAATGATCCTCTTAAAGTATTGGTGAATAATCCATATGTTGTATTCTCATCACATCCGTTTATGTAATATTGATTTCAAAGCTGACTTTTCTAATTATGTAGATTAACAGTTTTGCTAAATAAGTATGTGTGAACATATTTTTGCAGGTATGGAAAGAAATTTTGGAAAATTAAATTTAATTCCAGCATTTATATTTAATTGAGCATAGTTGGATATGGATAAAAGCTTTGACTATGACTGCAGACAATACTCAATTCACATTAGGCTCCATAACTGGCAAGGAATTTTTTTTTGTTTTTAGGACATAGGACACTATACGTGTCACATATCATATGCAGCAATGGAGGACTGACCTAAGGCAGTACAAATGTACTGTATATTGGTTCAGTAGATATGTCTTCTAATTAGACATCCCATCCACTAGCTAGCTTTAACACAAGGATATTTATTTAGACATGATCCCTTTTTCCTTAACTGCAACATAATTATCACTTTTTTTTATGTCATATTAACACATTTTATGTTAATTTAGACTTTGTTGTTTTTTACTTTCTTGAGCCCACAGGAAACTGTTCTTGGCATAAAAGGGAAAATTGATTGTGTTTGCCATAAAAGTTGCTGTTATTAATACAATGTGAGAGTTCCTGCTTTATGCAACGTGCAGTGCATTGGTGCAATGTCAGTGTCTAGGGGTGTTTGGTAGTGCTATAGGACTCCTTCTAGCAGCCCATTAGCACCCCTATCAGTAGTCACTATGACCAATTCCTTGGGTGTTACAGTTGCCAGCTTTTGGCATTCCCACAAAAGACTTTCCCTTTTTCTGTGAGATGCCACTGTTGATTTATATATTTGTGGTGCTGGAAGCTGGGGCTGCAGTTAGACGTGGATGCTTCAGATGAATAATGATTTGTATACAAAGTTTCCAAGGTGCAGGTACATGAGGGAGGGTGTAAAACGTCTATGTAGTGGTAGTGTTGCTTGACTCTACTCTAAGTTCTTTGTCCAAACAAGCACAAATTTTGATTTGGAGCCTTTGTGAGTCCACTGTGTACATCCCAGGTGCGGCCCTTTGGGGTTTCAATGGCGGCCCCCTCAGCCCTCCACTTGCGGCCCCCGAAACCTAACTGTTATTGCATAGGATCAAAAAACTAGAGTGCATGTGACCCCCCTTAGTTGTAATACCTTGATCCCAT
Organism: Ptychadena robeensis; assembly: GCA_036250615.1. NCBI lineage: Eukaryota > Metazoa > Chordata > Amphibia > Anura > Ptychadenidae > Ptychadena > Ptychadena robeensis. The sequence goes on from CM070036.1 coordinate 103,979,593, forward strand.
TATTGGGAGTGCCGCACCCCGATGATGAATATAGCAAAAACAAGGATGATGATGGGGCATAGGTGGAGCTTTTGAGGCACAATTAATACTAACAAAACATCTTTTTAATAAAAAAAGGTCTTTAATAGTTCATGACCATCTATAGATAAAATTGCCATCTGGCCTTAGTAAAAACATACACAATGAAAAGTTAATCTCTTACAATTGAAATACATAACAAAATAAATCAATTCCGTCCGAACATGGAGGGAATAGAGTTGACTGGGTCCCACACAGAAAAAAGGGGGACTCAGATAAATATCTGGTGTCGATTGGTGGTTTTTAAGTCCAACGCGTTTCACCCCTAATTTTCCGGGGCTTCCTCAGGGAACGACACTCAGGACAATATTATCTTATGAAAAAAGCAAAACAACAATTTTAACAACCATAAAATCTTATTATATATACAATGTTTATACAGTGATTATTTGTGTTCACAAAATCATCTTACCTCCCTAGAGAGGCAAACATTCTATAACATATCCATCAGTGGAATACATACCATCCCCTTAAGTTAAGGCTCCCCGGGACATCCCCCCCCCATGTATATATAAGTATTTTCACCCCTTCCCTGTATTAGACTTGGTTCTCCTTGATAAGCCAATGATAGACCGTAATAAAAGTATATAAAATACTTACCAGAAACTCAATGAGGTGGGAGTCTGGATGTCTAGTTAAGGGTTTATCAAGACTGTAACAGTCTTAACCCCCAGCGGCCACAAGGGGGCTCTTGGGTTACACGCACCCTACCCACAATTACAATTCTTCCATAGACAGTATCCGGGCGTCCACACCGGTCAAGCCCAGGAACTTGGATATCCAGGATAAGATCCTAAAGCCAAACCACCCAAAGGGAAGGGGAGAAAAGAAGGATAATTGGATAGATAGAAGTTAGTGAAAACCATTGGATAGTGAACAGCCGACCAACTACTCACATAAGGATCCCAATCCAGCCACCCACCTGTACTGAATACCCCCTCTGCCTCATCCGCCCACCATATCATTCTGATGCTCACTGGTGTTACTAAACAACCTGGCTCTTGCATACGGGGGATCAGCAGACTGGTGAGTGCCTATGCTCCTACTATTCCACCAATGAACAAGGGATAATTGTATAATATATATTGCGGCACATAACGTTTAAAGCAAAGGTTATGTGCTCCATATATATTATCATAGGCTTTGATGATATCTATGAGGCACATAACCTATAACGATGTATAGGATACAAAATGTGCATTACCATACTACAGTCTTCACTAATGCTTGAAGTATCATTTAAAACAAGGTTTTTTTTATTTCAAAACATTGAAAATCATGTCTTCTAGCTCTTCCTGCTGTCATTTTTTTTTATTAGAAATGCTTATACAAGTCAGTATAGGTTAAAAATTTTATGTGCGGCCCCTTAGTGATCCTGAGTGCCACACTTGTGGCCCTCCATATCAACTCAGTTGGCCACTACTGGTGTACATCAACAGGGTCTTTAAAGCTCTGTCCAGCCAAAATTTTCCATTAGTAAAAAAGCTTCAAAGTAATGTAAGTATTGGTGCTGAATGTCTGCTGTCAAGTGAAACAGTGGAAATCAGTCTGATTACTTAATGGCTGTCAGCGGAAGGTACTTTTATTTGTAGCACAGTATTTAAATGAGCTTTAGTGGGAGGAGGCAGACTATTTAGTAAATAGGTTCATGTTTCATATAACCATGTCACACCCTCACACTATAAGCATCATATGGACACTTCTATAAATTTATATGACATACATGTTAGTATTAGTATGCTTCCTTTCTGTTAATATAACACTGGTTTATGGATTTCTGTCCTAGCTCCCCTATCTATATTTCCAGAACAAACACAGAAAGACCCCACCCCCCAGCCCTTTACAAAATCCATAGCCTCCCCTGCAGGTTTGTAGAGCTGGTTAAGGTAGACATCATACTTTATCACCTATTTTACAAAAGACTTAGCATTTAGCCTCCCAGAGTGGAAGGTGAATGCAGCGACTGCATTGTATATAAGGCCTAATTATCAAAAGAATATTCATTTAAATGTCATACTGTTTTGGCGTTTTGTAATGTTCATGAATAGTAAAACTCTTTGTTCTTTAAACAGATGTTCATGTAATTACTTCTTTACAAATCCCGAGCACAAGGGTTTTCTTCTTCATTTATGAATAGCGGTCAATGGAGACATACAAATCTATCTTTTCTAGCCCTCTGGGATGTCTAATACAACAGGTTGTTAATACACATTCTATCTAAACACAGAACAATTTGGCCAAATTGCATACACCTGTTTTAAGTTGTTTAGACCTTAAGATAGGGAGACACAAGTAATCAAGTACAAAATTTCTGTAGCAGTTCAGTTTTAGTCTACATGCAATGTGTATGCAATATTATGTTCACCTATTGTAATTGAGACCAGACTTCACAGATAATCCTTGCCATTCCATGGTTCTATGAGCTACCTAAGCTTTGAAGAGGGGAAGGGTACATTGGTAAACCAATGAGCCAATAAGCAGACTCCAGTAAAGAATTACAGTGGGTGCTTTTCTAACCAAAAAATGGCTACTGTATTTTCTGGCGTATAAGACTACTTTTGAACCCAGGAAAATCTTCTCAAAAGTCGGGGGTCGTCTTATACGCCGAGTGCAGAAACGTCTCAGCCAGAGGAGGATGTCTGGAGTCTGCCTGTCAGACATCGGAAGCGCCCCCTTATCCCCTCTCCCTCTCTTCCTCCTCGATGTGTAAGACGAAGCTGATGTGCTCATTAAAGGCTGTGGCTCCAGTGGCTGAAACTGGTATTGCAGCTCAAACACATTAAAACGTCTTCACTGTATCATGTGGCATGATATCAGTTACATTTTTGATTGTTAAAATTCTTTGAATGTATACAATTTATGTTAATTGGATAACCACAGGTAAACATTAATATGAAAGGTTGCAGTTAGGGGTGTGAAATTAGAATGTAAATTACAACAAAAAAAATTTGAATTTTAAGGTTGTTGGAGTATACATATGTAAGGCCCTGGGTCCACTGCCGTTTCCCTGAGCTGGCCAAAAAAATTACACACGCCGGCACATTTGCTGGTGGGTTTCCCGTGACTTGCAGGCAGTTTGACCATGTCATAAGAATTAAAATAACCATATTGAAAGCAAATCTGATGTTTTTTATTTTTTTTTTATTTTGTGTGCATTGGAAGGGGTAGTCTTATACGGCCAGTATACCCCGAACTATATATTTTAACTGAAAAGTTGGGGGTTGTCTTGTACACCCAGTCGTCTTATACACCGGAAAATACGGTAATTTCCTGCAGAAAAAAAGACATTCATTCAGGACAATGTAGAGACTCTTGCAAATCACACCATCTCTAAAAGCCAATCATGCGTACCTACGGTATGTACAAATATGTTTTCATATACTAAATCACTTCATAAATTGATTCATTTTAAAGTAAAGTGAGCTTAGCCTCCACTGATCCATATTATTTTGTGTTTATGCTTTCTTCACAGGCTGTGACGTAGTACAAATTTGAGAGAGTGACCTCAGGAAATTGGAAGAGACCCCATGTTCTCACTATTTTTCCATCCATCTAATGTGTTCTAGAATAGTAGCACATAGTCTGCAAGCAGATCGTTTTTCTGTTCCCCTTTTGAAGGATAAGGAGTTAATTACACAGCAGACTCAAAAATGTAAATAAATTGCTGGCCTAAAGAAAAGCATTTGTGTGTTTCCCTGCTGAGAAGGGATGAAGTAAAACAATTGGAATTAATGAGTCTTTACACCACTGAATGCCATCTGTTGGCATTGCTTTTCACACTACCCAGAAAAAAACATCTGCTTATTCTAGTACACATACACATCAACCCATAACTAAAACGCATATGTATGTATTTAACTTGAAATGACTTCAATGTGTTCTTACAGCCAAATGCCTATAAAGTTATACAGTACTATATCATATAATAAATATATTACAACATGACATAAAATATATGAGAATTCCAGATGACTTCAGAAATATATGGCCTTTGAATCATCTTCTCAGAAACAGAATGATAGCTAGAACTTTTAAAAACACGCTTATTGAGCATTTTGGGCATATATGTTGTAGAAACCTCTATATGTATGAAACTTAAATTCAGAGTTGATGAAATGTCTCTTTTTACATGCAGCGGACTGATGACTTATACCCTTCTTATATAAAGGAAGCAGCCCTGTGGCCATTTTACATTTATCATGTTTCTGTAGTTCTGTAGCTATAGTAAGGTGGGGGTGGGGCATGCTGTATTATGCATTGCAGAGAGATCTGACTAAATGTGATGCACTGCAGAAGGTACTGTCAGGTAACTTTTGGCAAAATCTGTAATCTAGATGTAATTTCTAGCCATTAGACCTGAAGAAAACAGCATTTAAAAAAAAAACATATTTTTGTTGGAGAAGTTTAGCACCAAGGTGGTTGCTCCTTTTTGACTTTTTTTAATTGGTATTTTGGCTACTAATATGGCCTGAAGGTTTGAGAAGTTCACCCTCCATTAAAGTCAATGGAGGTTCGCCATGAACATGCGAACAGGAATCTGCATAAGTTCGATTCACCTGTTCTCGAACAGCCCCAGCTGATGTTCGTCCATCAATACTGATGGCTGTCCTGTTAATAATTTTTTTTAGCATTAGCCAAAGCTGCCCTAATATTCAATACTTCAATATATCCAGAATCCAAACCTAATTGTATTGGGGGACATTGTTGGTTGTCTATTCTGCTTTCAGTAGTTACTTCAGCAAACAAATGGCATGACAAGACCACCAAATACCTCAGGAACATTGTGTTAAGGAGGGTTAAATGAGTTTTCGGAAGTGTGTCTAAAGGGGCAAAATGTGAAAGGTGTTTCATTTACAACTCTGTGTAGTCCAGTACTTTGCTCCATAACATCAGTCAATAAAAAATCTTTTCTCATTGTTTGTGCCTAAATTGTTGTCAGTTTGGCAAATTTTAAAGCTAACCATGCTTTATTGCTTTGGTCTGTTTCCCAGAACCCTTTATTTCATAACTGGAAAATATGGGGTTATAAAGTTGTTTACGGTCACCAAACTACAAACAATAACTGACATCCCATTAGGCATCTCTCACAAAAAAATTGCTGTTGGTCTATGAGGTTGCCAGTTAACAGGTATGTTGTGGCACTCTATTCACATTGCAGGGCCCTACAAGGCACACATAGCTATTTATTTGGGTATATCTTTCAAATGAATAATTTGACAATATCAACATAAAGCCTGACAGATCAAGCTAAATTTACAGCAGTCGTTCCGGCAACAGCCAGAAAAACGTCCTGTTACGAGCACCTGCACACTTGTGCAGTCGTTTAGATAACGACCCCATGGCAGATTCCTAATGGCGTGCCCGCTGGTTGGCTGTGTTAACGTGTGGTTCTGTGAACAACAGTGTAAATTGAGTTCTCAACACATAATTAGAAATGTAAGACTTTATCTTTATCTTAAGAGTACAAAAACTTTGGAAAGGTTTGAAAGCAGAGGCAAAAGAACTCGGAATGGTTTAAAAAAATACATATCAAGTACCCTAAACAAATGAGTGCATCTCAACCCTTAAAACCATTTTTCTGAAAAAAATCAGTAGGTCTCAGAGTACAGGTAAAAGGCTCTAGAGGGGTATTCCTGAAAAATAACATAGGTCTCAAATCAGCAAAGGGGTTTAACCTCCCTAGCGCACTGCTGAGGTAAAGATTTCTGTACCAAAAGCGCACCATGACTTAACCAAATGTTGTAGGCTGTGAACGAACCAAAATGTCTGTCTTCTATCAAGGGTCTAATAGAAATCCCGACTATAAATAATGTGTAAAGATTACGAATACAATTAGTTAAATAAAAAATTTACATTTACATGTGTTTTTTTCTATTTTGAATTGTATGGATACAAGTATCAGTTGTACTGTATCCAGTACAAGTCTATTTGAATGTGGCTCCTCCACCCCCAGTGTAATGTCATCAGGACATCACACTGGGGGTGAGAGAGATAAATGACAGAGGGGGGGGGGCCTTGGGGGGGGCTTTATATCAGTGTGCATTACATTTGTTTTTAAACTGAATTAAAGCTTTTCGAAGCAGATAAGCTTTTATTAGTTTGTTTGAAAGAGGGGGGGGGACTTTTATATCAGTGTGCATTACATTGTTTATTCAAACTGAATAAAGCTTTCTAAGCAGAAAGCTGTGTTCAGTCTGATTTGAAAGCAGTGTTTGAAAGCAAGTAGTTTAAAACTTAAAACCACTCTAACAGACTGGTGTGGGAAGTGTAAAAACGTACTGTTTTTCTCAGCAGCTTTCGGACGCAGCATCAGATGTTCCTCTTCTCCCCAGTGCCGGCCCGTGTGTCACATCATACTTCCTGGAATCCGGGGGGGAGGGGGGGAATTCTTCTCCTTTTCAGAAGAAGAACAGGTTTTCATACTGAAAATCAGTCTGATCACACTCATCTGTGTTGTGAGAACTGTGATCAGAGCGAATTGAATTGTAAAAAATACGGTTTCTTGTAATATCGGAGAAGTTGCCCCCCCCAAGAGTCCAGGAAAGTGTGACACTCCGGCATGGGGAGGAGAATGATTCTGCAGCAAACTCTGAGATTTCTCAGTCCAACCACTCTAAAACACAGCTCCTAAACGAATGCTGTGTTCAGAAGTGGTTAAAAAGTTAAAAATAATGCCCCAGTACTCCTCTCCTATAACCCACCCCCGGGTCACGGAACGTAATGACGTGACACAGGAGAGGGGGGGGGTGGAGAGGGATCTCCTCCATGAATGTCCCGAAGCACTGCAGCAGTGGACTCAAGCAGCCGCAGACGCCGGATCAGGTAAGCTGGCGATGCAGGGAACCTCTCAGGGGCGGTGACGAACCCAGTTCGTTCAGTGCACTTTTGACGTCCAGAGCGAAACGAAGCTGGGTTCGTCTAGGGAGGTAGGTAATAAGTTGGGGGTGTTTAGAAGATAAGGTGGAAGCAGAAAGACTTGCAAGGGTCTTCTTAAAAATCACTAGGTTTTAAAGCAAAGTCAGAAGGGTACTAGAGATTGCTTCCTGAAAATAAATAGGTTTTTATATTAGGTATGTAGTCTAACACCCGTGGGTGCGGCTGTGTGTGATGGTGATGACGGGTAGCGAATTGACCAAGAGGAGACTTACTGTAGGGTTGAATATGAAGAAGTTTATTTTGCACATGTCATCAAGTGGAAGGAGGGTTGGGGACAAGGCTGTTCAGCGACTGAGGTCCTAGCTCCACACCTGGCAGCTTCTTCCTCTAGTAACACGAAGGCACAAAATGAACTCTGGCCTAGCTTCCCCTAGCAGTTCTTTTCTCAACAGATGAGCACAGACACTGTCTGGACTAATTCTCTGGGGAAATCTTGGAAACAGACCCACTCTCACGGGTATCCGTCTGCCTCAGAACCTGGAAAGAGTTCACCCTTTAGCTCCTGGAGATTGCCTTGACTGCTGCTGGCTCTGGAGACCTTTATCCTTCCTGCAGACAAGATAACCGGCTCTCCCTTCTAGCTAGGCGTCCCAGACTCGATTCTCTCTCTCTCTCTTCTGGTCCCTCAACTAGGGAAATCACATCACGATCACTATCACTCCAGGGCCCCCAGCAGGGGAGCTCCTGAACTAGGACTGACTTCACATCCTGTCTCTAACACCTTTATAGACTCCCTCCCTCCAGTCTCTGAAAAGGCGCAAACTCTTGGCCTCTCAGGACTCAGGCAGAGGGAGCACAAATAGAATACATTTACCATTCTTGGCGAGAGCCAAGTCTTTCACTGACAGTCAGCCAAAGCTGCACCTGCCTGTGACACTGAAACTTTTCCCTCCTAAACAATTAACTCCTGATGTCCCTGTTCCTGGCAGGGGCTACAGGTAGGTCTCAGTACAGTAAGGGCTTGTTCCTACTAGAGGGATTTGTCGTGCAATTTTCTAACACATCCATTCAGATCTACGGGCACGATCCGGGGCGATCGCCCACAACCGCTTATGTGGGGACAAGCCCATGCAAATTAATGCACCTGTGTTGTCATGCACGATCAAAAATCACATCGCGACAAATCGCTCTAGTGGGAAAAAGCCCTTAAGCTAGATTTGGGTGCAGACTGACAGCAGCCCGGAAAGTGACTGGACGCTCCTGAAGGGAGGCATTTGGGGAGGCAGGCATCCCCTGGGGGGAATCGTTTCATGGGCAGTTAACAACTGCCCTTGAAAATTAGCCTGAAGTCTTTACAGAAGAGGCTGGAGAACTAGTAAACAAAACACCAAAGGTGGGGTGAAAGATTAAAACAGATTGTTTAGTAAAGCCCATCTGTGACTACTTTGTTATATTTCTTTCATTTATAGTGTGGAATGTAACAACAACTTATATTTCTGGCATGTAGAGGTCAAGTCAGTATGCCTAAAAAGTATTTATTTTCATCGTACAAGTCATGAGATCAACAGCCTGAGGGCAGGAGGTTGCTCGGTACATTAATTTTGTAGCCATGTTGGGTAACATAATACATTTCTAAAGCAGCTATTCCTTAGAATGTCTTCAATGTCATAAAATATGAATAACCTTTCTGTTCTGGATATCACAATATTTGTACATAAACTGTGTGGGCACTTCCTGTGCCATATTTAATATATAGGATTATCACAACATTGTTCGGGAAAGTCTACAGTCTTAAGCAGGGTACATGACGTCTCTGGTCTCTTCCCAGCTCAGCCGATGCTTTACATGGAGACCCACGGTTTCTATGTAAAGATTAAATGGTCATGTCTGATATGGCTGTTTTTGAGCGGGATTGATAGGCCCTGCTCAAAAACAGCGATGGCTGCATATTAAATGGGCCAGATAGATGTCCGTGAGTGCGCACAGCACTCAAAACATCGATCTGACCCATATCTTCATGTCTGTACCCTGCTTTAAGGTAGCCATACACAAGGCCATTCTCCCTTGGCTCTTGAGGGATCAACTGCAGCGGTATGACATAATCCCGCTAAAGCTGGCCCCTCAGCTGATCGGCAGGCACCCTTTGTGTGCCAGCCATTTCTTTGAATGGGGACTACCGCAAGTAATGGGATCGGATGGGAATTTACTGCTGCAGATTCTTGGTCGATTTTCGGGCAAGGCAATTGGCAGAAGCACGCACGGTGGTTGATCGGACAAAAAATCTAGTGAATATCGGGCCGTGTAGGGCTACCTTTACAGGATGTTTATAGAAGTGAAAAATGCACTACGTACCAACATTTTCCACAAAAGTTTAAATGTTTATCAGCAAAGTAAACTTCAAAGAAATGTAAAAAAAGGAAAAAGTCTAGGTTGTTCTCCCTGGTCACCAGTAATGAGTTTATATTGATCGGGACCAAGTTTGATTTTGTCATCTAAGTCTATGACGGAATCCATTATCTCTGAATATTGATCAAAAGCACTCGGAGGGAAAAGTGAAACAATTCTCTTCTATTTAGCTCTGGAACATCTCCAAACATATTTGCAAACCATTATGTTTCATGCAAGGTACACAAAATTAGGGTCATTATCGGCTTCGCCTCGGAATTAATTAAGTTAGTATTGAATGTTAGGTTGTATTACCACTAATTTTTCTTCAACGGCTGTTCTCATCGAAAATTTATGCCTAATGGGTTTCAAAACACTCCCAAGTGCAGAACATAACTTAACTCTGGATGTAACATCAATATGACATCGGCTGTTAAGGGAAACAATACCAGGGGATCTGAACAGTTTTTTTTTCTTTAAATCCTTTTCTTAAAAAAAAAAAAAAAGTGTCTTCTGAGGCTAGAATGGAAGAATTGATAGATTCTGGTTGAGCTTCTTGCAAATGCTTAATTTGGTCTGGCTCCATTTCAGCTGCCAGTACAGCCTGTGGAGATTAGTTAAAGCAACTTTTATTTGCAGGCTTCAAATGGAAAAATCCCAGTCATCGAGAATTTTTAGAGCTGCCAAACTTTTACTTATTAGAGCCAAATATGGAAAACGAATGATCTTTCCAGTGCCAGAAAGACTTGAGTTATTTAGTAAATGAACACTAATTTTTGTCTGCAATATTAATGCTTCATATTGGAGTGAAATGGAATCAACGGGATACCGCTAATTGCCTTGAAAATATTGTTCACACACTATTATTTCTGTTTTTAGAATAGTTTTTTTTTGTTTTTCATTACTTTTTTTAAACTGTTGTTTTATATATTTTGCTTTGAACAATTTAATCATTTGGTATATGACAAAGATAACCATAGCTTTATATGTTTTCTAATAATAATATCTATCTAATAACAATAACTTAGGCTACTACATCTTTTTGAAATATATTAACAAACTACATTCAGATATGGTTACATTCATATCTCTAGTTCACTCCTCCTGAAATACTGAGAAATCATTTTATAAGGGTTTGTAGGAACTCAAACAATCTGAGGATATGAACGATTTCTGTACCAAAAGAGGTACATAGGTTCATTGACTTGCTATCTAAATCAGATAGTGGAGTTTTTTTTTATTAAATTCCACCATCTCTATTAAAATTAGCAAAATGTCCATAAGATGGAGCTGCTCAGGGCCACCATCAGGGGGGGGGACAGGGGCACTCACGATCCCAGACCTGTGCTTCCCGCACTGTGAGCTGGCTGACAGCAGCCTCCATGCATCTGCGTAACAGCCAGAGAGGGGAGAAACCAGCAGTGCCCCCCTCAGGACCCCCTCCACAATGTGTGTTATAGTAGCCGATTATGTGCTGCTTCTTTGACAGCAAGTGCTCACTAGTGACATTGTGGCTGAAATTGGTATTGCAGCGAGATTGAGATTAAAGCTCGAACACATTAAAACACACCTAAACTCATAAATTTTTTACTTACCTCTAAACTGTCCTAATAGCTAAAAAACCTAAAAGAATATAATGACCTATCCTGCTGCCGTCTGTGGGAGCTGCCATTTTAGATTCAGTGTTTAGCTTCCAGTCTTGAATGGGGGACCTCCAGATACAATGTGTGTCAATGGACACAAAGTGAAACCGGAAAAAAAAATAATTAAATTGGGAACAGCTGCAAAAGGAATGTCCGTGCCAGACACTGTGAACAGCTCAACGCCGCAGCCCTGGGGAAATCGATCCACAAATAGGAGGAGCGAGGGGGAAAATACACATACATCTCTTCACAGCTGTACAAAAACTTTACTGTATTATGTATACACTACTGTAAAAGTAAAATTTTTTAGATTGCCAAAATGTTTTCAGTTTTTATTGTTAAATGTATACAATTTATGTTACATGGATAATCACAAGAAAACATTAATAGCTATTAAAGGTTGCAGTGAGGGGTGTCAAATTTGTAATGTTAATTACTAATCCCCACAAAATTTACTTCTAACGGAGATCTGGGGGTTGAAAGTCAGAGTAGGCATATGTAAGGCCTAGTGCCACGTCTGAGATTTTAACGCAAGGGATTTTAACACAATGCTCAAGCCGACCATTGACAGCAAAGGGGCTATCACAGATCTATCCACAGCCTATCAGAGCCCCGGATCCTCTGGTCCAAGCCTCCGTCGCGTTGATACAGCCATCTGCGTCTATAGGAACACAACAGAGGCTTGACGCAACTCAGCAGATCCAATAGCAGACATTGAGTTAGGGCTTAGAGTAAAAGAGAATAGCAATGTTTGACTACTGAGGTATGAGAGCTGGGGGTTCAAACGGTGTTGTACAATGGTGTTGTGAGAGTTACATTTCACCCAAAGCCAGCTGTGACCTGTGAATGGAGACAGCTAATTGGAGGCTCAATCAAGAAATGGGAGGTCCATCTGCAGCAGAATCTACCATGCAGGAAGCTGAAACAGAGGACAGCGAGGGAGACAGTGAGGAAGACAGCACTTATTAAAACCACTTTACATATGGGGTGCATACCACACACCATCTCCTTGTACTCATCAGAGTAGCTCACTAAAAAGGTT
>CM070036.1:103991716-104008533 GCA_036250615.1 Ptychadena robeensis
ATGCTCAGGAGGGGGAAAAGCTTGCTTGTCTCCACCCTTCCCTGGACGAGAAGGTCAACCAAGGGGTCTGTTTGGAGGAGGGAGCGTTGAATACCTACAGTAGACCTGGCCTTAACAGGCTTTACCAGGCTCCTTGCCTGAAGGAGGGTCTGGTAATCTGGTAAACCACTAATCTTTAAGTCCAAATTGTGATATCAAATCTTTTAATCTTCTATACTTTTAAGTATAGAATTGTCCTTCCTGTTAGAGTACATATTCAAGATCATTTCCTGTCAGTCCACAGCAGCCCGGGAAACAATCATATAAATGTACTCTATTTGGAAGGATATTTTTTAAGAGAGGAAAATTTTATACTTTAAAGGGAAAGTTAGGATACCACAACTTGGACTGAAAGGTGGTGGAGGATTAGTGACTTACAGTAGCAAAATAATATTATTTGTAGTTTAACATTTCTGAGGGAGTAGCATTGTAATTTAGCCACAATACAAAGGTATTTTATGCGTTTGAAGAGAATATCCTTATCCTCGGATTAAGAGAAACATGATCCCCACACTTATAAGGGTATGCTGTAATATTTTATTATAAGTATATAAGTGTTTAGGTATTACTGTATTTTCGGGTTATAAGACGCTCCGTTGTAAAGGATGCACCTTATACAGCAATGTGTCTCATCCCGGTAAAAATGCTGGGTAACTGCAGTTCTGCAGGTTGGAGCTTCTTGCTTCAATTGGCAAAGCTGGAGTTAAAAGAGGCGGAGAAGATGTCAGTGTCTTCCCCCGCCTCCTGTTCCTGTTCTGCAGAGCTGTATGTGAGCAGGCTAAAGCAGCTGCTCTCATATAGACATCTGCGATCCATTGGCATTCAGCCGCAGGTGGTCACGCATTCGTAATATAAGACGTACTGTATTTTTCTGACTATAAGACACACTATTTCACTCCCAAAATCGGGGGGAAAATTGCCTGCATCTTATGGTCCAAATGTGGGACTTGGCTCCCTGCCAGCTCAGTCGAATCTCCCATCTTAACTGTATCAATTGCACAGGAATCTACACGTATGTACCCAGCATAACCCTTTACTTTTACCTCAGTCATGTGTGTCAAGACAAACCTTTGTTTTTTTTTAAAACATTTATGTCCTTGTAATATTGTGTATAAATGCGAGACTTCAAAAACAGAATTGTATTAAGCCTGAAGAAGGGAAGGGAGACATCCTGAAAGCTTGCTTCAGTAATGCCTGCCATACACACGCCGATGTGTGTAGCAGACTACCCCCGATGTCGCGCCGGGAGGCTAACGTGATGATGTCATCACGTTAGCCTCCCATTGCATTCTGGGGCCCCACAATCGGCCAGGCACCCTTTGTGTGCCGGCCATAAGCAGCGATGGAGACGCCGTCTTCATTGCTGCTTATGGCAATCGGCTCCCATCGGCTCAGATTTTCCGACATGTCGGATCTCTGGCCGGCCGAGAAGTGGGGCGGCAGGGATCTGTCGCCCCATGTGGGGACATGCCGATAAACGGCCGGATTTTAACCTGACCGACGGCGAGAGCGCGCACGCCCGTCGGTCAGATTAAAATCCGGCCGTTTATCGGTATGTGTATGGCCAGCATTAGCCAATAAACGGTATGACTTGAACTTAATGGCTAACATGGTGCAACACTCTACTATTGTTCCATAAAACAAATATTTAGGTGTATTTAAGGAAAGGTTGATTGCCCTAATTCTATTGTTATCAAATAGTTATAGTTTATGTACACTTTAAATTGTAACTGATCCCAAGAACATCTCAGCAAACTCCAGCTGAATCGGGCATGTCACTAATAGAGACAAGAAAACAGAATCACAGAAATCCATCTGGATTCGGTTTAAACGTTTTGTAAACAAAATTGCCTGTGAAGTGGTACCCACCACTACAGTCATGGTTTGATTCATAACTACATTTCTTGTTCCAGTGCTTCAACATTGCAACACATTAAAACACATGCAAAAGCACGCCAAAAAATGTAAATGCATGCCATGTTTTCCATGCATTAGAGCTTGTAGCTTGGATGATTGTTTGCTGGGTCCCCCTTGCAACCAGAAAAGTTGTTGAGCGAGGAAAGGGGGTGTGCTTACCGAAAAGTTGTTGAGCGATGGAAGGGGGTGTGCTTACAGAAAAGCTGTTGACCAGGGGGATGCTACCAGAAAAGCTGATTTGGGGGGTTTCTATCAGAAAAGTTGTCAAGTGCAGGGGCTAGTCTCGCATAAATGTGCATAATTGCAGTGCGTGCAACTGGCTTCCCCATGGGGATACTTCGCATAGCGGGAGAAACGGCCATGATTGGTAAATCTTTACTGGAACTTACATAACATGACTAATGTGTTCATTACATTAATTCATTATTCTTTCCAAAATCTGGAGGAATTACCAAAAAAACCACCAAATATAGACGTTACTCATAGAAGATGATGCCAGTCTGTGGCTATTTTTGGTGTAAAGGTTAAGAAAATTTTTATGAAAAGCACTCAGTGCTTGTTGTGATCACATGTTATATCAAGAAACAAACATCTACCATACAGATAAATAGTTTCAGTAATAAACAGTTATGAAAGTTAAAAGTTATAATATTATAATATTATAATGACCTTTACATCAGAGCACTGAAAGGGAAGAGAGAGTCATTGTCGATGAGGAAGTCTGACCCTTATACACTGCTACCAAAATATATTTGAAAGTCCCTTATTGACTTCCTGTACATGAGACCTTCACAGAAAATACACAACTTGCACAATATATTTATTATTCACATATTCAATGCAAATGAATGATATAATACAATTTATCATATCTCTTGAATGGCAAAAAAACATGATATTGAAACCTTTAAAATGCATTTCATGGAGAAAGCAACGAAGTTCCTATGAATGGAGCATATAATAACACAGTAACTCACTGTCTGCGTTAGTGCAGTATAAAATGGGTCATTTTAAGTTCAACATGCAAAATCAGGGAATGAACCGAAGTTTATGTTTATGTTACACATCTTGGTCAGTTTTCTGGCCGGACAACTTACATAGTTTCATGCCCGCATATCCCCCCCTTGACTGTTTGATACTTAAGTTGCCCTTTCGTTCACTTCAAGTACTACCTTCTGGACAGACGACAGTTTGTTTTAGAACTGTATTGAACTTGGCAAGTACCTAAAGTTTTAACTCCAATAAAAACCAGGACTACAGCAATAAAACCCATTAGTGACAGAAAAGCTTATAGAACAGGCGCGCTCTGTAATAAAAATCACCCCATGTGCCAGTGTAATTCAGTTGACCTCAGCTCACAAATATCTTATGCTTCATGCAGGCCATCCGTTCAGTTATGTACACAGCCCACATGGAATAAGTGAGCATACAACTCAGTGACCTAGTCATGACTGCTTCTGTGATGTTCAGAATAGGAATTTATTATTCCATGCTTAGTGAATGGTGTTGTGTCTATTAAAAACACTTTTAATGCTAAAACATAAACGCAATTAATGTGTAACTAGCAAGGAAAGGGGATACAATACACTAAAAAGTAGAGAAACTCTTTCAGGTTAGGCTTGGATGGGCTTAAATAGCCATATTTATATAGTTTTTCTGTATTTGATCTACAAACACACTGGACATTTTCAGTTTTAAAGAATGAAAATTTAGTCTTGGCTATAGTTGTGTTGCTGTGATGTTAGTGTAACGGGAAGGTGTTGGGTAGTGAATTAGGAACCACTCAGAGAACCAGTATAGTGCAACTTGTTCTTTATTGAGGCACAGCACAACAATTAATAACGGTTCAGTCTTATTTTAGAAAGAAGTGCAGTCTTTGAGGGTTCACACCGCACTGCAGTGGCAGCAAGTTAGGGTGTTAAAACAGCCCAGTTCTCCGACCTCGGGCGCAGCATACTGTCCCTAAGGACAACCATGGGGGGTCTCCGATTTTCCACCCGGCTCCAGCCGTCTCCTGCTCCTGGGCTCTCAATGAACTCGGGTGGGGGAAATACACCCCACTTTTCCCTGGCAAAGTTCTGTACTACATACAGGGGTTTTTCCATTTAGGAGCCACCAGTACGCTCCTTTCTACTGACTCCTGATCAAGGGGAGACCAGGACACACACACTGTTTTTCTCCTCTCTACACAGATCAATGGGCATTGCATTTCCCCAAAAGGGTTTTTATTGTCTCTATGATGGGCCCCCTTTAGTGTCAGGAGGACAAATTGCAGCTTCTGACCCAAACTCTGCCTCTTTAATAGTGGATGCCCCTAGGAGATCTTTGATGTTGTATATATTAGTAGTTGTAACGTAGGACCTTCATGGATGTTATTCCAGTGCAGACCCAGACAAACACCCCACACAAACTCGCCTATGCACATGATCAAAAATTGGATTAGTTAGAATAAAGCTTGATTCTTTTCCCCTTGCTTTATGGTCCAATTCATATTGTTAGTACTATAGGTCTTTTCAGACCTAGAGACAAGGGTAACCATGGGCACCTTAAATAGTATGTCAATGTTACCCCATAAGCAGCAAGCTATAATACTTTATGTGTGTAGAAGAACCTCTTATGTGTGAGCATAAAAAGACAAGTCCTTTACCTTTTTAAGAGGAATATCATTATTAACTAAATGGTAATTTTTACCTTAAAGAGTGGACAACCACGAGACCTCATCATTACCTTTTCCAAAAAACACCTCTTTGACATTGATTTCACTGTACATGTCAGTTCAATATAATAAACTTCCAAGTAAAGCCAGCCAAGGCTTCCCAGCAATGCATTATCTCACATGAGATAACACAGGTAGGACAGCCAGAAGGTTGAAAATCTTCCTCATAACCCTTCAGGGGCCTGTCTGTATATAAATCTCTCACCTCCCATGATGCTTCAACTCAGAGTGGCGTAGCTTGATAAGGCAGATGTAGCTGGCCAAATCTGCAGCCAGGCAAGTGACCCTCAAAAGTCTGAACCAGAATTCAGGAAGCCAGAAAGCAAAAAAGCATGCAGCTGTACTAAAAGAAACCACGATGCTGAAAAAACCTGGTCCCTTTTTTGTGTTCATGTACTGCGATTACAGTGGAGTGGCCTTGTGTAAGTGTATGCAGAACTACTACAGAAGAAGTAGTTCTTCTGTGTAAAATCCTGCTTTTGGGTGCTATGCCACGCTTACTTTGTCCAGTTATTGCTTTTAAGTTGTTATATTATTATAATTTGTACTACTTTAGTAAAGTTTAAGTTTCACTTAACCTGTCTAATAATTTGTCCGATTCCTAACCTTCACAAATTTTCTTGGGGAGTCATATGGACAAATTACTGTGCACTGCTTAGGCCTAGGCAAGGTTGACTTAAATTCTGACCTTTGTGTGAACTTTAAAACTACGTCTTGTAGTTGTTAAAAGCAAAAGGAAGCATAGGAAGCATGTTAAACTTTAATATAGTAAAAAAAAAGCCATGTACATCTGCTAACTGATTAACAATATTACTGTCTCCAAGCTGGAAGATAAGCCCTGCAATCTAGCTCAAACTGTCATTGCTTGGCAAGATATCCACTATCAGCTTGTGCAAACTCTTTATTATGTTATACAAGATTACGTTGTTCTCTTGCAACAGATCTGCACTTTAGGGTTGCTTGTTTCTTGGTAAATGTGGCAGCCAATATCATTATGCATATGTACTTTAAGAAAGCAGCATTATTCATTGGAGACAAAACACTGCGCTTCCTACAACACCCAAGAGCTGGCAAGAAAGAATAAACAGTTGTCTGGCTTCCTGCCATAAGCAATGTTTATTGCTGAAATGTTTGTTAGGCCTTTAATAAAAAAAAAAGAAATTAACACATCTTGATAAATGCATGTTAACTAACTAAAAAAGTCAGCAACAATCAATCCTTAGTGACTTATGGTAAAGCCTGTTACTGGAATGTTTAAATCATTATGGAATGGTGCTGGTATTGGATGACCCTGGTATTGATGTATTGGTTTAGAAATAATCTCTTTCTATGTTATTTTATTTTTTGCTAGAAGTTATTGTTTTAATGTACATTATTTATCAGCACCTCCTTACAAATTCACAACACTATTCCATTATGACCCTGTGGCCATGTGTATGTTCAGAATCTCTGTTCTAACATGTGTACAGATGTTGTGAGTTTATTACTTCTAATCAGTGGGGGGGTAACATACTTCATCGAGCATTGTTTCCTTCTATCTCCATCCTGTGCCTTATGAATTGGTCTCACAAATACAGCCGAGCTTAAATCATTATGTATGTAAAACAGTATATTAACTTACCACTACCTTTAGGCTAAATTAGAATGAAAGATTTTGGAATCGGCCATTGGCTCTACCTCTAAAGCCCCCCATACACGCTTCGATTTGTGGCCAATTTCACTGCAGTTCGACTGTTGTGCGCGATCATGGCAATCAATCTGCCATAAAAGTGGCCACAAATCGAATGCTTAAACTTTGAAATCAGCCCCCAAATTGATCTAATACATTATGGACATGTCCATATTGTTTAGATCGATCTGCTTTGTGTGCCGGCACTTACTTTGGATGGGGATGCTGGTCTCCATCCTAAGTAAGTGCCAACACACAAAGGGTGCGCGGACGCTTCTTGGCATGACTTGCCACGCGTGATCGATCTGCCGCGAAATCGAAAGGGAATCTCAACATGTATGGGGGGCTTAAATCATTGACCCAGAATAAGTATGCAGCTTAGGTTTTCAGCTAAATGCTAGAAAGATTTTTAGCTACATGTAGTTAGCTACATGTTTCAGCTGTTTAACTAAAAGCCAAAAGATTATTATACACTTGTGTTTATATAGCACCGCTATATTACACAGCACTGTACAGAGTGCATAGTCATGTGACTAACTGTCTCTCAGAGAAGTTCACAACCTAATGTCCCAACCATAGTCATATACTGTATATGCCCTTTCCATAGTGCAAGTCATATGTACCTGTCTTAGTCATGTTCAGCATTTGTTGGACAGTTTTTGTGGGGGGAAGCCAATTAACCTACCATGTTTTTGACGTGTGGGAGGAAGCAGAAGTACCTTGAATGGAGACACATAGAAAATATATAAACTTCTTGCAGATAGCGCCAAGGCCGAGAATTTAATCTGGGGCCCTATTGCTGCATGACCTAACCACTGAACCACCATGCTGCCCAATTAGATTAATGTTCAGGTTATTATCCTTCAAAAAAGAATGGTAAGGGTTTTCTAATTACAACACTTAAGGGCCAAGACCATCACATTTGTTATATTTCTCATAGCAGACAAAAGTAAATAAAGTAAGCACTGATTACATATGTCAGGAAACCTCCAAAAAAAGTCTGCATGTTGTCCTTGAGGGCAGAAGTTGCGCAGGCCAGCTTTAAAATGAGTTTAGCAAACTATCTTCAATAGCCTTCCGGTTTTAATGTGGGTAAACTTTTCTTTTGTACAAGGTCTTTACTATTAAAAGCAGTCAACTATATGGATAATTACAACAAAACAGGAGACTTGGAATTAGAGAGAATTACTTTAATGTTCATCCACCTGGGATATTCCACCTCATTTACCAACCTCTGCTTCCAAAAGATTTTTGCTCTTGCCGGAAGACTTGGTTCTGGCTGTTAGGTTCATCTGCTGTTTCCAGTAGGCAAACTTGATAAGCGGTCTCCATGTAATGTACTGATGTATTATAAATACTCTGGCAGGTAAAGAAAGTGTTTGCATATACATTGTAATCACACATTTAGCCACAGTTTCGCTTTAAAACTGAAACTTAGTTATTAATTACCTGTAGAGCATAAATATTGACCTTCCAACCTGTTTCTCATAAACATTATCTCAGCCACAAAGAAATCAATAAAACTTCAACTTCATATAACACTTTAACTTGCAGAAGACATAAAACTGCAGGCTGTCATTACAGAACAATCATTAAAAACTGTTTACAGTCGGTATGAGTTCTTGAATTGTAGTGATTAATAATCTAGCTTTGATTTAAAGCAATCAGTCATCTTTTCCTAATCTCTATCTTTTCTTAACACTGTTGTATTTACAATCTACTCAATTGTTTAATTCGATTTTTTGTATGCAATGTATATTGTTTACAATCTTAACACTCTGTGGGACTACCTAATTTTGTTTACATTGCCTGGATAAGAGCATGAGAGTTGGTGTCTTAAGGCCCCCATACACATTTCGATTTCCCTCAGATGTCATATTTGATCGTAATTTACAAACAAAGAATCAACGATTGATTTAAGTTGATCAAACCATGTGGACAGGCATCGGTTTATGGTCGATCGACTTACATCGATTGCTTTAGGTCGATCAAACGGAAAAATCTAAATATGTATAGGGGCTTTAAGGCTCACCTGAAGTCATTTAGATGTTCTCCAGTCAAATGCTTAATGTTTAGGATGTAAAATGGAGCCCCCCACTTATAGGGTGAAAAGATGATTGAGGGCACTTTAAAAATGGGTTTTAATGACACAAAAGTTGCATGCAAGCCTAAAAGCCATGCCCAATGTCAAATGAAGTGGTGTAAAGCATGCTGTCAATAGGGCAGTGGAAACGTTCTATAGAGCGATGAATCACATTTCTAATTACAGGATTGGGTATTGCATTATCTTTCTGGATGGGGCTAAGCCCATTCAGCATACTAATTCAGTATAAACAACACTTTCAATTTTGTGGGAAATGTTTGAGGCCCTTTTTAATTCCAGCATGACTGTGGCCCAATGAAAAAAGAAAGGCCCATTGATTTGTGGATTTGGTATGGCAAAAACATGGCCCACAGAGTCACAATCTGAACCCCATTGAACAGCTTTTTGACAGCATACAATGGAGACTGAGAGACAGGACATCCTGTCCAACATCAATGCCTCACTAATGCTCCACTAGATAAATCGGTAAATATTTCCACAAAATCATAGTGTACAGGGAGTACCTAATACATTTGTCCCAATAGTGTACCTGTTTTATTCCTAAACTATCATCTGACCACAACCCAAATTCCTGGGAAAGGTTAAGTAGTTCAATATATACATTATTGGTTTCAGATTAACTTCAGCTGCTTCTTTCAGGTATGTACATGATATTTAAATAAATGGAGACTCTGTATTCATGAAGAATCAAATCACTGTCTATGTCTCTGCTTAAAATGGCTCTTTAACACCACCTATGTGACCTGCCACAATCACACTGAGAGACTAGCAGCTAGAGGGAGCCCAGAGCCTGATAAGTACTAACAAACCTTTATTTGTAAAGAAGGTTATGTGTATAGCCAAAATGTTGTATTATTTTGACTAGAGTAAGAAATTGTAAAATCCCTGTTATTTTTTTTTTCTTTGCTCTCTCTGCGCCATTGAGTAGAAATGGTCAAACAATTTACATGAAATTTCAACTCAGTTACGTAATTGCAAAGTTCCTTAACATGGCAACCAGTGCAAATTAAAGGTTTTCATGATCTTTTATTTAATTTTCAACTTGATTTCTGCAAACAACTACATATCCTTGAGCAATACTTTTTTGAAGTGTTCCCTCAACCCTTCACTATAGTGCTCCTGCTCAGGGGCTTTGCAATTGACTCCCAAATAAGCTAGTCAAAAGTTTGTGACCACCTCTACAACTGAGTTAAATTCTCCTCGGAGAATAATAACTATGTACTAGGACATTAACGAAAAAGTAATCTAGTCGACGGTTTGACTTCAAAGGCACAAGTCATTGACTCCTGAGAGAAGTCGACAAGTTGTGTGTTTTTTCCTATCTCTGTATGGGCACTTGTTTTCACAATGCAATCTCTGGGTTACATGACACACGTTTCTTGACTTAATACAAATATAAATATATAGTCATAGGGTGGGAATTGAAACACAGGATGAGAGACACGGCTTTAGAAGCTGTAGGTGACAACACACATTGTAAGTATGAAAACCAATTCAGGTAAATCAGAAGGTGACCTGTACAACCTGCAAGTCTGTGTTTGAAGTGAAAATCTGAAACAGTATAGTTTCTCACAGTCGTGAGTGGCCCTATTTTTCTTCACTTTCTGGTTCAGTGAGTGATAAAGCTCCCTAAGAAGAACTGCAATAGCAATACAACCATCTGAAAGTCTAAAGCCTGCCATAGACACCTCGATCTATGGCAGACCTTTAGCAGACTGATTACAGTGTGGTGACGTCACCACGCTGTGAGCAGTCTGCTAAATGTCGGACAGGAATCCTGTGTGTTCCACTGACAAACGGGATTCCTGTCAGACTGAAGCCAATTACCTCAGAGGGGGAGGAGATTCCCCCTCTGAGTTAACATCGTTAACATCCTGCAGCTGTTCTGCCTGTCAGTCGGGCAGAAAAATAATCTGTGTGCGATCCGACCTGCCGGCTTTTTTTCTACAAAAGTCAAGGTGGGCTCCCACATAGTTGCGGCAGACCAACCTTCATGTGCTTGGCGGAAGCGAGCACGCAGGTTGGTATGCTACAACTATGGCCGGGAGTCTGCCCGTCTATGGGGGGCTTAACCCTTGCCACTCTAAAACAAAAATACAGATTTACCTTTAATTTTATCTATAGTGTCTTTAGTGTGTATATATTTACATTTTTAGCCAATGAAAGTTTAGGTAACTTAACTCAAGTCAAATTTTTAAGGATATATTAGTTGCCACTGGTTAAAAGAATGTGCATTTATTGTTGTGTTCCTTGCACAATGTATTTAATAATATACCAAATGAAGAAAATAACCTCTAGGAACCATCATTAACCAAGTATTAAGTATCCAAGTAAGAATTTGAGTAAGAACTTGTTTCCATTGTACGCCGGGACCCCTACGCTAAGCGTATAGGCTTAGCAGGGGTCCCGACGTATCCCACAGACTCAGCCTGCCGGCGGATGGTCTGTTTACACATCCGCCGGTGTACTCGACTACGTTCAGCCTGACACCGGCGGATCGGCTCAGCGCAATGAAGACAGACCGTCCGCCGAGCAGGTAAGTCTATCTGTTACGTTGGGACCCCCCGCTAAGCGTACACGCTTAGCGGAGGGGTCCCAACGCAATGGAAACAAAGCCTAAACGGTGAAGAGAAATTCAAGCAACTAACATTTAAACATTTACATAAAGTGATAAGGGAGAAGGATGCATAGCAGTCCATAAAACCAGTATTATTTTCTGACAATTGTGGCACTTTTGTAGCCTCTTGGAAAACAAAGTGTGGGTAAGACACAAAATAATTAAGGCTAGGGGCATGATAAACAAACCACCTAATCTGGGTACCCCCTGTAAAAACAGAGGCAAGGGGGCTTTTACGGCTAGGAATAGTCACTAAGAAATAGGTAAATAATGGTAGGTAAAGGTTAATCACGATAGACAATTCATTCTTAAAAAACATAATAATAGATTTATTAGTCCAACATTGTAAAATAGATGTGTGTGCCCATTCAAGGTACACAATGGTGAATAAAATGCAGCGCACCAGAGTCACTCGTAAGGTGTACGTGCCACCTCTCCATAAGACCCAAAATAAATAAAGAACAAAAAACTGGATAGATTAAGACATCCCAATCAAATTTGGTAAAAAAAAAAGAAGAGAAAAACAGCCATGGCACCATGCAATGCACAAAAAGGGGAAATTGCTAATAAATATGTTAATGCCTTTTAATAATTATTAGGCACAAATTGTTGAATAAACAAAATGATTTTTTTAGTTTTTCCTCTAATAAGGCAAGCTGCCACCAATCGAATATAATTGTATCATTTAGAAAATTATTTCAACATAAAATTATAAAAAACATCATGAGTGTGTCTACCAAGGGAGCTATGTGTCATCCCATCAAAATTGGCGTATTTAACATTGTCAAAAGTAACTAATTAATATTAACATCAGAATTCAAAGAAATACTGTGATGCCTAATAATGCATGCTAAAAATATTTTGAACTGAAAAATTCATAACACAGCCATCATGAATACTAAATAATGCATTGTGCATTAAGCATGGATATGGGATTTATTAACAGAAAAATTATCAGGAACAGATAGTGATAAATGAACTTTTTGGTCTTCTCAATTGTGCAGTAAAATGATGCACTGTACATTTTTGAGTTAAGAAGCTGAAAGTAAAGGAAGTTATGGGTTTCAAGAGTTTGCAGCCTAAAATAATTGTGTCATACAAAAAAAAGTGTAAATATACAATAACACAATGCATATGTAATATACATTCATGAAACAAGTCCGGCATTTTGTATTTTTAGCTATGAGATATCAACATATATAATATAATACTGATATTCATCATCCATAATTTTTTAGGGAAAAAAGTGATAAGTGTTATAATTCACGCCACTTAAAATTCCCCAGTCCCATGCTCCTTGTGAGATGGGAAATACTTGACATTTGTCAATCTCCCATTTTGCAGTTATAATGCCAGGAAGCAGTCCAATTTGACTATTATTATTCACTTTCACCAGAGCACCCCTTAAGGAGTGATGGGCCTTGCTGCAGAAGGTGCCCAGGTTGTGGTTCCCAGGCGTACCCATGCAATTTGGTAGCTGACGGTGTATCGAAGTGCCAGGAATTGAGATAGGGAAAATTCATAGGAGGAGCCAAGATTCAGAAACTGTGAAGCCAGAGTCAATAACCAAGGAACCTGGAGGTGAAGACATGGAAGACTTCCTTGTGCATGAGACTTTCTTAAATAGAGCAGGAGGGAGGAGCACCTGGGTAGGGAACACTGTTAGTATCCAGCAGAAGGAGCTCTAATAGCTGGACACTTAACCTTTAGAGGCAATCAGTTATATGTCAGGGGGAGGCTTATAAGGTAATGGGGTGAAGATAATGAGTTTTTAGAAACATATTTTTAGTTTACATGAGAGTACTTCCAGTCTTACAAGATCTGAGGAGATCTGCAAGATCTTAGAAAAAATTTTTTTTTTGCATGATGCAACCCTTGTTATGGTATTTATTGACAAGTAAATACTGAGCTAGAGAAATACTTTGGTGTGCATGATCTTTAAAGTAAACCTAAAAGTACCCCCTCTTCAGTCTTTTGATTTATGTGCCATAGACACAGCATAAAGTTATCCGAAAGCTCTTTAAATCCCCCTTTGGCAGTTGTCAGTAAAAAATCCTTTAACCTCCTGGGCATAACTCAGGATGAGTTTCTTTATTAATAAAACTCACCCCAAGCTAACAGTGTGCAAATTCATCTTTTTGCCAAAATCCCCCAATGATTCTCCATATCCCTCTAGGTCCACCCCAGTGAGGTGGGGTGGGGGAGGGGGGGCAAGCAGCTCCAACGGTGATGCTGGAGATGTGTCCCTGGTCTCTCCCAGCAGATTTTAATTATTTTTTAAAGGAGCATGCCACAGGCCAACTGTCCAGGAGGTTAATATGCTTTTGAGAACTCAAAAAGTTCGCAATCAGAGGTCAGGTCTTTGCCCCATTCACATACACATACAATGTGAAAGCTTCCCTTTATCTCAAAAGACACTTTGGTTTTAGACATAACTATTTTGTGGATACTTGTGCTTTTTTTAAATATTCAGTTTGATTCGGAGAGACTAATGACTCTTAAGGAATGCAAACTTTTTTGGAAGCAGACCCTTCCTTCAAAATATATATCCTGCATGTATTACAATGTTATCTATGCTTGTTTATACTAAATCCTGAAACAACCAAATGTCATTCTCTAAGCATTTAACATTTTGTATAGTGTTTGATCATTTGTCACTATTGCTTTATAGCTAGCATTTGCCAAAGAGCTTAAAACAAATTGAAAATCAATAGTAGAAGAGGAATGTAAACAGAAAAATTGCAGTTCAGGCAGAACAAAAATATCCATAAATATTGGAAATTGTGTTAAAACGAGGCTGATAAAGGATGTGTAAAGAATAGGGAGAGCAAGTTGCATGAAATCTGTCTTTGGATTTTAAAGCTAGCGTAAAGGACCCATTAAAGTGAAATAAAAATGGTCAGTCCAAACAGAGTTATGTTTTAAAATCCAGAAGATCTTAAACCTACACCTTTTTCTACATTGCATTGCTTTTTATATAGGGAGGGCTTTATATATAATGCATCCACTTCTACTGACCTATATGAATCTTTCTTGGGGGGTTTCCACATCCGTCGGACCCCCCTCCGCTAAGTGCATTGCTTGGCAGGGATCCCAACGGAGCACATAGACTTTACCTGCTCAGCAAATGCTGTGTTCAGACATGCTCTCCGATGCAGAGGTTCAATGTACTCCACTACATTCAGTCCTGCATCGTCGGACCATCTCAGCGCTGTGAGAACACAGCATCCGCCGAGCAGGTAAGTGAATGTGCTCCGTCCCACCAAGCAAAACCCTTAGCGGAAGGGGGCCCGACGGATGTGGAAATCCCCCCTTATGGTTAATCTCATGTCATCTTTTGTTCTGCAGTAGTGTTGAGCAGCATATGGTATATTCGAGTTTGTGTGAAATTCGCAAAAAGTTGATTCGACTACATTCTATTGCGCGTGGCTGTTCGCAATTTTATGCAAAAATTTGCGATACAGCTTTACAGCTTCTCTTCTTCATTCTGTGATCTTAGCCTGCAGGAACACTGTGCGTATTGCGCATATCCATTCGCAATGCACACAAATAAGCGCGATGTATGCCGGTTAACAATATTGAACCATAATATGACGAATATCGGTCATTGCGAATATCGCCAAATATATTTAAATGTATGATATTCTCGCTCAACACTATTCTCCAGTACTCAGGCCTGGGAAGGAAAGGACAACCCTAGGAGCTGATGGGGATGACAGGGAACATGAACACCCACTGTTGCTGTTCCTTTAGTATGTCTCTGGATAACATGTACATTTCCCCTTGTGTTTTTTTTTAATACCCTCCAATTTCAAAACAATACCCCTTGATCTGTCAGAAATACATCCATCTCTTCATTTTCTTTTGTAGATTGACAACATGCAGCAAATTTGAAGACACAATGAGGTCAGATGTGGCTAGCTTCCTTATAATTTCCTTCTGCTATCTTTTTGTCTATCTAAAGCAAAGGCACTAATTACCTAATCATTATATCAATATTATTACACCAAATATAGTGGGGTATAGGCTGATCCGAATATAGCTAAGGAACCTAATTTTACCAAAACAATTAGAAAAACTGAATGACTCGAATATAAACCTAGGGTGGGAAATGCTGTGGCTAAGGCACAGAAACACACAGCAATGTGCTTCTGTTTTGTGATGTCATTATTATAGACATGAAATTTCAACTAGCTGATTTTTTAGTTCATTTCAAAGCCCTTGATAAGGATATCATCACCAAAATTGTCGTAAATAGAAGAGTTGTAGAAAGATTTTAAAAAGTTATGCTCTAGCTCATGTAGTTTTTATCAAGATTTGGTTTGCATACACAAATGCATGCGTTTTTCTCATTACATTTGCATTTTGCAAATGCAAGAAAAATTTATCACAAATGCATACAGCAACGCAAAAAACGTAACGCATGCAGTGTGAATGGTACCATTGGTTGTCTATGTAAAAACACGCACAGTACAAAATAACGCGCACAGTTAAAAAAAACGCACAGTAAAAAAACGCATGCAGTAAAAAATCGCACTAGTTTTTAAAACGAATGCATTTTGATGCTAGTGTGTCTAAAACCCTTCCCGACAGCTCTAGTAATTTTGGTGATAATACCATGTTCAGGTGCTTTGCAATAAACTCACAAAGAAATTTAGCATTCATTCATCTTTTGACTCGAGTATTAGCCAAGTGTAATTTTTATAGCACATCTGGATCCTGAACAATTTGTTATAATATATTCTTATATTTAGGTACATAAGAGATAGGAAGCCTAAATAAATGTTTTGAGGTTATAGCATTCATTATTTTGTTGGTATATTTAATGAACCAATGACAAAAATTATGAAAAAGTTAATGTTTCAGTTTACACACATTTATTTTTCTTAATATCAATCAGAATACGCTTTGTTGCTGTAGATATTCAAATATAAAGAATAAGGCTGGCCTGATATGAAGAGATATAAAGATAGGTTTAAGTGAGTCTTACGCTCACAAGTAACCAAACAACAATATTAATCATTATTTCATACAGTAATAGTTTAATTATATGGTTCATTATTTCACTTATTTCACTATCCTTTGAGTGTCTGACTTGTGTTATATCATATTCATATTTTTTCTATCATTAAGCTCCCAGTTTGGCCTATAGTCAGTCTAATCCAGTATGTCAAGAAATGCTATGTTAACCTCCCTAGCGGTCATGACGAGCCCATCATCATGATGAGCTGGGCTGCCATGAAAGCCGCATATCCTAAGCTACGGCGATTCTGCTTCCAGCCGCAGCGATCGCGTCACGATGACGCGGAAGGGGGCTGGGCGGCGCCATAGACCTCCATGTTAATGGAGGAGCGTCAGCTTTCCAGCCCTCACAGCTGGCGTCTTTAATGACTCCGGCTGTGTGGAGAGGGGAGGTAGGAAATGGCAGGCAGTGTACCTTGTACACTGCCGCAATTGCCCGTACCACGCTGTTAAAAACTGCGCGGCAGGGGCGGTGCACTAGGGAGGTTAAAATAAGGGTCTGATTTTTGCAAGAAAGGGATAAACAGCTCCAGGTACATTTGTTCTTATTGTAGAGATGATCGACTTCAACATTAAAATGCAAATTATATGACTGAAAATAAGCCAATCTCACTCTGAAGCTTGTGCCCTTCATTGGCTTAGTTTCTGTCTGCATACACTTTGCATACTAATTAAAAAGGACAAAAAGCTTTACAGTTCCTTGTTATTTGAAAAAAAGTGACCATAATATTGT
>CM070036.1:104055614-104065679 GCA_036250615.1 Ptychadena robeensis
GGCGGGTCGAACTTGCCATATGTTCGCGAACATGGGGCGAACGCGAACATGCGAAGTTCGAGGAGAACAGTTCTCCGGCGAACAGTTCGGTCCATCACTAGTGAGGGACATAAAGTTTATAATGTTAGAAAGTGAAATAAAAATTCAACTTAACAAAAAATATACAGTATTCTATTGCCTTATTAGACGCCCTTGTTTACAAAAAATTGGAAGGGGGACGTGTATGTGTGTAATATGGCGAATGCACGACCACTTACGTCCGTAAATTATTATACGAACCCCCTCTGCCCGCACAGCACTTTGCCCTCCGTCTGAAGCTGTTTTTGTTTTTTTTTTGGTAAATCTTTGCAGCTAGTCTACCTTTATGCTAATTTTGATTGTTTGCTGGACAAAAAAGGAGCTGAAACACTAAAGCTAGGCATACACAGCTTGATTCAAGCACAATCGAGTGCCGTTCGTGTTGTGTGCTCGATTGTGCATGAATCTCTAAAAAAATAGAGCTGCTCAGCCAAGAAAGCTCTGTTGAACAGGGAACCAACATGTTGGTAAACCAGGTTAAATTTCCACTCAGTCTAAGTAATGGATGGAATTGATGACTCAGAAATGCTGCGTCTCGATATCGAGGGAGCTTAAGTGCAGTGCAATGACGTAATTAAGCTGCGCTTGAACTGCTCCTCGGTCGCCCGTGGACCTATGCATGTATAGGGGACCTAAAAAAGTCACCTGTAGACTTTTTCTTCCTCTAAGAATGTTTTTGGAAGGACTGTTCAAAGTAATTGATCCCTGAGTGGTTCACATTGTTCTTCAGGATGTATGTTATACTGTACATGGGACTGCAAACTGCCCAAATTAAAGGGTTTTAACTTATTTTTGAGAGGGGAGAGGGGGGAACTAACCCTCAGGGGTGGCCAACCCCAATGGACTTTAATAGTGAATATATTAAGAGGTTCCAGTCAGGAGATTGACATCAATTATACTTTATTTGTGCAAATACAATACCATATAAGCTTTACTGTTCCAAAATATCCAATATTATTAAAAATGCGCATGGGTTTCATACAGCATTAGCATTTCAGATACCATACAGAATACAATACAATTCATGAACATATCTCGATGGCTCAGTAGTCCTGTTTCTAAGATTATCCAACGCGTTTCGTCCCTTTAGATTTGGGACTTCATCAGGGATCTTTTATAATTATTTTCTGAAAATCATCAAGACGTTTACATATCAATAACTTATCACAATTCCATTAAAAAAAAACATGCATGGTACCCTTGCTTATTTTAATTATTCAATCTTTGTCTCTATCATGACTCTCAAAGATGATGATATATATGAACACACACACATTTTGTTACTTGTTTTCTATGATGTTATCAATCTATTGTTTTCAGTATTGCTCACAGCTCTGCGTGGTCCTACCCAGTATTGTATCTATATTTTCATTTTCACATTTATCAATCTCCAATTTCTTTAGGGTCTATGTTCTAGTTAGTAAATAAATATTTGGCTTACCAGTCTGTTGCTTTAACCTTGCTGTGAGGGGGTAGGCAGGTGTCAGACCGATGTCCTTCCAGCATCCGCCACATAGGCCACCAGAACCACACCAAGTATATCTGGCACTCGGCGTGTGGTTTTCCCAGAGGGGGACACTGCCGTGGGGGTAATGGCAGTCATACATTATAAATTGTCATCATTTATCTATGCCGTCACCTGCTTGTATATTACACCGACGTGAATAGTGAGCTCATAAAATATGAGCATTCTATGCTATTGCCATCAAATATGTAGATTCATATGTGCCATCTTATGTTGGTCACCCACCTTATAGCTACGTCTCAAGGCAATGTCTTTTCAGTCCATCTTTGTCTTTAGTCAAGTCCAAATGTCATAGGGTCAAATGCCGTTGTGCTGGAGAGGGTAACATACACGGTCTTTTACGTACAGTTGTTAATATATTATATAGTTAATCCTGGTCAGTTGTTTGGTGGCACTTACTTGAGTCCGTTTGGTTGGGGTTTACAGTCTATTCGCCATCTGTTGGGGTGCAGTACGTCCGTAAGGTAGTTGCTGTCAGTCCAAGTCTATTAGGGTCTATTTAAATAGGATCCATTTCCCGCCACGCTGATGGTGCGGTTGGTGACGCCCCCGGGCACCGAGTACTTTGGCGCACAGGAGGACGTCATGATCCGACCGGCCGTCGCCTTTTGCGGGCGTAATGCGCCTCATTTCCGCCCTCTCTTCAGTATCACTTCCTGCCAGCACTTTTAACTTATTTATTTCGATTTTTTGTGAAAACTAAATTATTGCACATATTACTTTTTAGATCTGTTTGAAATACAGCTATAATACATATTGTTTAATGGTTATAGACTTAATAGGTTATATACAATGCTTCTGGTCCCTACCTTTTTGTCAGTCATTTTGGGAATTGTCTCCAGTACATTTAACACTCAGATTTCTGACTAAAAGAACTCCATACAACAACGTTGGAACCTTAGTCATACAATAATGATAATATCATGGACACTAAGTAACATTTTCAAAATGGTTACTGGTAATAACGGTTACTTTAAACGAATCTGCACCCAAACTCACCTGATATACTTTGTGACCCTCCCTGGCAAACTCCCTATTATTGGTAAGATCTGTGAAAAAAAAATAACCCTTACTAGTGATGGCGCATGCATGGGTGTTTGACATGCCCCGTTCGCCGGCAATAAGGAGCTCTCTATTTTTCCTCTGACGGGATCAGGAGCCGCGAGATCCCACCAGAGGAAGAATCTGTTCACTAGAAGATCGGGCATGAAGCCGGCATGAGCAGCTGGCTCGTAAACGCGGAAGTGACGTCAGTGATGTTACATCCGGCTAACGCAACCAGCAACTATGCGTTTCAGGTACCGGATGTGACGTCACTGACATCACATCCGGTTTTTCAGATTCCAAATCACTGCCTAGAGGTGGGGAATTTAAATTTGCCCGCGAACAGGCGGACGGTGGACCTGGCCGAAGTTTGGCCATCACTAATCCTTACCTGTAAGGAGATATTCCTAAAAGTCCCTTGATGCCCCACCTCTCTATCTCTTCACTTTTATCACCACAGCCATGGCATTCTTCTCCCTTCTGTTTATCTCACTCCCGATACAGAAATGTATCACATCATCAAGTCTGTATACACTGATCTATTTGTCATTGGACACAAATGTATCTGCCTGGTGGCCGCACATGTAACTGCAGCTTCTACCCTACTTAAGACTGAAAAAAAAACAAGGCAACTTCCACAGAGCAAAGCAAGTTAATGTGTTGTTTTAGGGTTCTTGAGTCATTTTGGATTTTGGAGCCATTAGGTACACAGCTGAGAGGTACATAAAATGTAATTGAACCTCCTTGGCGTTCTGCTGCTTACCCGGCCCACATCACTGGCGTCATTGCTAACACTGGCAATGTGTACAGGGGAGGAGAGAGGGTGGGGAACACCAGCAGATTTCTGTGTATGGACAAACTGCTAGGGAGGTTAATATTTGGATTTTATTTGGCTTTGTATTTAGATGTGCTCTAAATTCTGGTTCACACTTATCTGCTTTACATGTGTTGACACGCATTTTCATGTGAACAAATTCAATAGTGTGTGTAAGAGCTTTAAATTGGATAGGTGTGAACCAGGCCTTACCTCAACCCAACCCAGGCATTACACTCAACCCCCAACGGCAGGGGATATATATAGGGGGCCCAGGGCTGCCAAAGTGTATGGACCTGGTGAGCAGAGCAGACGGGTACAACTTCCAGCAGCACCTTAAGACAGTATACATCTACTACTTGTAACATTCCCTTGGACAGGTGTAAACCCCTTACCCAGCTTTTAGCTGACGATCTATTATTAACCATCCCTAGGTGCTACCTTATACTGAAACAGCGACTGCCAGCGTTACTCCCTACAAACCTTGGACCTTTAACTAAATTGGATACAGGTAGCTACTTCCTTTCAACCACTGTCACACACTATCACCCCCCATTATTGGTATATTAGCTAGCACTCTTCCAACCACTAGGGGACCCATATGTTTGGATTTCTATCACAGGCACTGTATTGGCACTATTCCTTCATGTGCAAAATTCTTTGCACTTTGTTCTTGATAGAAATATACCTTCACTACCCTAAGGTCTCTGAAACACGTTTATTGACCGTAACAACTATCACTGACCTTCATCAGTCACTCATTCATGCACTTGTAGGGGCAAACTCCTTCCTGCCCTGACCCTTTACCTGCACCACCCAGCATTACCACTGGGGACAGGATCTGTATACACCCCACTATGGGTGCTTCCCTATTTCTAAGGGGCTAAACCTCCTGTTTCTTATACCATACTTGTTCTTCTATATGATTAGTATACTCTTATACACAGGAATAAGGCATTCCTCTGACCTCCGTGTCCCCCGTTCCCCAACCTCGTGGTTGGCCCTGTGAGGGCAGTTTTTATTGATGTCCTGGACTAGTTAGACATCACTTATGGCATACATGATTGTAAGTAATAATTGTTCACCTGGAGGCTTTGGGGGCTTATGTGACCTGGGCATCCCACTGACGTGTTTGCAATATGTTGTTATCATTTTTCAGTATAAACTACAATAGAAGAAGGGCACCCCTTGAAAAAGTTAAACGAAACGTGCGTTGGGGTGGACTCAGCCTGAGTAGACTTCATGTCCGCAATCCATTTATACATCATGTTGAATTGACTGTCTTGCCATAATTTATTGTAACAGTGTTTGATTACATGTATATGTATGTGTAGATTGTTTATTTAACTTTTATTGAACTATTAAATATATTTTATATGTTCTGAGATAACCCACACTTATTCATGTGGCCTTAAAAGTCCCCCTGTCCCTTGTGTATTCAGGGGGAATTTAGTGGATGATACTTGTCATCTTAAACATTTAATATGAATTTTGGGATGTTGGCCACCTGCCTCACAGGCTGTCAGTTTGGTATATACTTTTAATATTGCCCTCTTAACACCTTAAAAAAGCCCTTGACACTTAAGCCTACCATGTATTATACCCCACTGACTCAACCCCTAACCCTTGATAGTGATCCTTTCTGTAACCTACTTTACTTTTAAAATCTTTGCTTCCATATTGCTGTTGGATGCAGTCCCTCTATAAGATCTGCCTATGTTAGAAACCGAGCAGTTATTACTCCTGTTCTGGAATACAGCTCTAACTTGAAGTAATTGAGCGAAACAATGTTTATCTCTAACGGATTGTCAGTAAGTATTATCAGTAAGAGGGAGATAATCTCAGCAATCTATATTGCTTGCAGAATATATCTCCTTGCAGTTGGAGATGTTTAACACTTGTATTTAATTACTATTCTTACAGTTATTTTTTAACTGCCTAAACAGCAGGTAAGGAACAGTAGTTTTTCTAAATATTGTTAAGATTATGAAATGTCACATATCATTTTTTTCCAGGGATTGAAAAATCTCTAACTTGTGTTCCAATCAATGTTACAGTTTTGTATGGTAAAAAGAATCACATTCATATTTAGACAGCAATAACAGTGCCTACGATAAAGTGACAGCATTTCAGGCTTGTACAAAAATTCCTAATCAAATATGAATATTCCGGATACAAGATCATATCCGAGATATCTCCAATGGTAAAATCACCAACCCAATTGTGACATATGTAGGTTTTAACCATAATTTTGATTAATCAGTGGTAAAATTTTTTGCCCTTGAACATATACAGGACATCAGAGGGGGTGACTATGATAACAAAGTTTACAGAGAGAAACAAGATGGATAAAAATATTGATAGCATGTGTCCATCCTGGATTAAATGAAATGATCAGCTACAAAACTTTTTTCTAATGGATCGTCCCCCCCCCCCCCCCCCCAACTATGGGGATGTGGAGAGAGGGGAGAGAGGAGGGTGGTGGGAAGGGATGGGAGGGAGCAACAAATGGATACAATGCATGTAAGGCCAAGTTGTATATAAACTGAGTTGTAGGGTGTAAACCGTTGCAGTATGCTACGATGAGCCAGTCATGTATGTCCTGGTCGTCTTTTTGGGAAATAAGTAGTTGTTGCTCGGTGTAAACCAATAATGCAATATTCAAGCCATTAAGTATTGGCAATGTTGTGATGGAGTTATAAAATGATTGATGATGCTACAAAGTTGGTAAAAACTGAGATGAAATTAATATTTCACATAAAATGTAATGATAATGACTAGCAATATGAGAAATAAATATGTAAATATGCACTTGTATTTTTCAGTATAAATGGATCATGGCCATGTTGCTGGTGATTTCATATGTTTATAATAAGACTCGGCAAGGAATGAAGTTGCCATTGCTTTTCCTCACAAGGACCCAGAAAAAAGATGCCATCAGGCTGAAATATTGAACATAACATTCCCCTGGTGAACAGTACGGTTGTTCGACCCACCCCCCACCACCGTTAAGGTTACGTTTTTTTTGCTGGCCGAATCAGGAGCAGAAAGATCCAGCCAGTGGAAGAATTTTTTCACCAGAGACCAGATAGAGAATTCTTTAGTGAAAGAAAGCCTCAAACCGGAAGTGACGTCACGTCCGGATATCAAAACCAGGAACTGTGTATTCCAGGTACCAGAAGTGACATCAGTTTTTTTTTCAGTTTTGTCCCTGCGAACAGACAGATGTTTGACTTTTTAAAAAGTCCGACTGGTGTTCGTGGACAAACCTGGCCGAAGTTCGGCCATCACTAGTCTCCAATGTAAATACTGCCTTACTAAGTTAAGTGAATTATTTCTGCTGTGTAAGCGAAGCACCTCAGGACCACTGTCCCTTCAATTAAAGGGGTTCTATGTCTGGCCAAGGATGCATCCGTATGTATGCATATGATCTTTAACAAAGATACACTATAATGTGATATATTTTTACAGATAACTTTCTGCTTACACTGATACCTGGAAATGGCAGTAATATATAATCATGCTCATTGAAAATTGATCTAATGATCTATAGCTAACTCTTCAACATCCAAACTATGAAATGGCCTTTCCATCATAAAAATATACATACATAATATGTGTTATTATTGTTTTAGCAAAAAGCTGTTCCTGTAAATGTGCTCCAAGCTTCCACTAAACAATTAAAGGCTCCTAAATACTTCTCATGGTTATAATGGCTATATATATTCTGACTCATTCACAAAAACAGCTACATATTGCATCAGTGTGCATTAGGACACCAGAAGCTCTTCACCTTTTTCACATTATCATGCAGACATTTGTTGTTATAGCAGAAAACACCTTGTACAACCTATAATCAAGTGGCAGATCCTTCCCAGACTGTAATTACTGCTTACTGAAAGTACTGTGACTCAAGGTGAAGCTTCACTGATGGCTGTGAATCTGTCTATCCGAGTGCTTATAATTAGAATACACTACCTTAATATTATCTGTGGAAGGAGGCACCCAATATGATTTACAGTTACTGCTTCCAAAAATGTAATTTGAAAGTGATTTCATGAGCTTGGGGACTGAGAGAGAAGTAATTCCCTGGTGTGTAACTCAGTCTGTGTAAAGCAGCTTTTAGGTCTTTGTGCCAGCTTCATGTGACCTTATCCTAGCCAATTCATTTTGTTATGACTAAAGGATCAAGAATGATACTGTAAGCTCTCTGGGACAGGGAAAAAGAATACACAATAATTCTCCGGGGTTTATGGCTGGAAATATTATGGTACTTTAAATATGGTTGCAGTAGAATAAAACAATTTCTACAGTGTACTTGCTTAATTTTTATGTGGTTTAATATACTTGTATGTTTTAAATCCAATAAATCCTATTTTAACCCTATTCTTCCAAAAGTTTTGTTTTAATAATGGCCTCAAATATTGTAGCCACTAGTGATGATAACGCTCCCAAGCTGGATTCCCCAGGTGGTCACATCATTCAAAAATGATGGGGTAAAAGTAAAATTACTCTATGCTCATGGTGTACAAAGAAAGTAGTGTTGAGCGAGAATATTCGAAATTCGAATATATACAATGCATATCCGACATTCGAGAATTCGCAATGTTTCTCAAATGTGCGCTCGGATATTCGCAATGGCGGGTGTTTGTCATATTATGTTGCACCATTGTTTACGGGCATACATCGCGCATATCTGTGCGCATTGTGAATGTCTACGCGCAATACACACAGTGCTCATAATGGTTAAGATCAAAGAATGAAGAAGCTGCAAAGCTGCATCTTTGCGAATAATTGCGAACAGGCGCACATGATGGAAGGTAATAGGATACAGTTGAATCGAATTTAACAAATTTAGAATGTTCCTGAATTTTAATATACCATATGCCACTCAACACTACCGAAGCTCAAAAATTATTATTTACAGTTATTTATATATTATAACTTATTTGGCATAGGGATCCCCCCAAGTGACACGGGCTTGTCTGCAAAAATTAGCCATCTACTTCTGATTTTCTTCTTTACCCCCAGTTCTCTACCCACAACCTCATTGTAAAAAAGGTTCTCTATAACGCTTTATCTTGCAATACAACTTCATTTCCAAAAGCATTTTTCTGGCTTAAATTTTACCCAGAATGCAGATCTAGGCTTATGTTTGCACCTTACTCACAATGGTGCTAAGAGCAGTGCTGATGTAATCTACATATTACGGATTACCACCTACTACCAGAGAAAAGCAAAAAGGAACAGAACCCTGAGCCTCACACGATCAGCATGAAGATATCTGGATCATTTATTATTTAAAAAAAACAAGAAAAAGCAAAAAATTTAAAGTAGTGGATGTCAGGTCTTGTCTTTCATGCATGGTCTCATGGATCTTTGTATTTAATGAAATAATTCTGGCTTAATAGCATGTGAGGCTAATATTTTCATGAAAGTCCACCAATATTCTAAGCATCAACAAATATTAAAGTTGAACTCAATCCAATGCTTTTTGTTTTGTTTCAAAAAGAGAAAGTGTTCAAGATTTACACACTATAGTATTCTTTCAAATAGATTTTCATTTTATTCATCCAAAATCATTCCCTGTGTTTTAGCAATGGTTTAGCACCACAGCCGATCAAGAAGTGTAAAAAGGTTTTTTAGGGTTTGGTAAGGTTAGAACTTCTGAAGATTGCTTCATAAATAATATAAATAATAAATAATAAACTTGACAACCAAAATCTCTAATTGTTTTTTTAATTTTATTTAAAAAATTAATGCTTTTGTGTTTTCTTTGTATTGATCTTTCATTTCACTTATATTACAGTATTACACTTTGCTATAAATTTCAACTAGCTGCCCTTGTGAGTTAATTTCTAAGCCCTTGAACATAATATTATCACCAAAATTGCTGGGGTTGTAGAGAAGGGTTGTGGGTGTATTCTAAAAAGGAAAGTTTTTCCTGCCCTCCATCCTCCCCTGTACATTGCGATGTGGGGCATGTAAACTGATGCCCCTCCATTTACATTGAGGTCTATGATGACACAGAAGGGACAGTGGCAGAATCGATCTGAGGGTCTGCCAAGATTCAAAATCGCCATGGGCTCGCCAAGCATAGGTAAATATGCATGATCCCAGCTGGTCCAGAGGTTCTCCTCAACCGCTAGGGAGATTCACTTTACTTGAAGACTACATACTAGTACAAGCCTTATCTACATCTCGGTGCCATAGACCTCCATGGTAATGGAGGGGCGTCGGTCTCACAGCCCCATCAATGACGTGCGGGGGGAGGCTACTAATCAAGGTTGACCCATGACTTCTGGACTTTGACATCCCTGTTGAAAGGGCATTAACAGGACAGTACTTGGAAGAAATCATGGCAATATGTTCGAAGTAAAATAAATAAAATGATATACTATTAACTGTTCCTGAGAAAAAACAAAATTTATTGCATAAGTTGTTTTAATTTGTAAGGAGGAAGTTAAAGCACTAACCAAGCACCTAAACCAGGATTCCTCGATAGCAGGTTGACCACCTATACATTTGCAAGAGTCAGCAAATTACTTGACATATGATTAACTAAACGGGCCAAATGCCTATGGACATAGGGGAGTATCTCTCC
>CM070036.1:104065709-104077449 GCA_036250615.1 Ptychadena robeensis
GGGGGTCCCGCTGTGCCCCCGCCCGTGCTGCTGGTGGTTGAGGACGGACGAAATTCGCGGACGCAGACCGGCCTCTGACTGGATTTACTATCATGTGTCCCCAGGTCGGCCCCCCCCCCCAGCTTTTTCCCTCCGTCGACATGGGAGGAGGGTTGGTTCTCGGGTGGCCTTGACCCTCAGACACAACTCTCCAGACGGGGGCGGTGTAGTGAGGGGAGGGAGTTCCACCTCCCTCCCCCACCCACCGTTCACGCCCTTGACATGGAGAGTACAGCGTCCGTGCGTCGCCATGGTAACGACGCGGTCATGATGCCTTTAATGGGCGTCTCCGCGTGGCTTCATGGCGACGGCGGAGGACAAATGGGTGGATGTCGGCGTCCGCCTGCTGCGGTGATGACGACAGACGCCGGGTAATGGACACAACTTTGAAGGGTGGACAAAGGTAGGATTGGACTTCAAACCTTTATTTGTTACATTAGTCAGACAACCGTTCCTATGACTATTCAACATATTGGTATCCCCTTCATCTACACGGCATTCTTTATGTTGTGGTGGATGGGATACTAGCCAGTACTGAGAGACCTCTTCTGACACTAGGAAGACTACCCTTTTTTATCTATTGACATTCCATACATATATAACCGTATCTACCCTGACTACTAACCATTAAAGATCCCTCTGACTATGATACAGAACATACAGTTGAGGCCTGTGGTCACTCAATTCCTCCACTTTATGTGTCATTACTGGCTCTAGGTGGGCGTTGGGCATCCCTACCCGATTGGTCCTCCGTTATTTCGCCCCTCCTCCTCACCCGGCAGCCAGTGGGTTCCAGGGACCACTGCAGCAGACCTCCCGGAATGTCATCATGTCCAGTACACCACCTTGGCAACCCATCCTCACTAGTACGAGTATGAGAAGACCAACACTGCATTGGTAGTTCCACTCAAAACTAGATTTTCGTATATTTTTCATTTTATGACTCCCACTCCATTATGATCAATATTCTGTTTTCTGTTTTTTATGATTACGTTAGTGAGACCTTAACATCTATCTCCTGATGAAGCAAAAGTTGTGCAAAACGCGTCGAGATAAAGGGTCAAGTGCCTAACTGCTCATACATATATATGGAATTATTCTTTTGATTGTGATTGTTCAATGTGAAATTGTACTACAATACATGCCAAATGTTTTTTATCTATTTATGTACCAATGTACCACAAATAAACCAATACCTTTTATTTATGTATCAGTGCCTTAAAAGTCCCTGGAGTGCCAGTCTCCAATTAAGGGTGGAGGAATGGTAATATACCTATTCTGTCCCCCCTTGTCCGTTTTTCCTTGTATACATTTTCTTTGTTTGGTGTTTATGAGTTATGTTTTAACTTCAATGACAATTGTTCCAATGACTGTCATTCTTTGGCATCTTGGGATCTTATCATATATAATGATCTACCACAATTACTGACTGTGATAGCCAAATTATTTAAAGAATCCTGCCAGTAACTGTGATTACTAATCAAATTAATTTACCAGTGATCAACCATATAATGTGCCAGTGTTAGTGTCACCAATAAGCTATATAAAATAATTGAAATGCTGTCAATGACCAGGTTATAGCTGTTCTATTGGAAGGGTGAGGAAGTTTATTAGAAAAGGGATCAATTTCCCTAATATTTTTAACACAAGGGCACATAAATCATGCAAAATACAAAAGTGTTGTTTCAAATTTACCTGCAAGAAAGAAATCATAACTGAAATATATTTAAATCATTTACATTCATTCCTTTTGTCTTTTTTTTGCAGATCAGCCAAGTCAGTAAAATGTTTTTTCTGTGTCTAATACAAATTTATGGCCCATCAAATTATATTTAAAGGACTCAGTGGTTCATTTGAAAGCCAAACCTTCCTTTTAATTACCGCTGATTTTATCTCTTGAGGAGAGAG
Organism: Ptychadena robeensis; assembly: GCA_036250615.1. NCBI lineage: Eukaryota > Metazoa > Chordata > Amphibia > Anura > Ptychadenidae > Ptychadena > Ptychadena robeensis. Next base: position 104,067,657 of record CM070036.1, read on the forward strand.
TTCCTGATTTACATATAATAACGGGATGCCCTTGCATCTCTCAGCATTAGCATTGTTGGTCTCAGCGGTCCAGGCAGCTTTGTATGCCCTCTAAAGTTGGATAATTAACTGTGTCCCCTGTTATATAAGGCTTCAGTATAGAATTTCTGAAACAAATGATAATCATTGAGTATTTTAGAACTTTATTTTTAAAAAGATTCTGAATGTTAAAATTTATGCAAAGTCAAAACCTTTTCACTGTTTTTTTGAGTGGTGAAAATGGAAGTAAGTCTGTAAAAATGGCTTCATTACTTTGGTCCAATTGCATATATAACTGTGCCACACCAAAATTAGTACAATCTTATAAATACCCTAATAGTGGCCAAAAGGGTCACTGTGTTTCAGCTCTTTAAGGGGTTTTCAGGCACAAAAAGTCTTACTTCAATATGTTTACCAAAATGTTGTTAAAAGGTCTTTATTATTACAAATCAGGCCATATACATAATAACAATCTTAAAAGTTCCCAGGATTAACTGGATATATAAGTCCTGCATTTGGGATGGGGGGGGGGGGGATTAGAGCGCAGATATTTATACCACATATCATCTGTAACTAAGGTATTTGTTTGGCACTCTGCTGCTAACTAGATCTAATATCTTACACCAGGGAGTAAACATCTTTTTTCCACAAGTTGTAGAAAGGCAACCGCAGGGAGGGAGCCAGAAAACAGATACATTTAGGTAGAGTGGATATACACTGTCACCTGTTATATTGGAGCTCATCCCTATCTTTAAAGACCCGCTTGACAGCTTATCCCCTTTCCTCCTTCTCACAGGCTTTATCAATACCTGGCTCTGAGTTTCATTGGCGGTTACCATCAGCAACCGCAATACACCGGCACTGGTTCTCATCCCATCGCCACCAGGATGACCCACTGGGTTTACACTGTTAATTTATTTGATCTTATGCTATGTTAGTAATGTGATATATATTTAGTGTATTATTAACTATCTGCATAACCAAACATATTGATTTTTTTAGTCTGGTTAATTGAGATATTCTTAGGATAACTGTATATATAAAGATTCTAATGTTATGTATTATATCTGTGTAGAATCAGTTCCCCCTGAGGAAGCCCATGTAGGCGAAATGTGTCAGATGACTGATATATCATTGATTGAAATTTATAAATACATTTGTTTGGGATCACTGACTGTGTGATCTCCTAAATAACTGCTGTGTGGCAAATGTTTTTATACTTTTAAGATTTTTATTATGTACAGCATTAATTAGTACACCCTACTACATTTGTCAGAAAACCTTTAGTTTCGTTTCAGTATCAACATTTTCTATGAGGTACTAGTACTACAAAATACTCCCACAAATGTGGGCCATTGATTGCAAACAAGATTTGTTAATTTGCACACACAAAAAAAAATGATTTTCCTAACAAATTCATTCAAGCCCATGATGCAAAAATTAGTACACCCCAATTATAGTCTTAGGAGAAAAGCCATACTTAAGACTTCAAAATTCTAATAAACAGGCATTCAACCACAAGTGAGTCTAATTATTCATTTAGGAGGTTCCAGCAGCCAGGTGACTATAAAAGGGCATTGCTTACAAAGAAAAGCCCTTCCTATTTCATGCTGTCAGCAATGGCTCCACATGGAAGATAAATGTCAAAAAATCATTACTTTACACAAAAAAGGCGAGGGCTACAAGAAGATCAGCAAAGCTTTACATATCAGTCAAAATACTGTAGCAAAAGTGATCCAAAAATTTAAGAAAGATGGAAGTGCAACGATCATACAGAGACAGGCCATCCACGGAAGTTAACATCTCGACAGGACCGTCTTCTGATGAGAAGGGTTGAAGACAATCGCCATGCAAGTTGACTGCAGTTAGCTTAAGTAGTAGAAAGCCAACCTGGGTGACCGTTTCCTGTGACACCATACAGCCCACACTACAGAGGAATGGCATGCATGGGTATGGTCCATGAAGGAAGCCTCTCCTAAAGGCACAAAAAAGCACACCTAGAATATGCTAGGGCCCATGCTGAAAAAGATGAAGACTACTGGGACTCTATACTCTGGAGTGATGAGAAAAAACTGAAAACTGAATGGCGTGGTAACGGTGAGGATTTCAAAGAAAAATGCATGGTGCCTACAGTGAAACATGGTGGTGGCGATGTCCTTATGTGGGGCTGCCTGAATGCTGCTGGTGTTGGGCAGCTGCATTTCATTGATGTGATCATGAACTCAACAATGTACTGCCCTATACTGAAGGAGAAGATGCTGCCATCACTCCGTGCACTTGGTGGTCGTGCACTTTTCCAACACGACAATGATCCAAAATACACATCTAAAGCTACTGCTGCATTTCTGAAGGAGAACAGGTTGAAGGTGATTGAATGGCCAAGTATGTCTCCTGATCTAAACCAATTGAACACCTGTGGGGAATTCTGAAGCGACAAATTGAGCATCACTCTCCATCCAGGCTCTAAAAGAGGTTACTCTTGAAGAATGGAAAAAGATAGATGTCGCAATATGTCGCCAACTTGTTCATTCCATGCCTAGAAGACTTGGTGCTGTCCCTAAAAATCACGGTGGTCATACAAAATACTAGATGTAGTAGTTTTCATTGTGGGGTGCATTCATTTTTGCTTCAACCTATTTGAGTAAAACATAAGATTTTGTGATCTAAGTTATATTATTAACCTTAATTTCATGTTATGGAGTTAAGCAAGTGTTCAATAAAACTCAGCCTTGTGAAAATTTTGGAAATTGTTCTTTTGTTCATTGAGCTACGGATTAAATTCGTACTTTTTAAAGGGGGGTGTACTCATTTATGCTGAGCACGGTATATGGTCCTGATTTGTAATAATAAAAACCTACATTTTGGTAAACATTGTTTAGTAAGACTTTTTGTGCCTGAAAAACTAGGGTATTAGGGTATGTAAAAATCTGTAAAAATTGCATTGCTGTGCTTGGTCCTAATGGGGCAAGTTGCCTGCTCCTGTAAACATATACTCTAGTGTCAGTTAATCCCTTGGAAATGTATTCTTTTCTAAATTGATTGACAAACAAATGATGGAAATAGAACATAAAATTGAAAAAGACACTATTGGTCATGTTGGTAATTTTTAGTAGATCGTAAAAGTATCTGGCGAGTTTCCTGGGTATTTCGATGGTTGTGTATCCAATAGTATTATGGAGCATGTGCACAGGCTTTTGTAAAGGAATAGATTTGTTTTATCTTAATCACACTGTGTAGTTATACAATCAATTGAAGAGAGACCAGTGGCCACATGAATGAAACATGAAAACTTCCTTCCAATAGACATAAATGCCTATAGGTTTGTTACTTTTTCTAAATGTGTTCTTCTTTCCCCTACTTTTACTGACATTTACCTTGATTCTTATATTGTTATGTTAGTTTGTCTACCATACCTGCTGCCAACAAATTCAGTGGTCATTTTTTTTATAAAACTATATACTATAATACTATTGATGGATCTCTCAAATCAGAAGAGAGAATTTACCTAATCTGAATTATTAGTGAAGCAACATGAGTTGAGCATCCAAGAACTGAGAAATAAATGGGCAGAAAGGATATGCAGAAATCTGCCCATAGTCTAGGCTTAATTCATCACAGGATCTTCCTAGACATTGACCCAAAGCATACATTGAAATTAGTCCAACAGTTCAAAACTAAGAGCCTGGAGTGCCCTACACAGAGTCTAGACCTCAAAGTGAATTAAAGTGAATGTCCATGCTGGAAATGTATGCAATTTGGACCAGCCAAAAAAGAGAGATTGTCATTTGTGGCTTAGAAAGGGAAAACTATTGACTATAAATGTCCAGGTGGCTAATAATTTTGGCTGCCTTGTTTTTGCCCTTTCTTGTTTCAACACTGTGTGTGTCAATAAAATATCCAACTTAAACTTAGTGGACATTGTTTTTTTTATAGTGTATTTGTTTCCAAAATTACACTTAAATGGTAATTTTCATGGAGAAATCAAGTGTTGTCTAATTTCATAAGGGGGGCTAATAATTTTGGGCTGATTTTATTCTAGTATTTAACATTCCTTGAGTTAAGCAGAAGAAAAAAAATGGTAAAAGACAGACTATTCAAAAAAAGCAGAAGGAGTTTAAATGTATAAAAAAGGAAATTGGTAGATCTTTTAGTATTACGGGACACAAACTTGATGGAAGGTAAATCCCCAAATTTCCACAGAATAACAAAAAGCTTGGGTGTACCATGGCAAATTCTAATATAGGCTGTACTAATACTTGGCACATTTGGTACACTGTGGCTGATTCTTTGGTTCTGACTGATAGCTTTATCCTGACTTAACTTTGGTGACCTCACACATTTTTTTCAGATGGAACTTCTAAGAATCTACTCTTTAGATTAATGCAGGGATTTCATTCATTAAGTATGCTTTAAAACGATTTGAAGACCTGAAGAGCTTCTTTGCTTCACACATGACTACCATTGGTAACTGCAATTTGACCATCAAACCAATTGGATCTTCTTGACATATTCACTCATGCTTTCTACCTTTATAAGAGATTAGCAGTAAATTCTTCTCTATTCATTTAATTTTAATTTTGGTCATATTACAAAGCATACATTTAAAATACAAATCATCCTCACTTTAAAATGTAAAAAATTAAACAAGGCTAAAATTTTATGTGAAAATATCACAACTTTTTGTCGATCATTTCTTATCCATTTCCATGATAAACATATTCTGGCAACAAGGCAAGAGAGGCAATTTCATTAAGATTAACTTTCAATGTCTGCAGAAGCTATTATTTTGACATTTTGACAAAGCTAGACAATTCAGCTTCAATGACCCAATCAATATCACCATTCTCTGTCTTTAACAAGTGTCAGTTGTACCAATTACCTGCTTGCACTTTAATGCATTTTCATCTCTGTGCACAATTAAAAACTGAGGAATAGACAATGACATTTTGTTCCAATACCAGCTGAAATTCAGTGTGTGACAATGCTCTGAATGCAAATTTTTTTTAAAAACCATGGTATCAAAGTAGTTTTACTGAGATGAATGATTCATGCAGTAGCCTGATAACATGAACTAGAAAGTATGTGACAGAATTTAAATACCTGGCCATGTTGTCCTTTAGATGCCCACATCTACTTGATGTCCACATTTACTGCAAAAAACATCGGGACCAATAAATCCTTTACACCAGAATATTTATTCATTTGCTTTTTTTATGCATATGTATATTGGGATTACATTAATTTCCATAATGGTCACCTTAAAGTGTAGCTCGGAATAAGGTTTTACAACTATGCTCTGGGAAATGTACCTGTTCTCGGCGAGCCTGCAGAGATACTCCACATTGGCTGAAAGGGGGGGCAGCGCCATTGCAATGCCACTTTTCTTCCTCACATCTTCAGCATCATCGATAACACCGTTGGTGGTGGGGGAAGGAGCGAGGGCAGAAAAGTAATCTGTGCTCTGCTTTGATTGTTTTTTCAAACACATGCTAGGGTGTGCTAGGGTGGTTAATCATAGCAGTAAAAGACTAACATATAGTAGACAGACATAAACACTTACATTTTATGGATTAAAATGATTAAACATTTCAAACACTTAGTGGAGAGTGGCATGAACAAGGTAAAATAAACACAATAATAACAATACATTTGTATGAAAGGGAAATGGGGTCAAAAGGCAATGGGTAGAAAATACTGCCGATATAGTATATTGCAACATGCAGGTACAAAGGGCAGAAAAATCACACAAGCATAAAAAGTAAACCCTAATCAATAACATGGTCTTTGAAGCTGAATAGAGGCAAAAACGAGGGTATAAGGTGGCCAATAGAATTATATTCTATTGTCCTTATATATTATTCCTTATTATACATTGTCAAGGAAGACCAAAGTGGGGAGGACCCAGTAACTATGAGGTTGGAATGGGAGAAGGCGGGAATATATATCCTAGTATATAAATAATCAATTTGTGAGTATTCTTCATGCTGTGGGATTATTATGTGATAATAACTTGTACATATGCCCTGAAGAGTACAGTAGTGGGGACCCGGCAGAACAGTGGGGGGAGAGGGAGAAGAAAGAGGGGATAAAGGGAGCAGAAAGAGAAAGAATGGGGAGAGTAAAAGAGAATACAGCTTCTGTCACACACATTATAACATTTGACTGTCTTTATGTATTATCCAATAAATAGATTTAATAACAAATGTGTGCTTCTACAAGCCCTGTCTTTCATTGTAACCCCTGAATAATCTAACATCACATTTATTCAGCATGGTTTAACCTGACGGATATGTCTGCTTTTTTATTTTGAAACTCTCTGAGAAGAAGTCTCTGAGATGAAGTGGATAAAGAATACTAGGTACCTTTTTTGGTATGTCAGTAGTTTGGAGAATAATGCACCATCTAGTTGGCAGAACATCTGGCATTGGAGGCTGTTTCTCATATACAAGATTTTTAGGCAAAATAGAAAACTATTTTCTGTTAGTGTTATTCTAGATTCAGTTCATGTGCTATCTGAAAATGCACAACTAGTTAATTCTGAAAATTATTTGAAATATATTCCTTTTAAAGTTTATTGAGTTTACATAACAATTTTCTGCCTCAGGAGAATAATTCAAACACCTCTAAGCCAAGATGTTTAATTTTGTGCATCACTACATCCCCGTTTTTAATCATCTACTTTAATACATTTTCACTGCTGTCTGTTACGCACTTTGCAATTGGCAGTAAGGTTGAAGGTTACTCTAGTAGGCAGTGAGGCACTGTGAAGAGATAAGATGCCTCCTTTAATCATTATTTCTAAGGGCACTGAAGCCAGACTGGAGAGACTGTTGGATATGCTACTCAGTTACTATCCTGATTATACAGCAGTAAAATGGCTTAAATATATGACTTTGCGTTGAACAAAATCAATAGAACATATTAAAAGTGATATACATATGTGGGTATTATTTTAGAATCCAGATGCCTATATGTGTTATATTTTGGTGAGTTAGGATGCCATATCTTTTGATCCTTCTGTATTACATCATTTATGGCTTTCCGATTTTTAATTTAAAAACACAATGAAACCTGTTTTATCATCTTGTCAAGAGTGTTACACTATAATATTAACCAGTAAATAGACCAACCACTTTGCTATTATACAATTTTGTAAAAGGTCAGAGAATAAGATCGGCAATTAAGTATTGATGTGTGTTTTTTGTCTTACCAAGCTATTTTTTCGTATGCTAAGAATGCCTGCCATGTGTGCTGACTATATGTGTATGGTAAAATGTGCAAAAAATAAATAGCCAGTAGATGACAAAAATTATTATCCCAGGAACCAAGGTACCAAACAAAATTGTATTTTTCGTAAGCAAGAAATACATACTTTGAGTTTCTGATTTGACCTGAAATATTTAAATCCTTTTTTAAATGAAGAGCTCTGTTTTAAATATTATGACAAATATGATCATTCTAATAAAACACCTTTCGTAGAAAAAACATGTATCTTCTTTGATAAGCAGTCATTTAGTATACCTATTCCATCCAACATTTAGCAATATCTAATTATTAAAGTTTGTCATCACCATCTTATTTATTTAAGTTGTAGCTGATTACTATCAAACTGTTTGTTGTGGTAAGAAACCATAATTTTGCAGAGTGTTCTACACTACAGTTGCAAGAAAAAGACTGCAAGAGCACAGCACAGAATGCTTAATGAGGTAAAGAAGAATTCTAGAGTGTCATCTAAGACTTGCAAAAATCTCTGGCTCTCTGGACTTATCCCTAGTCCTGAGCACCAGACCTCTAGGAGTGGGAGGGAAATCATGCAAGGCACTGTTTTTTCTGAACCTGGTTTAGAGAGCAACTTGTATCTGCCAAGGAGGAACTTTTATAAAAAAAATATGACGCCTAAGCCCGACACGTCTCATCGGTATTCCGTGCATGATAGTAATCTCTAAAATTTAAATAGATGGACAACAATGAAAGATCATAACATATCACAACAGTTAAAAGGTAACCAACATGGACTGGATCTTAATAAACTCACTCAGATAGTATTAGCTGTATCTTAAATATCTCAGTATTATCTTTCAGATATACTCAGGTGATTCTGTAATTTTTCACGGTGTTGGCAGATGGAGAGATGTCTTCTTCCTGCCCCCAAAAGTGTAAAACCTTCAATTTACATTTTTGGGAATGATAACACCTGCAGAGGAGAAGAACACTAAATGGTTACTATAAAAAAAACAAAAAACAAAAAGAAAATGGTTACTATAACCATGGGTGAACCCCCAGATCTCATACTTCAGTAGTACAACCCTGACATTTTCTGTGTCAGTAACTAACCCCTGAAACTACCTGCAGTCCAAATGTCAACCTTTCATAGTCATATTCCAGCTGTCACACAGTGCTTTTCTCTTGTCAGATTTTACCCTTATATATGTCTACTCTGACTTTCATCCCCCAGATCTCCAACACCCTTAGAAGTCCAATCTGTTTTTTTGGATTATTAATTTTACATCCCTAACTGCAACCTTTTATAGTTATTCATGTTTCCCTGCGGTTATCCAAGTGACATAAATTGTATACATTTAATATTTAGTTTGGAGTCTCCAAGTTGTTAGTACGCATATGAGCTTTGTAACAATAGTGCAGGTGCGCATAGCTAGTTTTTGGCCCCTTTTGAGTACCAGAGTACCACTTATGTGCACCCCTGACTATAACAGCTTTTCTCTGCCCCAATACTTAAATACTTTGTTTCACAAATATATCAACATTTATGAGCATCATGAAGTATGAAGTATCTTTTTTCCAGTCAATAAGGTTCATAATGTATTTATATAATCAATATAAGAAAATAAGAAAAACTCAACATTGCTAGCAAATAAAGCAGGCAAACACATACAGGCAGTTTTTAAACATATTGAATGTATACCACTACCATGACTATAGAATATTTATGAAGAGTGGAATCAGCACAATTTAGGTCTGATCTTTTTTATTGATCTGAACTCATTCAGTGACCCTCTCTGCATAAACATTTAATATCTGCCCTGAAAAATGATCAATACATTTTACACACTTGTTACACATTAGATTGTTTTCTATGTTTTTCTTTTTTTATTGCATGACAGTTATGAGGGATGCTATATCCAGTCCCAAACAATAACATTGCTAAAATGTTTATCATCTAAAACAATTGTTATAGTTAAAAGCTTTACTACAAGCAATCTAAATAATAGTTAGAAGGGCACTGAAGGGCCTTGATTGGACAGCATTAAGTTTAAATGCAATATCTCAGGTTGCTACATTTGAAAGTAAATTATAGACCTGCTTTCTGTCTTCATTTTGCTACCTTTGTCAGAAAAGATAAAGGATGATAAGGTACCAAGTAACATAAGAAAATAAATTGCAGCAGTCACAGATGCTAATGTGCCTAAGTAGTAGACAAAGCTTTACTCTACAGCGATTAAAAAAAATTGGTAAGGAATAGGCAATTTCACCAGTGTTTAGAATTTTTTTTGCCAAATCAAAGTTAAACATATATCAGGAATACAGTTTATTGCATATGACTTTTAATCTTAAACAGGTAATGCTATGTGCTAATGCTTCTGTTTATAAATTTACAGTGAATACAGCTTAAAATATTGATGCTCTTAATTCCAGTGAGACATATACAATTTTCACATTGTAACATTGTAACAATTCATGAATTAATGCATGCAAGCTTTATTCGTTGTAATTGTATATAGTTAGTAGTATTAGCCGAACTGTCCACCCGGGAGGG
>CM070036.1:104082392-104094726 GCA_036250615.1 Ptychadena robeensis
TCTCCAGCTCAAATCCCATTGACTATCGTTGTAGAAATCCTTGGTGCGGATTTATTGTGTGAAAAAAAATTTATTTGGGGGAGTTTTGCCATGGATTCCCCTCTGTCATGTCATTGACCAGGTGTTAGACCCCTTGAAATAACTTTCCCAACACTATTGTGGCCAGAAAGGGGTCCCTTTGTTTTTTAAAATTCGCCTCCCATTGAAGTCAATGGCGGGTTCGCGGGTTCGCGGGTTCGCGAACTTTTGCGGAAGTTCGCGTTCGCCATTCGCGAACGGCAAAATCCGGGTTCGCGCCATCACTACCAGTAAACGCAAAACAGGTATGTTTTTTTAAAGGGCAGGACAGCTTTCAGCAACACATTCAATATCATCACACAGATTGGACTCAAGGTTGGTTTACTCCTGGCTCCAATTAGCTCTTGGAGAAGTCATTAGGCTAGGGGTTCACATACTTTCCCCACCCTGCACTGGGAATGTTTACTTGTTATGTTCAATAAAGACATGAAAACATACAATGTTTGTGTAGTATTATTTGAAGCAATTTCTTTTGTAACTTTGTGTAACTTAGATGAAGATCAGAGCACATTTTATGACCAATTCATACAAAGCTCCACGTAATCCCAAAGGGATCACATACTTTTTCTTGCAACTATGCAAAGACATCTCCAGATCAGAATATTAATAGTTAAAATTACAAGAAATCATCAGCTGCAAGATAATTTATGCAGATAACTCAATATCAAAAGAGAGTTACAAAGAGAAGGTAAAAAAGAAAAGGTAGGAAATGTAAAAGAGGGGGGAAGAAGAACTCCCAGGAGAAGGGGCCGAAAGGAATATAAGATGACTAGGTAGTGCGACTAGATATTATGGCAGCATGGGTATGCACCAGTTACATTCCAAATAACTCTAACAATGACTATAAAGTTTCTCATTGATCTATGTCACAGTACACTTAGTACCGGTCAGCTTGGATAGTAGTAGCTAATCCAAACCATTTGTCCAGCTTGAATCTTGGTCTAAGTGTCAAAAACATCTCATCACTAAAGGGTTAGATGCTGACTGCACTATTAAAATGAAATGAGATATTTGTTAATGTTTGTTAAAAATGTTAAAAATGACATATAACAACGTTTTCCATCTTCTACAACTTTTGTTTGAAAGCTTTTAAAAAATAAACCTAAGACAATCAAACTGAAATGCTGTAATTCCCATGTTCATGTTTCCCAGTGGATGAAAATATGATAAGCTTGTGATTTTCCACATTAGTAAAGATGAGATTCAGTAGGAAGGAGTTAGAAGAATCTAAATAAAGGGTAAATCATAGCACAAATTACAGTGTTAATAAAACCCACTTCTTCCTTCTGACATTTTAATCTATATTACTGTAACTTTGCAGATTGAAAAGAATAACCATCTGCTATTTACTACAATACATATTTATTAAAGATAGAGAAATGAAAATGTGTAACTAGGAATACAGCCATTAAAGAGGCACACAACAATAAACCAGAATCTGGTTTATTGTTGTGTGCCTCTTTAATGGCTGGGAGAATTACACATTTACGAAGGCTCCTGGGGCGTAAATTTTTTGTGTAATGGGACACATTTTCTAAGCTTTCTGGCCAATAGAGATGGAGATGGTGAGGTCATTGCAAAGCCCCTGAATGGGATATCATGATCAAAATTGCTGAGGATATAGAGGATGCTTGTAGGGGCATTCTCACCACTGTGTTGTGTTGTGTAGTACATCTACATGCATAATGTACAACATTTTGACCCTACCATCTCCATGTTGCAGTCAAAACAAGAGTTGTCAGACTAGATCACATTTTTCAAATGCTTAGGTTTTTATCATAGTGAAGGTAGAGTTTACAGATGGAGATAACAGCTTCTTATTGGGTAACCTCCCTGCAGTATTTGGCTTCACTGTTCACAGGTCCAAGGAAGAGTTCCTATGACTCCTGTTGTGCAGCTCATAACACAGAACATATTATTCTATCATTGGATTTGTGTGCATATTGTCCTGAGCCAGCACCTTTGCAAGTTCTGCATTTGATCTCAGTATAGAATGTCAACTCCAAAAAATGATGCCCCAGCAAGCAAGCTTAGAAGCGTAATAAATCAGGCCATGAGTATTTATAGGAAAACGAAATGTTCTACCACACTTCATAAAAAAGCAGAAGTAACACTGTGGTGCCTGAAGCCCTTATTTAAACATTTTTATTGTATTGTATTTTTGTCACAAGGGCTTTACCAGGCAACACATAAAGTTATGCTGACAGCAGATCACTCTGCTGATGCTAAATTTCTACTTTTGAAAGTAGACATATATACAGCTGGGATACTGCAGTGATAACAGGACTTTATCCTATCATCGCATTCCTGACAAATTTCACTCAAGGGCCCAATGGACATTAGAAGGATGTTGGATGTTGGCAAACAATTCAGCTGCCTCAAGATATTTTCTGTCTCCAGCTTCTACATAAATATGCACAATACATTGCAACTAGGGAAAAATTACATGATTTTGTTGGGATTTGATACTAAAAAATCACCAATTTTATAGCTGGTAAACTTTTGTGAAAGTCAAAACCTGTATTTACTCGAATTAAACTTGGACATAATTTGCTTTAAAAAAAAAAATCAATTCTTATATGTCAAGTAAAAATGTAAAGTATTTAAAAATAAAACTTACTAATAAATACTGTTGCCATTGTCAGAAATGCAAAACTGTCTAAGGACTACAAGCAAATTGGTGGCTATGGTTTCACCGTGAAGACAATTGAAAGGTTTGGATAATTTAGCAAAAGAAAATTGTTGGGGGCGGTTAAATAATTGATTCTATCTTTGTACCTTTTACTACTGTTTTCTCTTTTTTGTTTTTTTATGAATATTTTATAACATGCCAATATCCAATTGCATCTTTTAATATTGTACTATATTCTGCTAAAATTGCTATTATGAGCAATTTGGCTGTAGCCATCAGTTTATTCTGTAATTGTTAGTTACTGACTATGTCCCATATGTGATGTCCCATATGTGATGTTGGGATTCTTAGTTGTCAAAGAATCCCAACATCACATATATACAAGCTGTTGTGTTTTCGTTGAAAACTATGAAATAAATATGGTGCCCCCAGTGGGGTTTTTGTAGTAGCTTTAAAGGTTTCTATGGAGCCTTGTCATCCTGGGGCAGGAGGTTTGTAAGGCCTACAGGACATTCCCTTTCTCCTTATCACTTTATCTGCAAGGGACTTATCACTTTAAACAGAAGGCACCATTTAAGCTTGGTAGATGAAGCCACATTTGCTAATATAAGGAAACATTTTTGCAATTGAACATCTCTTCCTTTATAAAACTTTATCACTACCCTAGTAGATACATTCTACAGCCTTTAAACCATCTTACACTATTGCATTACTGGATGAAATTTACAAGTAAAGAGAAGTTGGGCCTTTAAACATTTCCATTTTAAGAGAAGGCATTGTGATTCTTGATACCAAATTCAAAAAATATTGTCTTTAATTTACATGTAAATTGATGCCATTAAAACATCTGCCTTGCCAATGTTGCAATGAGACAGAAACAAAATGCAAATGTTATTGAGTCTGAGCTATTGATTTTTAGGATGTTCTTACAATACAAATGATAGCAGGTTTAGTGAATCCTAACTTATTAGCACATGCAGTTACTATGTAATTTTAATATATATTTTCTGAATTGAAAGCTCTTGCAAGGAGATATACTTGGCTATGCACTTTGTCCTTGTATGCTATAGTGCTGACCCTATAAGTTTATATAACCTGCATGGAGTTTTCTGGGTTTCCTGTGACTGCTCTCAACTCATTTTTTGTGAAGGTTTTCATTTTACAGTTCATTGCTTGCTTCCAATATCAGGTAGACTTGCTAAAAATTCTTCTCAAAGTTTAACAAAACATAATTAGTTAGTTTAGAAATGAGCAGCATAGGCAATATTAGTATTCATTATTCATTCATTATTGCCTAATATTCACAATCAATTTGTTAATTTGAGGATTCATGATCTCCAGTCATTATTACCTTCATTGCAAAAATCTGCAATTGTTGCATATTGGGAACACAATATTGGGAACTACAATGGTAGCTCAGTGTACTGAAAAAAATTGGAATATTCAGAATTACAAAGATATAGCACTATATTTGGGATCATCAAGTGCCAATATTTGCAATAAAAATTTGTGATTAGAATAAAAGTTTGCAATCTACACTATTTACAAAGATAGTTCAAGCAAACATAAAAAATTAATGGATTTCACTTATTCCATATATACGGGCGTGTTAAGTAACCACTGATTGATTTGATTTGGACAAAACCGCTGATATGAGTTGCAATACGTCTATTTCATGTGAATGGAACAGGATCCGTTGTTACTACAAGTGGCATGTCCACTGTTAGGCATTGCTGTCAATGACCTACGACAAGGCCATTGAAAATCACATTTTTTTATATTCAAATTAAGTTAATGTACACTAAACTGCAGGCAATTCACCAACAAACTGCTGCCAAACAGTGGACAATCCACTGGCGTGTCTGTCTCTGCTAGAACTGGCATGGCATGACAAAAATAAGGGAGCATTAGCAATCATAAGACATAATGTGTACCTGGATTGTTCTTAATAGAACCCTGCAGAACAGATCATGTTCAAACACCAGAAAGCTATGTTCTCTATATAATGTTGTCTTACCACAGTACATTTGTATCACAGTTCTTGGTGATTTCGGGTTGAGGCTTTTAAGCTTAAACATTTTGTTCTGAACAATCCTTATTACAAATATAGCCTAAAGCTAACCAATGAACCTAAAACTTAATCTGAACTTCACCCTTATCCTAACTCACCCTATGACATCACAAGGAAGGCTGATATTACTGGCCTCTCTTTCTAAAAAATGTTAGCCTTCAGGTTGACCATATTGCTTCAGGTTGACCAAGTATGCAGATAAAGACTTTTCTTTGACTGTATACGTGTACTTAGTAAGAAGGAATTGAAGCTAGACAATGATTATGACAGCCAACCAACTAGAATACTGTCCCTGTTCCCATATGATATGTTTAAACTTATTTATTATCCTGAACCAAACATTAACACTAATCTTAAACTTACAGTAAATGAATTAGTGAATGGGGGACCGCACACCAGATTATGGAGTTGTTTATATAAGTGGATTCCCCACACATACACACAAAAAGCAGAGGAAAACACCAGGAGATAGTCTACAAAAACACAACATAAATATAAAATACTGGAGGAAAGTGAGACAATAGGTAGCAGGATGTAGAGCCCAGGTGCCCAACCTGCGGCCCGGTGGGTGTTCTTCAGCGGCCCCCTCAGTCCTCCACTTGCGGTTCTTCCCCAAAAACCTGTTAATGCATAGGAACTAACCTGTCCACTGATCCCCACGATCTTCTTACAGTTGGAAGAGGAGGAGAGGAACAGAATAGGGGCACATAACCTTTGAATCAGAGGTTATGTTCCCCATAGATATCATCAAAGGCTCTGAGGCACATAATCATTAATATATATATGACAAGTTTTGTTTAAAAATGAAAAATAATGTCTGTCTGCTGTCCTTAAAAGCATAAAATGCTTAAACAAGTCAGTATAGTTTGAAAATGTTATTTGCAGCCCTTTAATCATAGCGAGGGCCGCACTTGTGGCCCTCCATATCAACTCAGTTGCCCACCACTGATGTAGAGGAATGTGGAAACAACACACGTACAAAATGGATATCAATAGAAGACTCATGAACAAGTACCACACTTGATAAAAGATTAGTGTCAGCACAAGCATTGGAAAGAAGGCTTTGGAAAGAAGGCTTTTTTTATATACATGGGCGGTATGTGAGAAGAACTTTCCCAGACTTGCAGTAAATGTATTGTTCTCTATACAACAAGAAAACTACTGCTAAAAAAAAGAACAGCCTTGATGCAGAGTTTTTCTTAAGTTATTTTTTTAGGTTTTGGTGAAGATGTATCGGACATGATTTTTGGGGTATTAATAACTCAATGTTTTGATTTAATATTTTTTGTCATTTATATATAATTATGATTAGTTTTTAATAAAACTATAAAATGTTTCTGTGTCTCTATTCTACATTTTCCAAAAAATGGAGGTGAATTCCATAGAGGTGAATGGCCCCAGCTAATAACCGCATGAGATGCAGTTCTTAGCGGGAGCGAATCTTAGCAATAATGGAAACAAGCCCTCAAGGTGCATTTTGTTGCTTTGGGGTGAAGCAGGCTTTATAACTCTTCAAAGGATTATTGAAGCTTTTTAATGAGAATGGATATGTTAATGAACAGTCCACATTGCTACTTATTGTTTACTATTTTTATAAAAGTAAGACAAGAATATATAGACATTTAAAAAATATATATATACTGTATATATACTGTATGTTTCACCTAATAAGACGCACTTTTCCCCCAAAAAATTAGGTGTAAAAAGTGCATGCGTCTGAAACCTATGTGAGACTCACTCAGGAGGTCTGTATGGCAACCAACCCAAAACCATCCACTGAATATGAAATGTAAAGTTTTCCAGATGATCGTAGTCTTCAGGTGGTCAGGCAGTGAAAACAACAAATTGTTTACTGATTGTTTGAATGAGCCCTTAACAATCAAATGTTCAACAAAAACTGAACTAAAGAACACTAAATGTTAATTTTAAATTAGTATGGTGCTTAGTGTGTCCAACAGGGCAAACTGTGAGTAATCTGCATGTTGGGTGTTATTGACGCCTCACGCTGACATGTCCATGACGCCAAGTGTTGGTGTACTCTGCTGGTTCCTCCACAGTAGTGTACTGATTTACTTCCCTAGTGGTAAACAGCACAGTACAGGCAAAGAAAGCAGAGTACCCAGTACTCTGCTGGCTTTCCCCACCCTCCGTCCTCTCCTCTACACATAACATGGAGGTCTATGGCACCAATGAAGCTGAAGAGGTGGTGCCAGAATCGATCCGCGGGGTGATAAAGAATGGCTTCAGGCTCGCCAAGGATAGGTAAATATGCTCGATCCTAGCTCGGGCAGAGTTTGTTCTGTAAACTAATTCTGACCGGGTTAGGGCAAACTGCCAGGGAGGTTTAAATTTTGAAAAGTATACAAACATCTAAACAAAAAGATTAAAAGTTAAAACTGAGCTCCTCTTCAAAATAGTTTAACTCTTATGGGGGATTACTACACCACTGCAATTGTTAAATGTCATTGGAGAAGCGGAGCGATGCAACACTTGGAGCGATGCAACACTACAGATTTATTGATGAGGTTTTTCATTTTCTTTAGTTTTTTCAAGTTATTCAACGTTCTTACCCAAGGCAAGTTTGGGGTAGGGGAAGAGATTTACTTACCAAATTATGTATTTCCAGCACTGTTCCAGTACATGTGCTGCCTTCTGCTACTGACCATGCATGTGTTTCATTTGCCAGTACACACCATATGCGTTTTTGTGTGCGCTAGCATTTGCATTTCCAATACAAGTATAACCAGGATCTACAGATGCCAATGAATCTAAAATACATTTTAGATATGACCCACTGCACAGCGCATTGCATGGCAGTGTGAATGGTAAACAGATTTTCCATAGGCAGCACATAATACGTACATTAACCACAGCACATGTAGTGTAAAAGAGCCCTAAATGACAATGTTCTTCATTCCTTAAAACCATATAAAAACCCATAACTCATTTTCTTTAGTATGTGTGCACAGATATTAAAGCATCTTCTATATATAAACAATACTTCACAACATATGAGCATATTAAGCTACATAATAAACATTTCTGAATCAATACAGTTTTCTTTAATTTCCAATTCTGTTTCAGGATAAAGCGAATGCATATAATACAGTATCTTTATTACCTAGCGATTTCTCCCAGGTCTACATGAGAACACAGAGCCTGAAGTACTTCATTGGAGGAAATGACCTGTAAAGTTCTTTTTTCCCCTGTAGCAAAACTTCCATGCGTTAAATGGAAAGTTTAAAAAGAAAAACATTTCACTTGTGTAAAGTTGATTTCTGCTGGTTAATCTCCCAGAAAACTGCCTGGCATTTTGTCTTCCATTTGCTATCGCTGTTCGAAAGTGTAACCCATACCTGACTTTTGCTTTATTACCTTCTGCCTGTTTGAATTCCCTCTGAGCAGCTCTGTGTGATTACTGGTGTATACAGATGCAGACTTCAATTTCTTTATTCCTTCTCCTGTGACATGCATTTCTTGCCGTAGCAGTCACCATCCACAGGCAAGGACGAGCGCTTTGAGAAAAACAAGACTTGTATTGTAATGTACTTATTGTGTATTGCACAAAGGAAGATGTGTATTATTACCGCTTTGTGATGAAGTGTGAGGGTACCAATCTAGGTACTAGATTTGCGTCAAAGCTGGTGGCAAACAATTGAGAATCATTTTTGTAAAATTTTTTGCTGCAACTGAAATTGGTTAATGAACCAGCTCATATTTATCATTTCTTGGGGTATTTTTAATTTCCTATGAATTAAAAATAAAATCTGAACCTTAGGAATGAGCAAATGTGTGAATAAAGGAGCATGTGTATTCATACTTGACTCTTGGCAAGCTTTGTGTATGTCTTCCCATACATGAAGTTCTTCAGGGTGAACCTTTGGCTTCCTGCAGGATGTAAAAGTTCCATGACCAATTACCACAAATTTATGGCAGGGTGACTGCTCTTTTATCTATCCCCATGTTGTTTTCTACAAACATTCTGTAGAAACTAGACCTGTGGGGACCATTCACATAATGCTTATCAATAAAGCTCAGTTTATCATTGAAGTAAATGACATGCTTACTGGCCCTCTTTCGCCGGATTCATATTGATTTTTGTATGACTTAGGGCACTTTCACACTTTCCATGCTGCGCTTGCAGTTACATTTTTTGCAATAATATACACGGTAGCGGTGACTGCGTACATTATCGGCAGAACAAAACTCCAGTGTATGGGAAATGCTTGGGCTGTGCTGCAAAAATGCATACAACAGGGCAAGCACAGATCTAGTGTTAAAGGTACACAGGTACACACAAATAGAACCAGGAAATCAGGAACAGAGAAAAGAAGAAGGCAGCTGGAAAGAAGACACTGTGTCTGGATTAAGTAATAGTAAGTGCATTAACTGATTCAGGTATTTGTGTAGATAACATTTAAAATCAATTTTATATTGAATTTGAATTGATTTTTATTCGGTAATTACTTGAATGTTATAAACATTTCATTAGTGACACACAGAAGGCTCATTAACACTTGTGCAATGCACTTTTTATTGCTAAACATAACATTGGTTTAGCCAATAGCTGAACACAGCACAGAGATAATGATTCCTTTGTTTAAAATACAGGGAATTGATCAAAAGAAAATGATGTTCTTTCGTTTTCATGTCAGTCTTACCCTTGTTTAACTTGTACAGTAAATAATATCGTATTGAATCGCTGTCATCATGAGATGTAAAGTCTTAGCCTTTTCACCTACAGGCTAGAAATGGTTCACAACACTACAGCCTGATAGTCAACTATTCAATGTGTATTGTTTTTGTTTGTGCTAAGAATCCCTTCACACCCCTAAGCACATGACTGCACATTATGATTGCGTCAACAGTAGCTTGTTGTACATATGTGCTTTGTGAATTTTAAGAAATGCACTAGCCAACCAATGGAACCACAGCACACAAATGTGAATACAATACAATTTTGTGATGAACTGCCTTAAAAAAATACTTATCAACACACAATACATGCATATTTGAAAACACAGATCACTATGTTTTCCTGGTAAGAAAGAAAACAGTGGTAGTAAATACGTTGTGAGCGAGACTTATGTGCGTGCCGATAAGTCTCGGTTAGGCCGGATTTTACTCTTACCTGAGACTTAAATATCTGTTACTTTGGGTCACAAATGCTTTTGTACACATAGTGTTGATTTTACGTTATAATTGGAATAAAGCACGCACAATAACTTTATACAGCCCTAACCTAAGCTGTTTTCTTATGTGGGTGCCCCCATTTGGAAACTATACCTATCACCGGAAAAACAGATCCTGCTAACTCTGCATGCAGGTTTCCCACAAGCTAAACTGAGTGCGACCAAGAACTGAAGTAACTGCATAGAGACAGTGAACTTATATCTCCACAGGCCTGCACATCACGAAGGTTGCTGGCACCAGTAGTTCTCTGCCGCTAGAGTACCACTGATCAGCAACCAAAAACATAAGTTTGACGTTCACCTACCCTCTTACTCTTTCCTATCTTTACGCTCCTATATGTGCTCCTAACCCCCTCTCATACTTTTTAATTTTTGGGGGGCACTTCCTACTTTTTTGCAAGATCCCCACACAGCACCCAACCACTTTGTTTTAATGATGGAAAAGTAAAACAGGAATATATTGAGATGAATATGCCAAAGATATCCAGAACTTGTTTGTGTAACCAACATATTGCCAAATGTTCTTTTTTTTCTCTGCAAAGGCCAGGTTCACACACATCTGTAGTGTGATAGTATTCAAGGTACCCTGTGTTGCACCAAGACAGTACATTCATTGTAAGGTATAGTATTTATATTTATTTACTTGTTTTCTGTAGCATAGTTCACTTCAGTATTTTGGCTTGTAAACCAGGATTGGCTCATACAAAACCCCAGTCAAGGCCCTCAAAAGTTGTTCACAAATGCAATGATATGGCCACCCAATAAAGGACCTGGGCTTCATGTACATAAAAGAGCAGACTAGAACTTTTGGTTACTTAAAAGTAAAATGTGTATTCAATGTTTATTTTTGTATTGCTTTTTAATGCCAGATTTTTATTATTTAGGTTTATTATTTTGCAAGAGCCGAGCCTTAAAAAAAAGTACAACTATTCATTTGTTGCCCCTACATTAAATGTAAATGGAACTTGAGGAACTAGGAGTGCACCCAAAGAGCTACTCATACAGACATTTTTTTCTAAGAATTTTACCAAACATTTGCAATCCATCAGTTACTTCTTTCCTTTATGTCATCTATTAGTGAGACCCTCCAGCCAGATGACCCTTCAAGTCTTCTATTGGAGCCAACTTTGAGCATAGTCTGTAACGAAAGACCTGTAAACCCAAGTAAAGAAGTGGTTATCTACCGCACGGAAAGTAGACCTTAATCTAATTCTACCAAACGGATGCAAGGAAAGTTGCCCCCTTTAAATTAGACATATATGGGGCATTTGTGGCATGTTACCACAAAATGCAAACAAAGGGCCTGTGGAAACCTGTGCACTGTGTTTATGCTAGCCACACTTCAGTGCAGTACTGAAACGTAAATGCAGCTAGTACAAAATGGCATATAGACAAGTGGTTTATTTTTACCAATATTTCCTGACAACAAACATGTAATATATTGAAGCTTACCAGCACTTTTGTTGTAGCTCCATTTGTTTTTTTCTAAACTAAGAACATTTTCTATCAGAAAAGAAGAATACATATTTCACTGATACAAAGCAGCATCCTCTTAACTTTCTGTGTACTGAATAGAAAGCTAAAATTATTACAAAAAAGACCAACAGAAAAAGGAAAACCAACGGAGATTCCATATCTAAAGACTGGTATGCTGCAATATGATAATTTGTTGGGTTTGGGTATACTTTAATATGGGTAATGTTTATACTGTACATTATTTTTATCCTTACTGGTCTTCTATTCTTCTTTCTCCTTACCAGTTTAGTGTTCTTAAAGGGAAATGGAATGGCAGCATGACTCTACATTTGATCCATCTATTTGAGCCTTCTATTTCATACTCCATTGGGTAACAGTAAGGTAATGACATGGAACGCCTGTGGATTAGATTCAAAATTCAATAGTGGCATAGATTAATCAAGCTCTATGAACTACAAATCTTGCTACTGCAGTAATCCTACCTGACAGAAGTGGGGTTATGGCCCGAAAAAAGGATTGGATAGGTAAAATATACAACGCTACCAACTCACAATGCTGCAAAAAACATCTACAGTAATTCACATGGGTGAATGATTCAGAATACTTAGACCCTTCAGGTAGGTAAGAAAGTGTTTAGGCTTTAACTAGTAAAGTTACTGCTACCAACTGATCCCAATACTACTCTCAAGACACGTCTCTTTGTACCTTAATCCTTTAAGATAAAATTGTTTCCTAATTAGAAAGCAATATGGGTGACTAGTGGGGAAGTAATGGAGATAGATTTAGGGTTTTTTTTTCATATAAAAAGAAAATTTAAGTCTATGGAGACCATATTAACCACCTGTAGAGCCAATTAAGTGGGACACCTGTTACTGGGTTCTCTTT
>CM070036.1:104104119-104120970 GCA_036250615.1 Ptychadena robeensis
GTCAGAGCAATGATTTCTTCCTCTACAAGACCAAACTCCAGCAATTCAATGCTGAGCTTACTGCTGCCAAACAAAACTTACTTCCTCCCTCATATCCTCCAAGATCACCAACCCTCACTGCTCTTCTCCACTTTCAACTCTGCTCACTCTACACCTCCTCCTCCCACTGCCATCTTTCTGCCCAAGACCTGGCCACATACTTTCAAGGCAAAATTGAAGCCATTCGAATCTATATTTCTGCCAACCACAATACCCCCCTCTTCCAATCCCATCCTCCTGCAACTTTCCCTCACCTCCACTCCTCCAATCCATCCTCATGCAACTCTTCCCTCGCCCCCCATTTCTCCAATCCCATCCTCCGTAACTCTTCCCTACCTCACTTTCCCCTGTCAGTCTGGAGAAGAATCTCTCTGCTTCGCTCTTCTCCTACCACCACCTGCCCACTGACCTATACCCGCTGATCTTTCTAAGACCCATTCTACCACCCCACTGACTGAACTATCAACATCTCCCTTTCTATGGTATCTTCCCATCATCCTTCAAACATGCCATAGTCCTCCCCATACTAAAGAAACCATCGCTTGATCCCTCTCTTCCTCAAAATACCGAACGAATCTCTTTTTTCTTCCTTTGCTTCAAAACTACTCGAGAGCCCCCGTTTACAAAAGACTCACGGACTATCTGACTGTAAATTCCCTCATTGACCCCCTCCAATCCGGCTTCCGACTTCTCATTCCACTGAAACAGCCATCACTAAAGTTGCCAACGACTTGCTCACTGCCAAGGCCCAAGGCAACATTCCCTCCTTCTTATGTTGGATCTCTCCTATGCTTTTGACACTGTTGACCACCCTCTCTTTATACAGACTTGAGCTCTATCGGTATTCGTGATCTCTGCTCTTTCTGGTTCTCCTCCTACCTGACCGCTCTTTCCAAACCTCCTTCAATGGCTCCTCTTCTTTTCACACCCCCCTTCTGTTGGAGCGTCCCACAAGGTTCAGTCCTTGGCCCGGTCCTTTTTCTCCCTCTATACCCCTCCCTTGGCAAATCATCTCATCCTTTGGTCTGCAATACCATTTATATGCTGACGATACCCAAATCTACCATTCCACCCCGGGCCCTTACTCCCTCTGTCCTGGACAACATCTCTCAGTGCCTATCGCCATCTCTTCATGGGATGGCTGACAGATTCCTAAACTAAACCTTAGCAAAACAGAACTCATCATTCTTTCCCCCATCACCTTCCAAAGCCCCTCCCCCCAACATCTCACTCACAGTAAATAACACCGTCATCTCCCCCATTCCACAAGCTCGCTGCCGTGGGTCACCTCGACTCTGCGCTCTCTTTACTCCCCACATACAGAAACATTGCTAAATCCTGCCACTTCCATCTCCGCAACATCTCCAAAATCCGCCCCTTCTCTCCCCAGAGACCACCAAAGTCCGGTACACGCTTCTAATCATCTGTCGTCTGGACTACTGAACATCATCCTCTCTGGTTCTCCCTCTCTCTAGACTTTCAACTCTTCAGTCATCATGAATGGCGCTGCCAGACTCATCTACTCTAAACCGCTCCTCATCTGCTGCTCCTCTCTGCAAATCTCTACACTGGCTTTCAGTTGTCCAGAGAATCAAATTCAAAGTTCTGTGCCTTGCTTTTTAAATCACTCCACACACCTCCTGTCCCCTTACATCTCCAACCTGGTACACAAATACACCCCTAACCGCCCCCTTCGCTCCTCCAGTGACCTACTAATGGACATCCCCATCATAACTTAATCACATGCACGGCCCAAGACTTCTCTAGGGTCGCTCTACTCCTCGTGGACCTCTCTCCCTGGTTCCATTAGACTTGCTCCTACTTTTGGGCACTTTTAAAAAAGCCCCTAAAAAACCCACCTCTTCAGTCTGGCCTATCCATCTTCTCTTTCCTAACATCACCACCATACCAGTCCCATCTCCCCACCTATTGTATACTCTGTTCCCCAACCTATTAGCACTGTAAGCCCAAACCGGGCAGGGTCCTCTATGCCTCCTGTTCATACCTGTACCTGTGTGTGTTATACTGTGTTGTATCTCCACTCTATGTACAGCGCTGCGTAATATGTTGGCGCTATATAAATAAATGATAATAATAATAATTTTGGTATTAAAATGGTTAACTCTGAGTGTGCACTTGATAAAGTCAAATTGATTATACAACTACTAGGTTTTGAGGTTTTAAGGTTTTATTATTAGCAAAGACTACAGTACTCTTGACAATTTGTCGATTACGATTTGTAATCATCTATTCGCATTCATTTTGTGCCTTCGAGCATTACCCGTACTCATACACATTGTAAAGGTTATTTTGCTGTGTAATTGCTAACTGATTTTACTACACACAGCTTTTCATGTTGTGTCTGATGGGTAGCGGGCCTTCCTCCCCATGGTGAAATGCTGACTGAACGCAAACAACAGGTTTAGACCTTTTGACCATTTTTGACCATTTTTTTTTCAGCACATACACCTTAGAGCAGTGTTTTTCAACCTTTTTTGGGCAAAGGCACACTTGGGCAAAGGTCCCCACCGGAAGTACGTCATCAGCAGGTGCCCCGCTGGAACGCAGATGCATACCAGCAGAGCAAAAACACCTCCCCTGGTCTGTGGGGACGCGTGTTGCTAAGCAACCGCATCCTCACAGCCGGTCCGTGTATAACACGGATCGGCTGTATAAGTCTTAGACTTATACAGCCGATCCATGTTATACACGGACCGGCTCTGTGAGGATGCGGTTGCTTAGCCCTCCTATCTAGCTGCTTCTTATAGTATAAGACTTATACTATAAGAGGCAGCTAGATAGGAGGGCCGAGGGTGGTCAAAAACCCACGGCACACCAGGCAACATCCCGCGGTACACTAGTGTGCCGCGGAACAGTGGTTGAAAAACACTGCCTTAGAGCATCATAAGACATGTAACTGCAAGGGGATGGGGCCCTGTACTCATCTCGTGCATCACTGTTAAGTCCAGGAGGTGTCCATGAGACTGACCTCACACAGAAACATCCAGTCCAGTCCTAGACCACGTTCAGCCCCTGGTACTAAGTTGCTCCAGATCAATCTTCAGATGCTCTTCTCCATTACCTTGACCCCCATTACCCCTCTTCTATTAAAGAATAAACAGGCCATCTTGGAGAGAAATTTGAATGTCCACACTTGCACCTTGACCTTTTAGCCATCTCCCTATAGGGCTGTCTATCACCATATCCTATGCCCAGATAGGGGATCTCCAACACTTGCATGTTGCTAGTCCCACGGATGGCTGTTATCAATACCTGTCTCCCATAGGGACAACACTCATTGGCCTCCCTTAATCAGGGCTTATATACAGACCTTGGGGTAGTCAGCACCACACTCTTCATTGGAAATACTAACCAACATTGGAGGAAACCTTTATTTATTTTTAACCTCACTATTCTGATTATTAGAGTTAAGAGAGGCAGTGAGTCAGGACAGCATAATTTTCTGCTTGATGAACATGTCAACCCTTCTCTCCCCCATCTTGCTCTTCCTGGCCCACCACTTCATTTATCAGATGTAAGTTCATTCAAACATAGAGGATCAGTATCACATATAGATATTACTGCAGCCTTGTGTTTTCATTAAGCTTTGTACAGCACATTGCTGGCTCTTCAAACTATCTGTGATCTGCCTGAAGAACAGACACAAAGTTATGATTTCAATGTAAAGTACAATGTACATGTTCACTGGGCTGCATGGTAATTCACCAAAATGTGCCTATCCAACACAGATCCCATTAGAAACAGTGAGCTGTAATCTGTCTTGCCCTTCGCAAGGACACATTACTTGTTCAGACAAAATGCAAAGTCAGTATTTTTACATCTACTTAATTGAAGCATGAAATACATAACCTCTTAGTTGCTAAACCTAGTCCTGTTATCTTAATAATATTTTAGAACAGGAGTTCGCAATTAATGAGTATGTACTCACTGGTATCTTAAAATGCTAGTTAAGTTTAAAGCTCAACTCTACCAATGTCTATAGCTTTGTTTGTGTCTTATATTAAATGTCCTTGTCCAGTTTGTGCTATTTCTACTCTACTGCTATTCACTTTAATAATAATAATAAAAAATAATAATGGAAGCTCTCAACAGCAGAATTACAGGCCTAGGAAACTAAACCAAGATTTCTCAATTTGAGTCCCTGAAAGATATAAGAAACTAGTAGCTCTCCAACTCTCCTACACCTGCCACATGTTTTAGTTTTGAGTGTACTGATTCCTTTTTAAAGAGACAGTCTGGGGCTCTAATCATTGTTGTCTGTTTTAGAAAGACTCAATGGATTCTAGCTCCAGTCTTATGTTTTCGCAATCAATCATCATGAGGATTGTTTCATGCTATTCCCCAATTCAATTTCTCCCAGTAACATGCTTCAAGGATCGCATTGATATGTGGAAGGAAGTGAAAATGATTTCAGTTATTGATATGCTGCTTTTCTGTCTTCACACTTCATTTACAAGCTGTGGCTGATTTTCATAGCTCACTTCTCTTGTAAAAACCCTTTTAGCACTTCTGCACTGCTCTGTTAAAATATTGATAGATATAAATGCACCATGCTGAAGATCAAGGATATATCTTCAATTATTTCCAGAAAGACTTTAAACTTCTTGTTTTTACGTTACCAGAAATAAAGTTTGCTTTAGAAAAGTCACAGTTTAAACTCACAGAAAAATGAATGATAATTGAATTCAACTACATGCCCTGCAATAATTTTTACTGTATGCTAATTTCTACAGAAAAGCATTGGTGATGTTGGTGGAAAACCTGTGTCTGCTGTAGCCAACAGCCGTAATAAAAAATTATACATGTCCCAATGTTCTAGACAAGCCATTATACCGGATTCTTAAGTTGATGGCTATCAGTGCTTATTAAAATTGGCATGGTGTTGATAAATTAAGTTTAAAGAGCAATTCCATGCATCAGGTAAATGCAAACAGTGACCTGGTGATGCTAACATGTGAACAGTGAAGCCATGCTAAAATCAGAAAGTTAATTCACTTACCTTGACATGAGATCTGTGGTTGACTATAATATTTTCAATGCCCTTCCTGAAACATTTGTAACGCAATGTCCTCTATTTATGCTTTTTACATTACCTATCACATTTACATTTCAAGTCAGATTTTTATCTGAATGGTGGCTATAAGAAAAGGTTATATTTTTCACATAATGCTTGCTTGATGACTATGAGGGGGAAATGTGAAAGCAGCACATACAAGATTCTTTTAAAAGTTGTCTTTTGTGTTCTGTGCTAACTGTAAAATAAAACTGTTAGTCTTATTAAAGCCCATCTCTGGAGAAAAAAAAAAAGCTATCCTGCACAATTTTTGTTTTTGTAAATTTTTGAGAAGGATATACCCACCTAAATCCCATTATTAGGTCCTCTGAATGCAACGTGTGCAGGTGCAAGGCATCCATCCCTACAACAAAACCCTCATAAGTCACATACTGTCTTATGTTGCTGAAGTCAATCCTCCTTATTATATTAAATCTACTCAACAATGGGCAGCCAATAGGATTTTATTCCAAAAATAAGCTTTACATTTCTTGAACTGAGTCCTCCTTAACTCAGCAAAGTAGACAACAATAGGTTCCAGAGATTATTGTTTTGTTTTAATATCTAAACTATCACTGTACTAACTTGACTAAAGGTGGGTTTACACGCGTACATTTTTTTGTTCAATCAACGAAGAACGAACAATTTTTTGGTTGATTGAACAAAAATCTAGAATGGCCAATTTGTTTGATCTAATTGGCAGTTGATTGAAGAAAAAATCTACACGTCAAAACCCACCTTACCTTCCAGAATGCCAGTATTTTTAAAAAAGGCTTGTCCATGTTTCTGTCCTAACATGGCTTTTGCCAGCAGACAGAAATTTGCGCATATGGCCATGCGTTGCGATAACATAATCGTAATGCAATTATTGAGTATATTGTTTTTGCTTCTCAGCCATAAACAACCATACATTATGGGTGCAGAGACAAAAAGGGGGATGGGCACCCTCAGCCCTAAGGGTGTTTTGGATTTTCTACAAAATTAAAGCTTATTCTTGAGAGTTTCTACCTCTACCATATCAATAAAACAAAAATATATTCATCTTATAAAAACATGATTTATTTATTGGTACATAATTATATACATTGTTCAAGGAGAGGAGGAAGGGGAAAATTTTATTCTAAAATTAATACAAAATCTTGACATAGACAAATAAACCAATAAGATTAATGTTGTACAGATTGTAATATAGAAATTGATGTACGACGCGTTTCGCCCATAAACATCGTTGGGCTTCTTCAGGTAGGTACATTTAAGAGATCCATGATTCAGAATTGGTACTGGTGATCAGGTGGAAGGAGGGATTTATGGGGGAAACCCCAATAACACATATAGGTCCTTAGTATGATATGACTCTCTGTTCAGCGGTCAAACAAATGGTCCAAACCTCCTTGAGAATTGGGGGCTCAGTTAAAAACATAAGTGCATCCTTTATTTTCAAGCTGGAAAAAAGTGACTTCCTTTGTTTAGAAAGGTGAGTAGCAAAAGTAGCAAGATCTTGTAGTTTGGGTCTGTAGTTACAGGTGCTGCATATGATCTCCAATATGTTTAAAGTCTTCACAGTCAATCGGTCACACAATGTCTATGTCCGGTATATGTTAGGTTGTGAGGTCAGTCTTCCGTCTGCCGTTGTTGTTACCAAGCCAATCGTCGACTTCTCTTAAATGTACCTACCTGAAGAAGCCCCCGATGTTTATGGGCGAAGCACATCGTACATCAATTTCTATATTACAATCTGTACAACAATAATCTTATTAGTTTATTTGTCTATGTCAAGATTTTGTATGAATTTTAGAATGAAATTTCCCCCTTCCTCCTCTCCTTGAACAATGTATATAATTATGTACCAATAAATAAATCATGTTTTTATAAGATGGATATATTTTTGTTTTATTAATATGGTAGAGGTAGAAACTGAGGGTACCCATCCCCCTTTTTGTCTCTGCACCCATAATTTATGGTTGTTTATGGGTAAGAAGCAAAAACAATATACTTTGTAAATTGAATATAGGGTGTGGATTGTCTACTATGTTTAGAGAACTAATTTGTTCAAATAGATATACCCACAATGTGTCATAACTATACGTAATGCAATTATTGTCTTTAAAAGGAATGGTCATATATGGTATTTATTGTCGCATTGAGATTATGTTATCGCAATCCATGGCCATAAGCTTGCCAGTGCATAATATCTAGAAAAATTCAAAATTGTGGATATCTGCCGCCATATTCGTGAATTCTCGAATAGCCGATATTCGTCAAAAATATTCATTATTAGAATATTCGAGCTCAACACTGGTAATTATAACAGCACTGATGGATCTATCAGGAGGGGAACATAGATAAAAAAAATTGTACCTTCTTGCAGAACCTAATGTCCCTAGTTGCCTAAGTTGTTATCTTAGTTTAATTAGTTTAGTATGATTAAAGCTTTGTTTTAATTAAAATATACCCAAATAAACAGTGAGTAACGTGCAATAAATTGTTAGCTCTGTGGACAATTTTGTCTTCGATAGATAGATAGATAGATAGATAGATAGATAGATAGATAGATAGATAGATAGATAGATAGATAGATAGATAGATAGATAGATAGATAGATAGATAGATAGATAGATAGATAGATAGATAGATAGATAGATAGATAGATAGATAGATAGATAGATAGATAGATAGATAGATAGATAGATAGATAGATAGATAGATAGATATAAAAAATATAACATGCCCCTAGGGATTATTTGGCCCTTTGACATGTCCACTTAATCTCTTATGTTTCTGACATTGATATCTTGCCATTACTCTCACCTACAACAGTTAACCTACCACTTAGCTTTCAGCCCTGGCATGTTTGAGCTTAACCCCTCAACCCTCCAAGCTAACAATAGCCTATCATGATGTCTAAACCTTTTCCTTAGACAGCAATAACAACCAGGGCTAAAAGCGGAAAAAGATAAACATTTGACTCTCATAATTACATGGTGCTGGTGTTCCAGCAATGAAAATGACTGCTTTGTCTTTGATGTGCGGTATAATACAGGATCTCAGTTGCTCTCTCAGAGTACATATAAACCTATATCAAGAATCTTCTACAAAGTTTCCTTTTTTGTAAACATACACCATATAAGCAAGAAAAAACATGGAAAACATGGAATGAAATGCATTTTGTTAAAAAAAAACATTCATGTAACTATTTCATACATCTGGGTAATATCTAAAGTACAGATAACATAGAAGTGCAGGAAGTGATACTCAAATTTTACTCTTGACTCCTGGAAGTTATAAAATTTAACTTAACAAAAATAACTATAATCTCTCATGAACAATTTATTGTTTTCTTGTACTTTGTACATGTTACACCTTTTATGACTTTTTGGAATTTTAGTATTGCTTCTGAAATACTAAGTGAAACTATGAATTAAACAAAATTTTACTATAAACTTCATGTATCTGCAGAATTGTTTTTTAACTGCGAGTGGTCTCAGTCTATATGTTTTGTCATATGTTCAGTACTGTAAGAGTACATTTACACTTTGTATTTCCAGGCTGCTGTCAATGACGTGTGCTCCCGGAGGCTGGTGTCTGCACACTCTGTGGGAAAGCCTCATGTCATGTACCCCTGGGTGGTCACTAACTGCTTGTTTAGTGGGCGATTACCAAACACCAGTGTAATCTAGCCCTAAATGTCTTCTGTAGTCTTCCTTCATCTTATTCTTCATGATTTTTTTACAGACTATGCTATCCTTAATGTTCACATGCTTCCTGGCTTTTCACTTTGCTAGTAATATCTCATGTGTCTCTGCTTATTTCTGTCCCATTTCTCATTTCCTCTATCTATATTAATCTATCATCTGCCTCTGAAAAATTATGTATCTACACCTTTCTGTTTGTAAGGATTCTTGCTTTGTTACCTGTGCTTCATTGTTCTATATTTTAGCCTTGTTAACATTGGTCCTATTTCAGCATTTCTGTTTCTTTTGTGTCCATTTGGTGATTTTGGTCTTCAGCTCTCTTGAGAAAAATGCTTTTCCTTATTTCAATGTTTGTATAGTCTGTATACCTGTCTCGGCCCTCCGTTGTTTTTATGTTTTTTGGTTCACCACTAAAGCTACCTGTTTCCACCAGGTCAGTAACTACCTGTTTGGCACTCCAGAGAACCTATGAACAATGATCGCTGGGCAGTTGTCATTAGGCATTACATGGGGGCTGGAGACCGACAACCAACCTATTGCATATAATGAGTGCAACTGCAGCGTATCTGAGGTTCTGGTCAAAACTGACTACCTGAATATGAAGCTTTATCCAGTTCCAATCTGCTAATCTTCCAGCTTCTAAGATTACTGTCTATGTGCTGATTGGATTGCTGCCTTCTGATTACTGCTGGTTTTTAAGATGTTGCTACTGTGTACTGTCTCCAAACATGTAGTATTTGTAGTGTTCAATCCATCAATTTTTGGCAAGCTGTAACATGTTAGCCATTACAGTTTTGAAATGTAATGGATGTAACAGGATTGTAATAACTTACTTTAACTATCTTAAAAATAGAAGACAGTTTAAAATAGAAGAAAATGGAAAAGAAACAACACTCACCAGCCTCTCAACGGGTATTTTCTCTTGCTTGTACTTGTCATACTGCTTAGATTTACTGTAGACATACAGGAAAGGCAAACTTAGTATATTTCTTGAAATTGTTATTAGTATAGGTGGATCAATAGATTCCGCCACCAGGGACCCCAGCCAAAGTATCGAATGGGAATCGATTGTGCAAAGTGGTGCGCATTGGTTTGTTATTCAATTGAGGAATGCTTGAGCATAGCGTGTTGATGTCATCAAGCTGTTCTCGAGCATTCATTGATTGAGCGGGTATAACCCGTGTATGGGCATCCTAACTCTTGGCCTCCGTTTAACTTACCCTCATCTCTGAAAGCTGTATGTATGGCTTTTCCCCACTATAATCCTAGAAGTACATTGTAATTCCCATCCATTCATTTATGTAGCAGGAAATTGGGTGTCAATGTATAGGAGAGTGCCTTTTCCTCGCCTCACAGAACTGAAGTGCACAGATGCCTATAAATTTGATTTTGCATTAATATATATATATATTAATATATAATGTCACTGTAAATGTCAAAATGCAAAGACTGTGCCTTCTGATGTTATCTGATGCTATGACACAACCACTTTGCAGTGCTGGTTAACAAAAGAAAAGAGCCCTTACTTCTGACACATACTCTTACTTTTTTGGTACTTCTGCATTATGTGCATTACCTAATTCTGAGCCATATTGGATTATAACAGTAATGCAGTTTGATCTGTTCCATCATAAACTGAAAATGCCTCAACAACTTTCAGCCAGAATATATACAACTTGGGGTATTTCATTTCATAAGGTAAGCATTAGATTTAGTTCCAGGCATCTATGCAGGGTTCTACAAACTCCTTCTCCACTTCTACATACGTCCTTCTGCTCTGCATTACATCAGCATGGGAGACTGCAAGCGACATCTGCCAAGGATGCATTACAGTGAGGGACATTGTTACAACTGTGCTGGTAGGTCTCTTGAAGAGCAGAATTTAATAAAAAATATTCTAAAAGTGGCCTGTTCTAGGATTTTCATTGTAGCCTTTAGGAATGGATTAGAGGTAGTCAATTTTTTTTGACTAGCTGACTTTGTGAATTGATTGCAAAGCCCCTGAACTTGCTGTCATTGCCACAATTGCTGGAAATGTAATATAGGTTTGTGGGAACATTAAAAAAAAAAAAAAAAGTATTTCTCTACCTCAACCCTTCTCTACATCAACAACAACTTTGGTGATGATAGCATGCTCAGAGGCTTTGCAAAAAACTCACAACTATGGAGACCTCTATACGCATTCCAATCCATTTTTATATGTAAAACATATATGTACATTGAAGTATCTGTATCTGTTAGGTTGGACAGCATTTCCTCCTCCTAGGACTGCCCGCCGCGACTAACCTTATACACTATATTTATCCATAATTTCTAGGGAGGGTCAAAGGGGTGTTTTCCTCGACTCTTAGGGTGTAACTTGGGTGCTCATTGGAAGCCTTATGTTTAGGTGGACACCCATAACTCAGCCCACTAATTGTATTATTGATTAGCTTAATTACCTTTATACCTGATACTGGCTCCATCATGTCTGGTTTGATGTTTATACTATTTTGCATAGACGCTTTGAAGTTGAGACCAGCAATATCTTGCACCCTGTGGTTTGGCATAGTGATGTGGTGCCATCCTGAATAGAGTTCTCCTTGCTTTTGTTAGGAGATTCTAATGGAATTAACATCTTAATGTATACTGGGTCTATTTTGTAGTGGTGAATCACTTGTAGGTGACAGATATGATACTGTGTGATATTAATATTTGCCTATTAATGGAGATTAATCATAAAACCTGTGTGCAACAGATACCTTTAGAATACATTCTCAACTTTAAAAGATATTGACTATTCTTGCAAAATGGCCTCAGTAGATTAGAAATTACATTGGTCAATGTAGATCGGCCAAATTAGTTTGGAATGCTAAACAATATTAAGCAAAGTTTTTGGGCTCAGAGAATCATATTAAAGTTTCAGATTGCTGGGAAATCATTTTTAAAATTTATAGAAAAGCATGGTCCAAAAAATACGGTATTTTATTTTGTTACTGTACCAATGTGCTCGCCAAGAATTGCAATGTTGGGCTTTCAATAAAGAAGTTTTGACTATAAACGTGTTAACAATAACCCAGAGCAATGCTACTACACAACAATCCATCTATAAATTCATACAAGTATTTTTATGATTTATATGCTGACAGTTTGTGTAATCACTGATCTATAGCATATCTAAATTAAGGTATATTATCTCTTGTATGCCATCTTCTAGCCCCATAGACTGCAAAATATTATAAAGTGTACCTTAGTGATGACACCTCAGAAAGAGTATGCTAACTATAAATCAGAAACAAATTACATGCAAATCTCTCTGAACATCCCACTGCTAGATTTGTGTTATACAATCGTTTTTTTCCGAATTTCAATAACAAGGGAAATAATGTAATGAAAAATATTAAAGACAATTAAATTACTGAAAGCAGCATGGTGTAACCGACAATAATTTACATGTGACACAGAGCTGAAATTATGAATATCATTTCACCTCTACAGTTATTAAATGCACAAAGTAGTTCTGTCTTCTTGGCCTATGGCCCCTCTGAACATCCGGATACTACGTGTAATAACTGGTAATATTGAAAGGAAAACCATAAATCACGTTTATGTTGCAGAATATAATAAAGCCATCATGTTGTGTGCAGTGGCGTTTTTATTAGTGCATTATTATTACCATCATTTATTTATAAGGTGCCAGCAGATTCTATTACATAGTCAATAGCAGAAAGAATGAATAAGCACAGTACAGACATTATATTGACCTAATTAAAAGCATTTTTCATATGCTGTCCTTAAGGAAAATAATTCTGAGCTGCAAAATAGTAATTATTGGTTAGACTTCAAAATATTCAGTAATACAAATATGTTTTGTGCATATGTGGGCTTTTTGAAGATTCTGCTAAGTTGTTGGCTAGCAACAAGCTAATTTTGGAAGATAAACAGTAGAACAACTACGGCTTCAATCTTCTTCAAGCATCAACCATAATTTTTGTTTTCCTTACTTTACAGTGTCATTTCCAGTTATGGGATACCCCAAACCTAGTATTGCAATGTGTCTATGCTGCCCAGTTTCTGCCTGTCCAGCATTTTTGCTGTCTCCCCCACTGTACCTTAATAGAGAAAGTGGCATTAAGAAAATGAAAAGAAGAAATGTTTTCAAATGAAGAGAATACCAGACAGTAGATTTTGGAACAACTATCTCTACTACCTGTGTTGCACATTTATCTGGTTCCAAAAGTGACCGGCCAACAAAGACAAGCTCTCAATTCCCTCCAGAACAATCACAATATTACTATAAAATCGGCTGATAAAGGAGGGAATGTAGTTGTTATGGATACCTCCCAATACATTAAGATGTGCAGAGATATTTTGTCCAACGAGACTTGGTACTGTAGAATCCCAAAAAGTCGAATAGAGATGTTTAATCAGGAATTCTTGGAACTCATTAACAGAGCCCTAATTGACCAAACCATTGACAAAGATACTTTTGATTTTCTAAACACCCGTTTTCCCCACATCCCTACATTTTACGCACTCCCCAAAATTCACAAGATGAAAATCCCCCCCCCAGGGAGACCAATCATCTCTGGAAACGGAAGTTTAACTGAAAGAGCAAGTCAATATGTCGATGCCCACTTAAGGGATTTTGTACACCATTTGCCATCATATCTGCAAGACACTATTGACTTACTAAATGTAGTCCAGAATCTAGCCTTGCCCCCCAACATCTACTTGGTGGCTATAGATATAGAGGCATTGTATTCAAGTATCCCCCATGAATTGGGAGTCCAGTGTATCCAACATATTCTCCATTTACGCTCAGAATATCCACTCAATTTGATAAATTTTCTATGTGACATGCTGAATTTTATCCTCTCTCGGAATATCTTTACTTTTGATAACATCTATTTTTTGTAGACCCAAGGCGTGGCGATGGGTACGGCCTGTGCGCCGACCTACGCTAATTTATTCCTGGGCATTTGGGAAGAGGAGCTCTTTGACCTACTATCACCTGAGTACCTCAGCCACATATTATTGTGGAGAAGGTACATAGATGATGTACTTCTACTCTGGTCGGGCCCCCGTAATCTCCTTGATGTATTTTTAAAGAATCTTAACAAAAATCGGTTTAATTTATCTTTTACCCATCATATAGATCAAACTCGACTGCCATTTTTGGATGTGGAACTTCATATCGACTCAGATGGAATCTTAAAAACGACTCTTTACCGAAAAAGCACGGCGGGGAATACAATTCTGAGAGCGGACAGTCACCATCCAAGTCCGCTCCTAAAGAGTATTCCCTATGGCCAATTTTTACGCATCCGCCGAAATTGTTCAGAACAGTCAGAATTCAAAATCAAAGCGAACGAGTTAACCCAGAGATTATTGCTAAGAGGATACAGCCGAAAATCTCTTAAAAAAGCCTTCAATAGAGCTAAAAAAATTCCCCAACGTGAACTTTTAGTAAAAAAATCCAAGAGACAATTACACCAATTGAATTCTATTGACTCAAGGGTCAATTTAATTTTACCCTTTCATGCCCAACATGTCAAAATACAGAACATTATTAAACATGGCTGGGATATGTTAAGTAGTGACCCCCAAATTTCCAAACTTATAGGTCCACGACCCTCAATCACGTATAGCAGATGTACCTCACTAAAAGATCGTTTGGTGCATAGTCACCTAATTCGACCTATTCCATCACAAAACCCAGGACTTTTCAGGTGCGGCCACTGCCCACAATGTCAACATATCTCCCCATGTAAAGAGTTTACCCTACCAAATGGCCAACAATTGAAAATAAGAACCCATATTACCTGTGAATCAATAGGAATCGTCTATCTCATCAAATGTGTCTGCGGCTGTTTTTATGTCGGCAAGACTAAAAATCAATTTAAATCTAGGATATATCGACACATCTATGATATCCGCAAGAGCCGCATAATTACACCTATATGCAGGCATGTGGGTCTTATGCATAAATTCGACGTCTCCTCAATCAAATTCTACACACTTGAAAAAATAAGCGAAAATCCAAGAGGTGGAAATTTCGATCAAAAAGTGCTCCAAGCAGAGACTAAATGGATAGTGAACTTAAAAGCTAACAGATATCCGGGTCTAAACGACATAGTCAGTTTTAAACCCTTCCTTAACCCATAAAAACTGGTAGATACTCACCTCAGCTTTTCACTCAAAAAATAACAACCCTCCCCCCTTTTTTCCTCCCCTCTCCCCCACATTTTTAACTTTTTCATACAACATCTTTTAAATATAGACTACCTCTTTTGTCCTTAGAAGTCTACTACATTATTAACATATATGTGTGTACATATATATACATTTATATAGTGGGTTAATTACCATTTATTTCTTTTATATACCTCTTCTATTTTGTTCTCACAAAAAAAAAAAAAAAATAAAATAAAATTTCCACGTGCATTTAAATGGATGTTTGGATATGTATTGTTTCCATATTATATTTGAGATCTACATCCTATATATAGAGTTTTAAACTTACATTTTATATATAGAGTTTTATCCCTTCATGCACATTCACCTGTCGATATATCTCACTCCTTTCTTTCCATGTTTGTAAAGCTTCTATGCACACTTCAATGAATGTACCAAGATATAATAAACTTGTTTTATAATACTACATTAAACCTCTAATACACGTTTCCTTACACAATTTACACACACTTTTATACATCCCCTTCCCAATCTTTGCACTACTTATATGCACTAAGCACCTTTAACATCTAGTTCTTATCACTGTGTATACCAGTATTTAGATATTTTTACTTCGTTTATAATCGTTGAAAATTATGATACTATGTATTGATTTTATCCTACGTTACAATTGTTAAAGACCATGATATAATGTTTGACTTTTGACTTTATTTCATGTGCTGCTTTTGTCAAAATATTTTCAATAAGTCACTATGCACTTTATTGATAGAATGGTTTCACACTATATATCCATGTGTCGATTGTTCTCTATACAATTATCTGATCAGGATCGTTCACAAGACACATTATTATATATCATAGGAATCGTTTTGTAAAATTGTTACAATGACACCACCCATCCTAATTGTTGTAAAAAAGTAAAAAATTCAATTTTGGCATTATTCTCTATTGCCACACTTGGAAAGACCGTTATCCGGTTGTTAATTGCAGCTACTAATGGGAAAAAAATGCTATTGTTTAAAATAATTACTATTACATATATGGATATATACTATATTTATGTATATTAGATTTTTTGATTGTCATGTGTGGCCCCTTTGTGTTGGACTGTCGGAGCCTCTTGGGTTTATAAACTTCACAGGGCGGAGATCTCCACTCGCTGGGATGTGTGCACCCGGGACACATTAGAGGGGGACCGGCTGGCCCAAAATGCGGGCCAACAGGACCCCCAATAGGTTCGCTGTTTTCCATTCTCTAGGGGAATGAGTGTCTTTCCCCCTACCCCTTCGAACCAACCGAGGATTCTATTCCTCGAGTGAGTCCTGGCCTGCATTGGTGCCCACGGACGGTCCGTGAGGAGTGGATGTGGGCTCCCCCGGTGCGGGGGCAGACCCCCTGGACGGTTGCCGTCCGGATGCGCTGTGCAGCTAGCCGATCAGGAATGTCCATCCCTGTGATGGCTCCTGTATACAGCAAGTTTTAGCTCCCGGCGTAGATCTGGTATGGCTCCGCCCCGGGGACCCTCCCTCCACATCGGCTGCCCTCCCTCCCCACTTTGGACAGGTCACGTGGTTTACCCGGGGCGGCTACAAAGGGCCCGGGAATGGCGGTGGCAGGGGAAAGTCGGCGAGAGATGCGTCTTCAGCCCTCGACGATCTGCTAGGGTGACTCGATTCCAGCAGGCGCACACTGATACTCCTAATCCTAGGTATTTACACTTCCGAACCCTAACACCGGCACATATGTATACTTTTGAACTTGCATGTAATCACATCCAAGCCCCCCCCTTTTTTATGTGCCCGCTCTGTGTTCAGAGACCTTTTCCTTCTCCCTATCTAGTTAAAATACCGAACTCTCTGCATATGTTTA
>CM070036.1:104131623-104151797 GCA_036250615.1 Ptychadena robeensis
GTATCACTTTTGGTACAGAAATCTGCACCTCAGTGAACCGCCAGGGAGGTTAATATCATGTTGACAGGAGAAAGAGAGCGGGAGGTAAATTGGTAAAGAGAAATAAAGAAGATAAGCCTTAAATATGTGTATTATTATTGAGGATTCAGTGAGAGGATGCATACATATTGTTAAGTTATTTATACAGTATATAGAATGTGTGCTTCTCTTTAAAACAATTAGATATGTTTGGCTGGGTTGTTTTTATAATTTTTCCTATTATGCAAAAAACATTATGAATTATGCATGATTTAACATTCAAGAGGTTACACTACAGAGGAGTGTATTAGTTTACTGGTTAGCACGGCAGTGGGGCTGACAGCTTGCAGTGTGAATATAGACACTATTAAGTTCATTTTCTTAATGTTCTCCCTATAGAGAAGAAGGACAGCTTCATAAATTGACTACGCAGTAATTTCCCTCTCACGTCCTAGCCAATCGTGTAGTCAATGCACATATTTACTGATATCCAATCAATGCCTAAGCTGCTGTACAATCTGCTGCGTCAGCAGTAAAAGTGTCTGATTGTCATCTTTCTGGGAGTACAAGCTCAATTTTATTTATCGCTTGCTGCCAATTTTTTTTTCGCCCATTCTTTAGTGCTGAATATACAGTTCAGTCCTCAGAAGAGAAATTATCAGTGAAGAGAATTTGCAAGGTTAAACTCTGTCTATAAAAAATAACATCCATCTTAAACCAGCAAAACGAATTACAAGATGTACCTACAACCTAGTTGGCATCTTTGCTACTGTCACCGTTTTATGACTGACTGTTTTATATGTTACGCCACTTCCCTTGAAGGTAAAAATGACCTTGCCTATTAGAACACGGTGATATATTTCATAGGTTGGGATCAACACAGTTCCGTCCCATTTAACCAGCAAGGAAATGATGAGAGGGTGAGGACGGAGATTGCATTTCTTTTCCATTGGGCTGACTTATTTGCATTTTTTTTTCAGCAAATCTCTCCTTTCCTTGGTCTAATTGTATTGATAACACGCTATAGGAATTGCCTTGACATTACTGAAGTTGAGTTAGTGTTTATCCCTACCAGCATTGCAAATGAGGAATGTGCATGCCCTATTAGTGCAGTTCAGGCGATCGTAATCTTCTGAAACTGCTGCTGCTTTCTGCTTTCTGATAAGCAATAACTGAATATTTCAAATTACAAATTATAATACAAAATGCTACATATTCATAGGACCATCTGCTCTTTATTGGTATGCAACTGGAAAAAAAAATATATCACAGCAATTTACAAGCTCTCAGAAGAGAGAGGAAAAAAATCCATGCAGTCTAAACTAGGCCATCCTAAATTGCTGGCAATTAGCATATGTGCAGAGGCTGGAGATACCTGCCTTGGCGTATATACTTGCATGGTTGTATGATACCTTCTTTTTTATCTATTTTGCAAAGGTAAAACAACTCTGTGATAATGCTTTATATGAAATGATATGTCTGTTGCTTTAGAAATAAAACTGCTTTAGGAACCGGCGGAATGATTCATAGCCAATTTATGCTAACCAACATGTCTCACAAAATTGCATAAGTACTCATAAAAATTATGCTTAGTTTGGAGTATGTGAAATGAGCCATAAACTTGAAAATTAATGTTTTACGTCTACTTTGTAACAATGTTAGTAGAAATGTGAATATATAATGGTGCAGTATTTTTGTTCGAAAAAATGAAAAATTCTATTTTAAAGTGCACCTGTGCACAGACCATGGACATTAAAGTATTTATATAAACTAAACAAGCCATAAAAGATTTTTAAAACTGTTCATCAAAGATAGAGAGTGTAGAAATGGATTTCTAACAACTGCTGGTTGTATACATTAGGCTGACAGCCTAACAATGTTCTTTTCTCATTCCATTGTGAGCTTAAATTTTTTTCACAATTTTCACAATTAACTTTTTTACAAAGTTGGGGGTATACTACAAAAAAGTATTGCTCTAACACAAATAGTTTTTGCATAAATTAAGTTCAAAGTCAAGTACATGTGCTAGAGCAAAAAAAAAATTCAATGTTCCCACAACCCTTTTCTGCATCTCCAGCAAGTTTAGTGATGATTCCATGTTCAGGGGCTTTGCAATCAGCTTACAAAGCCAGCTGGTCGAAAAATTCGACCATTTCTAATTGCCTACAGAAAATCAGGTAGTTTAGAGGGATAGCTATCAGTTAAGCAGGCCCTAGAAGTGTCGATTGAGAGGTGTATATTCTCACCATGGATCGTTGGTTGAAACAGGGTCCCCATCCAAAGTATTAAATGAGAGTCGAAGTGCACAGCATCATCATGCCCCAATCGAGCTTCCGTCGATTAAATCTAAACATCTATGGCTGGCTTTGGCCATTTGTCTTTTTTTTAACTAAAGGTCCCCATACATGTAACGAGCCACGGATTGCGGGTGCCCACATGGGGTGACATATCCCTGTCACCCCCAAAGCTCGGTCAGCCAGAGAATGGACATGTCTGTAAATCTCTGGCTGTTGCCACTGGCATCCTTGTTTCAACTAATGGCCGGCACACAAAGGGTGCCCCTCAATACTGTGAGTGATGGAGAGCAGCATGATAACATCATCACGTTGCACTCCACAGCTTATCTGTCGGCCCCCGCTCACTACGTGTGTGGGGGACATTAATCTCAAAAAAGTGTGGTCATGTTTACCATATGGTGTGTATTTTAATTAGAGAGCCACAAAACATTATGTTTAGAAACAGAAAACACTGAAATGGACTAGGCTGTACTACTGTATGTATTGGAACTTCACATATACAATTAAGTGGAAAGATGCTAAAAAAAAAAATATTGACTGTACCAACTAAGTTGCTTCTTGCATAGCTGTCAAGTCTTCTATTTTGAACATACTCATGTACTTTACCCCTCTGTCCTGCCGTTGTGCATTAAGAGTATTTTCCTGTAAATCTTCTAGGAACTGTCAGCAAGCTCAGTTGTAATAGATTGCAGGAGTGGTTCTTGCATGGAAGTTAAGAGGAGTGGGGAATTACCTTCTCGCTTGTCATGACGATGTGCGGGGTGGGGGTGCTGTGTCACCTCTGGGTATTAGAACATGAAAGCTGAATCGATATTGCCAATATTACCATATTTTTTGGACTAAATAGGGGGGGGGGGTGCCTGCATCTTATGGTCCGAATTCACAACCCCCACAGCCACTCGGCCGTAGGTGGTCACGTCTTGGCTTCCTGCCCGCTCTCCTGGCAAGGAGATTAGACGGGGAGCTGTCAAATGAGAGATCCGCCCATGGCCGGTGTCAGGATCTCCCATCTGAACTGTATTGCTTATGCATGCAGAGCCCAGAGTCCTGCTGGTATAAGCAATGAAGAGAGGGATAGATGGCAGTTCATCTATCTATTTCGTGTCTCTGGGAACTGTAATCACTCTGGGAACTGTAATCGCTCTGCAGCTTCCACAGGCACTGCCAGAGAGGAGAGGGAGAAGACTGCAGCTGTTCCTCTTGGTCAGTGAGAAAGATGACATTGTCCTGTGAGTGTACTGCTGCTAGTGACATCTACTGGCTGAATTTGAAATTGCATTAATTTAATATATTAATTATTTTTTTCCTGATTTTCTTCTCTAAAAACTAGGTGCGTCTTATAATCCAAAAAATATGGTATTTTGATATTACAACAAACATCCCCATAGTATATTTACCACAATATTTTGTCATTGTTAGACAATCTGTATGCCAAATTACTTTAGATAACACTACTGATTCGAGCTACATTTTCGACAGTTAGTTAATGCAGGGGTACCACCTAACATGAATGGTCTGGCTAAGCTTTTCAATCAACTTGTAACACAAAACATTTAGTTAATAACCAAATTTAATATAAAAGGATCATGTTCATATGAAATAGTGATTTATTGACCCTTACATCTGAAAGGATGAGCTGGTATAATTAAAATATTTTTTTTACAATAAGATTCATAATAACTTCTCTTTCAGACAGTGACACACCATTCATCAAAAAGAGGCCTCTGTTATAATTGCAACATACAGTTGTCATAGAAAATGGTGTAGAAAAAAAAGTAAGAGAAATATGTTGAAAAGTTGAAAATTACTCACATTATTTCCCTTTCTTCATCTTTTTGCTTTCTCCTTTTACCCTTTTTCTATTTTGTATCTATACTTCCCTCTTATTTCTATTGTTAAGAATAAACAACTCTATAACAATTTGTGTATACTATGAAGGCTACATACCCTTTGGGAAGTTGCCTCTTACTTTTATTTTTGTTTTCATGTTGTTCTATTGGTTTGTTATGATTTCCACTAGTTGTCCTCAGTTGCACTGTTGGTTATTTTATTAAAATATTTTGTTCTTCTCTTGTTTATCTTGTTTGTAAATTGTTACAAAATAAATTCGCTACAGTTTTGTTTCTAGTGCAATTCACCTGTTGATTGTCAAACATTTATATAACTCCCAAAAATGTAATGCAAATAAAAGTGTTGTCATAGTTGTATCACTAAATTTGGATTGCTTATTCTTAATTGTTCAGAATACTCAAGAAGTAAAGATTTAGTTCTATGAAGTCTCACATTCTTGTGGTCCATGGCGGTGGCACAGGTGAAGAAAACCAAAAGCATATAGAAACCCAGAATGCAGGGGTTTATATACAACTGGTAGATGAGTTTGGAGCACTTGGTTTTGAGGGCTTGTTTAAGATGTTAAGTGTAGGAAGCAAGGTGTAGGAAGCAAGCCTAATAGAACAACAAAGCCTGAGAGAAAATTTGGACCCAACTGCTTCTCCATTTTGAAGCTTCTATCTTGTCTACATTCACTTCAAGTTTGTTGACAAGCTGTTACCCCTGACCACCTTTATTAGCGTTCCCCTTCCTGCAAACATCAGCAAACAAACTTCTCAAATATTTTTTCCTCTCCTATTTAAATTTGACCTGGGTAGCCATGTTAAAGATGTCTGTTCAAAAGAACTAATCTATCCTGGAATAGAACAGTAATTATTAACACAACATAATGTGGAAATCCTACCTACCCATTTTTCTGGTTTCATACCCCATGGCCATGTATTACATACAGTAAATAGATAAAGTCTCCACACCCCCAGTAAAATAATAGATTTATATAATATAAAAAAAACGTATCACAAAAAAAGTCAAAACTATTCTCACCTGTGAATTTCATTCTGTACAACTCTATTGAAAAGCAAAAATTTTGTAAAGATAGGAGTCTGTCAGCATGGCACATCTTGACCTGGCAATATGCAAAAGTGCTACAAATCCCTTCAGGTCACCTTAAATCTTCTATTTGGATTTGGTTGGAAAAGATTTGAAGAGGTTTATTGTGGTCTCATATTTTTATATAATAAAAACCTAATATTAAACAAGGGTGTGTATACTTTATCTATCCCATGTATTAGAGCATTTCCCCAGAATATTTTAACACACATGTGGATACACTGAATAACAATTAATTTTATTCAAACATTTCATCAATACAATAAACCAAATGAGTCCATTCTTTAGTAGCCTTTTAATTCACACATGCTCCCTGTTATAACTGTGATGGAAGCAGACTCATTCTTCATCTTCCCAGTGCATTTATGTTTACAATGCTTCAGATTACTTTTCTTAATAGATTGCATTCTTCCTGCTTTCTTAATAGATTGCATTCTTCCTCCTATATCCTCATTTACTTTTTTGAAATACATTTTTATTAGAAGTATGTAAGTGTTGTTAAAATAAACACAATCACTGCACAAAAAGATTACATTGGGTAGATACCAGACGAACTCTTGAGAAAAAACATGTAAACGTTGACCAATAGTGTAATTTGACAAGGGCCCTATACTATCCTACTAGAAAAAACATGAGCTAACAGAGGAACAATGCATATAACTATTTATCTCAGGTGAAAGGCTTTATCCTTAAAAACAGTAGCCATTACAATAT
The DNA here is from genome assembly GCA_036250615.1 of Ptychadena robeensis. Taxonomy (NCBI): domain Eukaryota; kingdom Metazoa; phylum Chordata; class Amphibia; order Anura; family Ptychadenidae; genus Ptychadena; species Ptychadena robeensis. The sequence goes on from CM070036.1 coordinate 104,137,593, forward strand.
GTGTTTTTTGTAATAGGTATATTAGTGGTAAACCACTATAAAAAGAATAGGCGTTATTTGGTAAAAAGAGGTATTTTCCAAATAAAGGACTTTTTTTTAAATCACCATATGGGCGCCTCCAAGAAGCCTATTCTTTTTATAGTGGTTTACCAATAATATACCTATTAGGATCTTATCTCCGAAGAGTTTTGGGACTTGGCATCCAACTAATTGGAATATTATAGGCAAAGAAAGTGCGACTAACTGGGGACAGTGAATAGCTCCACCTGCGCTTCTACACATCAAGGTTGCAAGTTGGATAGTAGATCCATCATATGTTTTACATATTGGGATCAACCAAAAGCTAGCGACTGCTTTTAGTAAGTCTATCTTCCCAATAAACAGAGTTCACACATGCTGACTCACTCCTTAATAGTATATCACCTCATACTGCTCCTCACTGGTCCTTGTGTCTAACCCAATATCTTTGTCTTTTTTCCCTTTCCCTTCCCCATTCCTTGTTGGGTTCTACACAAACTTGGGTGGACTCTCTCAAAACAAAATCCAGCCAATCCTCTAATATGTGTATATTACAACAGGGTGATATGGTGCCTATTTATTATTAAAGCATACATGAGAAATAACTGAAGATAAGAAGTAGAAAAGGACAGAAAAAGAGGGGATGAGGAGAAGAAACAAGAACGGAAAAATGCAAATAAATAGAAGGGTAAGGAAAGCGAAAAAGTTGTAGGAAGGGTAAGACTAAGAGAGAGAAGGGGGGAAGGCATTGTCTTGTGTCAGGTTGATATTATCTGAAATGGAAATCTTCATACTAGGGTAAGCAAGAGAGAGTTGATTATGGTCGGAGTGTAGCTGACAATCCATGGGCCCCAAACCTCCTAAAACTGGTGTTGAGCTTGAATATTCGAATGTCGAATATTTTTGGCGAATATCTCAAAAATATTGCGATATGGCCATGTATTGCGAAAATCATATTCGCATTGTGAAAATAAACACAGCAAATGACCATTCATTTTGAAGATTTTCGCAATACATGGTCATACCGTGAATATTCAAATTTACAATATATCGAAACCAAAAGTAAAATTGTTTGTGAAATATCACAAATTCGAATATTGCCTATGTCGCTTATCACTACCTGAAACTACAGTGTTTCCCTGAAAGTAAGACTTACTCCTAAATTGAATTAAGACCTAGCTGCATTTTCCTGTGTGCTCCTTACATAAGCCCTCCCCCGAAAATAAGATGTATTCAGAGAGTCATGCCCACTAGCCCACAAATGTACAGGCACATGAGGAGGGAGGGTTTCAGAAGTAATGATAGTTACTTATTTTACTACTGCAGCTGGGAAGACAAGAAAGGAGGCAAGTTTCTCCAACAGTAAGACCTACCCAAAATAAGCCATAGTGCATGTTTTGCACCTAGAATTACCATAATATAATAAGTCCTATTTTCGGGAAAGCACTGTGTTTAAATAGTTTTCTAGTAATAAAATGAAGCAATGTATTATACATATTACTATAATAACTACATTCACATTTAAAAAAAATGTATCCTAGAAATAGGTACGGCTGCAAACAGTCGTGTTCGTAATGTTGTGTAATGTTCCATATTTCAAGAAGATTTGCATTGTCAAATACTCACTAGGCATGACACTAGTACCATACCACCAATTTGCCACTGAACATACCGGGAATGGTGCGCTGATGACACTTTCAGTTGTAGTTGAAGCAGGTGTTATAAAAACACTGTAATTTTCTTGTAGTACAATAAGTTGCATATAAATAGTACAAAGGGTATAATAGCCCCCCTCCCCCATACACTTCTAGATATACCAACAACTATGTAGTGCCGAGTCCTCCCTGATAGAATACATAGTGATTGGAAGGTTTAGAAAGCTCCTCACATTACATAGTTTTGGTGGAAGAAAGGTTAAGTCCCCCATACACCACATACAATTACCATACAACTTCTGTACAATTAACTTTTCTATTACCAAAACCATGTAATATGAGGACCTTTCTACACCTTCCAATCACTATGTATTCTATCAGGGAGGTCACTATACTACATAGTTGTTGGTAGGTCTCATGAAAGTTGTATGGAGGAATCTGAAGGTGTATGGGGGGCTTTAATGGTACAGAATTTGTATGGTAAGATTGTAAGGTGTATGGGAGCAGATAGAGTTAAGGATTGGTACAGAACAAAACAATGCTTTGACTTCCTCTTTAGATTATTTTTTTTACCTTTGTTTGCTGTTTACTATGCACCATTCAACATAATTTAGAGTCAGACCGGAGAAAACACTTTCATGCTAGGTAATTGTGTTCTGACAAACAGATTTATCACTGGATGTTCAAAGTGTCAACAAAGCACAGTTCATTGAACTTGTTTCTATGTCTGCTTTCCTGCTGTTTTCTGGCTTCATACACTACACCTCTATTTTTTTTTACAATCAACATAAACAAATAAATGGAAAAATAACATTTAGGTACATGTGCCATTAATCAGTAGCGATGAGCAGCATATTCAAATCAAATTAGAAGAATTTGGGATCTCCGGTCATCATAACCTCCATTGCTTAAAAGATTTTTGCAATAAAAATCACCAAATTTGCGATCAACACTACTGATTAAAATCGTTAATATTCGTGATTATGAAGATATAGCATGATATTTGTGACCTTCCCAAATTCTAGCAAATTTTAAGATTTGAGATTAACTCTATTAACCAGTAACTTTGTCATGCAGTTCAAACAAATGTTAGGCAAACCATTGTGTATATTGTATGAATTAAAGCGGAGAAATACTTAAAATACATATGTAAAATGAAAGTTTGACTTACCTCTGAGCTGGTATGATGATGTCATAGCACTCCACAAACTTACGAAAATATACTTACCTGCTGTTCCCTGGAATCATATGAGAGATTCCATGTTTATTTTCCATGCTTCCAGGAGTTAACACAGGGTGCAATATCCCCAGTTACCACTGGGGGCAATTATAATGTTTTTCTATGGGACATTTTTCACAATTTGGTTTAATATAGACTGAGATTGGAGATTTACCGGTCTATCTTCGCAGGAGTTCGTGGGGGGGGGGGGGGGGGGGGGGGGGGGGGGGGGTCTGTGAGGAAACTTGTTAAATTACTCATTACATGTATGTTTTTTTTGTTTCTTTCATGTATTCCTCCCTATAATTGGCACCTCTAGTGTTATTAATGAGAAGAAAAATTTATGGTGGTAGGTCTGCTATATCACAAGTAATTTCTTCTTAAGTGTTCACAAATTTTTTTTTTATAGTTTATATATTTATATCAGCCAAGTACTCATTCACCATTAATGGGCCCATCCACACCATTAACCACTTCACTGTGATATATTGTATATCTGAACTATAGCACCAAAAAGGATTTAATTATATGAATACATGGTTTCACTGCTTATGGAATTGCCCTCTTACTTTCAATTTTATTTGGCCTGTTAAAAGCAGCTGAACAAGGAGAATTACTCATATGGTACTGATATGGTTGCAATCTAAAATATATTGGCTTTTTTAAAGATTACAAATAAGCAACCTGTTATTGATTGCGCTAAAATCTTAGAAGCCATATAAAGCTGTCACAACATGCATGCTGTTATTTTTCTTTTAGACTTTTTGGCCATTCATCAGATCTTAAAAACCACCAGCCCCACCAAAATCACCACCCCCCCCCCTATAATATTCTTGGAAAAAGGTGTAGCGTTCTGAATACTGATATGTTCTTTGTGATTAATGAAATTTACTCTTTTTTTTTTAGGGTTCATATTAAAAAAGAGTGTGAATGAACAAGATAAATCTGTTTAAGTAAAGTTTAAGTGCAAAAAAAATAATAATGAAAAAACAGGGCTTTGTTCCCTATCATGGGATGAAAAGATGAATTTATGGTGGTAGGTCCGCTTTAAGAAAAAAACTATTTTTGGTCCATTATATCACAATTAATATCTTCTTATATGTCCACAAAACATTTTTATAGTATGTTTATTGATATCAGCCAACTGACCTGTTTACCATTGAGGGGCTCATCCATGTCAGTTTCTGTTCTAGGTTCTAACCTGTGACTTTTCCTTCCATAGAATGCCCACCGTAATAGGAAGCCCTTATTGTTTGAGCAGTGGTCTGCGGCTCTGACTTCATCCTCCTACTATACAAAGCCTTGGCTATGAGATGTAGAGAGGAAGAGATTAGAGAGCACCCACATCCAAGAGCACTAAAAGAGGATGAGGGAATTGCTTATGTTTAGGTAAGTCAAACTTTTCTTTTAAGTGCCTCTAAAGGCCCCCATACACCTTACAATCTTACCATACAATTTCTGTACAATCCACTTTTCTTCTACTAAAACCATGTAACATGGGGACCTTTCTAAAGCCGGCCATGGATGACTTGATCCATGGCTGGCTTGTAGCAGACTCATTACAGTGTGGTTCACCATGCTGTGAGGAGTCAGCTACAGAACTGACGGCAATCCTGTGTGCTCCACTAACACAGGGATTCCCGGCAAATTGTAGCCAAATAACTTGGAGGGGGAGGAGACTCCCCCTCCATTTTAACTTACTACAACAAGATTGACCACAAATAGTACAGGCAGGACGGATCGCCGTTCCAGACACACGTCACCTAGTGCACATCACAGCCATCATTAGTAAAGCCGGCGATTCATGGAATTGGCACTAGAGATGGTAAAATTTTTCGACTTTCTAACTTTGTGAGCTGATTAAAGAACCGCTGAACATGGTATCATCACCAAAATTGGTAGAGATATAGAGAAGGGTTGTGGGAACATTAGAAAAAAAAAAGTTTTGCTCTAGCACATGTAGTTTTTGCATAAATTAAGTTACAAAATAAAGTCGAAATTCAGATTTTCGAAATTTTGACTTGACTTTGAACTTCATTTGTGCAAAAACTATTTGTGTTAGAGACATACTTTCTTTTTTGGAGTATACCCCCAACCCGACCATCTCTAATTGGCACACTTATAAGCGGTGGACTATTACAGACTCTTGATTATCAAATATCAAATTCAAGAAGCCAATGTGGCCCATAAGCCAAAAGGTTTCCCCACCCTGGATTACAGTATACAGGGTGATAGTTGCTCTCCAATGACTTGTGATGGAATGGCACCCTTAATTTTATTGTAGGTGTACTGATTCTAATGCAATCCTTACATTCTTACACATGTGTTTGGCACTTGAACAGTAAAATATACATAAAATAAAAAGAGGAAATGTAATAAGGAAAAAATATACTATATAGTAAATACAATTACATGTGCTTTCAATATTACTACATTTTCCCCTATCTATGAGAGCCCTGTGTATATATAATAATAGATAATATATTGTGTTTCAGGCATTTTATCACTTTCATTGATAGAATTTGCTTTTTAATATATTATGTATTGTTATCATGCTCAGAGATCTCCCTAGTTGAAGCCTTTCCTTCATTATCACTTCTCATGGTATAGACGTGAGTCATCATCCCTGACTTATATATGACAAGTGCAATGTTCATCCCACGCCTTGTGTTATCATATTAATTATTTGTTTTTTGAGTTGTGACCTTACTACTTCTCTTGTTCCTGATTTTATACTCACTATACTGTTCAGTGTCACATTTCTACTACAGATGTTTTGATTAATATTTTGTCATCTTTCCTTTTGTTACGTTACATTTGTATAATGCATGAAGATGACATGATGTATTACTCAGAAAGATATTAATGTATATTTCTTAATCCAATGGGATAAATGTGGGGCTCTAGGAAGACAAAATACATAGGTACAGAATCTACGTGATGGTTTCAAACATTTGCAAACTGTGCAACAAAGTTTTGCAAGAGTGTTGTGATAACAAATAACCAAAAATGTACCCTTCCCACACGGATCCGTCCTGCTGGTTCTTTTTGTACCCAATCCTCCGATCCTGCTGCAGGCAAGTAATTTGGATAAGGATGGTCTTCACCCCCTCCAAGGTAATTGCCTACAATCTGACAGGAATCGCATGTGTTGGTGGAGCACACAGGATTTCTGTCAGTTCTGTGGCCAACTCCTCACAGCGTGGTGACGTCACCACGCTGTGAGAAGTCTGCTACAAGCCGGCCATAGATCGGGACGTCTATGGCCAGCTTAACTGTAAGTAGTCAGGAATACATATTCCTGTTCAGTATTCCAGCTTCAATACAATATTTCAGCTAACAATACATTGTTATGCTAAGCAGTACTATGCTCTGTACTTCAGATTTACATCTTACAACTCATTTTCCACTGTCCTACTGAGTTCCTGGATGATTCATTACTTGTCATTCATAATTTTAGGAGGCACCTGACTGGAAGTATATTTCTTGCTGGGAAACTGATATACGTATAAATGACAGCACATGACATCTCCATTCTCTATCTCTAGTAGATTCCATCACAGATGTCTATCGAAAGAATCTTTGGACGGTTGAAATTTGTTACCAAGTTTAAACATTAAGAGCTCAATCTGGCTGTCTGAAAAGACACATTCAGTGTGTAATGTCACACTGGATAATAAATGTTAACATTTAATTGTATTAATACTATTATTTATATGTTTATAGTGTGCATCATCCTTTATATTGTATGCATCCCTCTCCTTAACATATAATGTTTTAAACTAATTGATGAAATTGCAACCCTGTTTTTGAAGTTGTTTAACACTGTCAAGAGGACAATTTCCATAACACACACATCCTTTGATGTCTTTACTTATGAAAATCAATTCAGATATAAGACAGTATATTAATAAATGCATTGACTTTTCATCTGCCATCACTTTATAATCACTGTCTCTTTTACCAAATAAAACCTTCCCATGGGACTTAAACAGCCACCAAGCTAAGAAACAAATTCTTTTTAAATATACTAAGAACTATTAGTGTTCTATTATTTAAACGGTTTAAATAAAACTGTATATGATACACATAAACGTATAAGTTATATACGTAGAATGTATTTGCTACGTATGCACAATGTCTGCTTCTGTGTAATCCACCCATGTCCTTTTGATTGTTTAACGTCACAGATGTTGGATGGGTGAACAACTGTGTCATGGGCCATCAAAAGGACATGCCTGGCACATAAAGTAGGAATTGTGCATATATAGCAAATGTTTTATTCTGTCAATATTTATTAGAAACTGTAATATGTATTAGAAGCGGCAGTATAAACCCCACCTAATTTCTGGGCAAACAGACGTACAGTATCATAAAGTCCTTTCCTCAATTGCTAAATGTCCTGACCTTTCCTTTTTCATTCATCGAATTTCAGTTATTTTGCCTTGGAGGCTTAGCGTCACATGTGTAAATTACAACAGCCCCCTTTTTTTAGGAAGTTATATTTGCCACCCACCAGCCATCCCTGCATTGCATAAGTAACACAGATTTTAATTGATTATACCAACTTCGGCAACCTAGAGCAACCTGCCTCCCAGATGATAGGATATACAGTGCCCCATTAGTCGCATTTCATAGGGATAACTTGGGTGCGTTTCTAAACAACCCCTGAGACCCAGGGGCAGGCAGGCACTTTCTGGGCTGCTGCTAACTGTCGACAGCCCGGGAAGCATAATGTGTGAATGATTATAGAGAAAATAATAAAGTATTTCCAGCTTTACACCTTTCTCTTGCATGTGGTTTGATGGATTAACAAAATACAGTGCAATTTTATTCTGTAGATCATGTTTTCATTATATAACGCTATAAATGTTATATTGTCCCGATTATATTATAAACTGGAAACATGTATATCACACAATTTCCAGCAAAAGGTTATAAATTTCATTGATATACAAAACATAAAATCTGGTAAAGTACATTATTTTCTTTTGAAGGAGGTTCTAAATTTGACCTAGAATATGCCTGAGTTCAATAAGCCCTGTTATACACAGCTGGGTACAAAATGTATAGAAAACGGCTCATCTGCACCATTTCAAACAAGTTAAATGAAGAGATTATAGAATGTGGACAAGAGGCATGTACTGAATACTGCCTATTATCACAGCAGGATTTTCAAGGCTGTGATCAATGTACATTTTACATTGTGAGGTTTAATGGTTCTCTTAACTGTTCTCTGTCTGTTTCCGATCAATATGTACCTGTTACAGAGGTTTTATTGTCACATTGCAAACTTAAGAAGTAATGATCACTGGACTGGATTGGTAAATAAGTGCTAGACTGCTTGTCAGTATAAGTGCTGGGTGTGAAAATGGAAGTTCACCTGGATACTTTTTGTTTTACCTGAAAGCAGTGGAGTCACACTAAAAAGGCTTATATGGAGTGATGGGTGGGTGTCAAATAAATGGCAATATCGAATTGTTTTATATAGTGATGAGCGACTAGGCAATATTCGAATTCGCGTAATTTCGCGAATATCCACCATAATATCCGATTCCATATTCGTAATCTCGAATACCCGCACTTACGACATGGATTGCGATCTAAACATCGCAATTGTGATCACATAAGCGCAATGCATGCAAGTCAATGGAGCTCGGATATTCGACTGGGAGAATATCTGTCATTTCCGTGTAAAAAATCGCATTGCGATTATATAATCGCGATCCCATTTATTGCAATGGATCGCGATTATATTATTGCAATTATAGAATCGCAATAAAATCGCGATCGCGTCGGATATCCGATGATATATTCGCGAATATTCGCGACATGGCGAAATAGCGATATTCGAGCTAAATATTCGAAAATCGAATATTCGAGCTCAACACTAGTTGTATATGTTATATATATAGGGCAATGTCGAATTGTTGTGTAGATATATACAGGGGGGGGGGGCAATGAACTAGAAGAGAACACAAAACCAAAGGAGAGAGGATTGTCGTGGACAGTCACAGCATGCACGTCTTAAGTGAAGCTGACTTTACCAGTCGCCAGGGAGGTGGGTGAGAGTCAAAGACTGAAGATTGGAGTTGTCTTGCTGACTTGAAAGTCCTTTGCCATTTATAGCAAAAATAGAAAAGTAGGGTTAAGTACCGATACATATTTGGAAACCTCTACTTTAAACATAGATTTTGTTATAGTAATGATCCAGTTCACACCCGGCCCCACTGGTGCGCAGTATCCCATACGGGCAATATATCCGCCTACGTAGAAACTGCTCTACCAACAACGCTTTTGAATCTGAAGCTATTAAACTTAAAAAACGCCTCCTCCTACGAGGTTACAGAAACAAAGCTCTCAAAAAGGCCTATAAGAAGGCGAAATTCCAAACTCGAAACCAGTTACTGTACGGCACTAAAGCAAAGGAAACTGATAACAAGACCCACATTATCACCACTTACACTGGTCAACACCATCTATTTAAGAATGTTTTGAAAAAATACTGGTCAATCTTGACCAACGATGTTAAGATCAAACAGTTTATAGGTGATAATCCTCTTGTAACCTATAGAAACCCTACATCCCTTAAGGATCGACTTACCCAGAGTCACTATCACGGATCCAAACGCGGTGATAAGTGCAAAAGGAAGGGCACCTTTCCATGCCGCGCATGGAAATGTCCCTGCTGCCAACTGATCAATCCTAACACTCAACCTATATTACCTAATGGCAAAAAAAATTTCCCAAACATTACTCTGACTGCAAGACCAAAAAAGTAGTATACCTATTGACGTGTGTATGTGGTTCCTTCTACGTCGCTAAGACGAAACGAATGTTGCAATAATGTGTTAATGAACACTTCAAATCCGGTATAGACGGCGACCTATCGGTACCTATCGGACGACACATCGCAATGAACCATCACCACGATAGTACCTGTCTAAATGTAACAGTGTTGGACCGTGTTCACCCCAACATACGAGGCAGTAACGATTTTACTTCAACGAGAATGTAGATGGATTTTTGACCTTAAAGCTACCTAGGAACCTGGATTAAACGACAAGCAAAGTTATAAATGCTTCCTGTAACAACACCATCTATTCCCCTAAATGAACGCCTCTGGCTGCTCCCTCGGCTACACATAACATCCTCTTCGAGTCCAGTAATTGTTCCATAATGATATGACCTCTTCTTTGTGCCCCCCCCCCTCTTTTTCTTCATAATATATTACTGATGAATTAATACCCTAATCGACTCTATACCCATATTACCTTTTGATTATTGATGGCGAATAATATGTGGCGATTAGGAACATTATAGAACCTTATTATATTTAAACTGATTGTGAACCCTTGTACAGCAGTATGTGTTTACCATATGTAACAATGTATGCATTAATCGTATTGCATGTATATATTCAGCAGGTCAGGTCCCTCCACTGCTGGTATCCCTTCTTTAATAATATTATAATCCTTATTTTTACCTCACAGTACTAATCTCTCTATCTACCCCAGCGTGCTCCTTTGATCCCCTACTGGAGATGCGGACGGCAAGAGCGCCCCCTGTTTGGGGCGAACTGGTCACCAGCCTCGTCGGGGTTCCGACGGGCACGGCTGACTACATGGGCACGCTACGACTGGGAGCGGGGCATGGTGGTTTACATTACTATTCTGACAAAGTCCGGTGATTGGCCTCTGTCCTGGGGCGCTTCCTCCGCCCCCTCAGCCTTTGTCACACCCCTACTGTGGTTGTGACGTCACCTCCCCATGCTCTTCAGGCAATGGCGATCCCTAGGACGTCCGTACGTTGCGACGCCGGTTGCGTGCCGATGACGTCATCGCGCCGCGGCGTGCGCCCGGCACTGCGACAGCGAGTGGCTATTTAGCCCAAAAACCAAGTATGCCCCACAGTGCACGGATACAACGCGGACCTTGTGTTACCAATCTCTCACTGAGTAAAGCAGCCCATACACGGGTCAGATTTTCAATCAATCGACTTAAAAACGATAATTTTTTAATCGATTGATGAGAATTGAGTTTTGCCCAGCCTGGTTTAAAATCGACTTAATCCGATCAAAATGAAGTAAAATTCAGTAGTTTGATCGGAACTGGATGGTAAATTTTGATCGGTCGATTGAAATTGGTTCCGTATTTTGAGAACCAAGTGTGGTCAACCAATTTTTGTAGATTTTTTTTTAACCGATTCTACCTCACTTCTGATTGAAATTTTCAATCGGACACATTTTGATAATTGTTTTGTGATTTTGAAAAAAAATCGATCAAAAAATCTTGTTACAAACATATGGGGCATGATACAATCGACATACAATCTTTATACAACGTAAACGTTTTAAGTTGATTGATTGAAAATCTGACCCGTGTATGGCCTGCTTAAGTGTCTTATCAATTTTTACCCCCGAGTACCATGGTTTACCTGACATGCATCTTACCTGGTGATTATAATTACATAGGACCCAGTATTTCCGTGCTGCTGCGCTGTGTATACCTCCCTGTTACCACTCTTATGCATTAGCCTGCGACAGGTAGTGTACCTTATTATTATCTGCAGCACCTTGGTAACCTTTAGATTGGTGAATGGGATCTACACCTCATCCCTGTCACCCGTGCTTCCCCTAATCTCCTGAACCTTACTGTAGTATATATATTAATATAGTGAGGGCGAAGTAAGGATCAGGGAATTGAGCGATCAGAAGTGTCCGTTTCCCACAGACAACAGGAGATGATGGGTTGTCACTAGAACAGGAAGTAAAGTAAGAAGGTAAAAAGAAATACAAATCTAGGTACACTACCTTTTATATGAAAAAAGAAACATAAAAACAGAGATGAGTGTTGGCATAAAATGTATATATAGATAATAATCCACCTTATGATATATTTTGATTTGCCAAGATCCCAATTATTGATTATAAAGAAAGGAGAAGGAAAAACAACATTTTCCAAAAAGTGGGCAGCAGGATTTTAACGGCAAAGATATTGTGTTACATACACTTTTATTAAAAACAACTGTAAAGATTACATGTAAACATTGTTGTTGATAATTACATAGACATCATATAAGCATCACAATTACATAACAATGTATACATCCGACGCATTTCGCGGACAACCGCTTCCTCAGGGTCATGTTCAATGAAGTTTCTGTATAGGAGATGAATGGGTGGACAACAGACAGAGAACATTATTATATATTACAATCAACTTTTCCACTAAGGGTACACTCACCTACTAAAGGTGAGTTGTGTCTATGGTCAATATTTATTATAGTTCACACAAGTACAAATCAGGGTCCATTGAATATTCTTAGTACTGAAGAAATAATGTGCTTAACCTCCCTAGCGGTAGAGACGAACCCGATCAGGGTCCTCTCAACCGCAGGGGAAGCCGGCATCGGGGAGACCCGATGCCTCCCTGGAAAGCTGCAGAGATTGTCTTAATCGCTGCAGCATTTCCGGGGTTTTGGCACCGCCCCGATCGCGTCACGGTGACGTGGAAGGGGGCGGGGGGGGCGGTGCCATAGACCTCCATGTTAATGGAGGAGCCCGGCTTTCCCACTCACGCAACTGGTGTAAATAATGACACAGGCTGTGTGAAGAGCCCTGGAGGGAGGGAGGGACTGACAGGCAGTGTACTTTGTACACTGCCTCGATTGCCCATATCGTGCCATTATAAACGGCGCGAAACGGGCAGTGCGCTAGGGAGATTAATATATTTAGCTTGTTAAATTTAGATCTACCCCATACATGGGGTCTGGTTGCATTATTTATTGTAGATGGATGAGTATACAATCCACTGATGTGGTTTTCTAAACACTAAAGTCTAAAGGTAAGAAAGGTAATAACCATAAATGTATCAGGTAAAGTAGGTGTAACATACAGGTATAAGTATAAATAGTTGGTATAAAGAGTTGGCAAAAAATGGTCAAATGGTCTACCAAGTCTGCCCTGTTCTTAAAGATCTTCCCCATTTTGTAACTTTTTAAAAACTTGTCCCCAGAGCAAGACGCTCTGATAGCAGTAACTCAGGGATATTAAACCCTTTCTTATATTATACAAAAAGAAAGAAAACATTCTGATTATTGATACACTTTAATAAACAAAAACAAAATAGAATATAAAGAATAATTAGTAGCTGATACCTTATCAATTCAAAGCTACAAGCTAAAAATGGGATAATATCTGCTTATGAAATCTTTGATCCACCCAACCTTTTTATATTTGTGTTATGTAATTCCTGACGTTTATTGCTCTTGGTTAAAGCCCAGTTTAAAAATGTTGCAATAAATGAAGGGATTAGGTGTGTTCAGGTCTTTAAATATATAAACTTTACAAACCTTAGTTATTGGCAAGAATAGTAATGAGAGGAATTACTATGCTTTCATCATTGACCCCTGAAAAAAATGTATTTATTTGTCACAACATTTAATATTCCATAATAGGTCACCTTTTGTTTCTGTATCTCCATGATCCACTCTCTAACAATACCTAATATAGCATATTGCATAAAAGGACCTGTATAAAAAAAAGTGGCATAAAGTTAACAGAGTAGAGGTCCTTCCTCTACCCTCTATGCACTTATATATTTTATTCACTACTGTGCCACTGTTAACCTCCTGAGCGTTTCGCCGAGGTCCAGATTTCTGGAATTACCAAAAGCGTTACGGCACAATAGGACGTTAATGAATTTTTTTTTGTAAAAAAAATTTACATAAAAAAAACAAGTATTTAAGTATAATTTTATTTTTGTTGTAAATAAAAAAATTTATGAAATACATTGTTGGTTTTTACTTTAAAATTGTATGGGTCAGTATCAGTGCCAGATACATTCCTTTTTGAACTTTTAAATTTCCGCCACCCACGGTGGACATCATCGGTCACCGGAGGGTGGAGGGATCATGACACGGATTACATGACAAGCTCAAGCCCCGTCCCGCCACAAAGAGAGTAATGAAAACAGGCGATCTACACCTAAAGCACGGAGCCCCGCCGCTCACTTACCGTCGTGTGCGGCGGCGCGGCTCGAGGCTTGGTCTGCATCCGCTGCTCAGTGACTGTCATTACATGGCGCTTTGAATCCCGCCGCCCCGATGTGACGTCATCGCGTCAACCGGAGGGGCGGGATCACGAGCAGCCGGATGCTACAAGCGGAGCCGCGCGCGGCCACAAGACGTAGTGACGCGCGGGTCGGGTTTGGTGGAGTCGCCTGTTCAGGCGATCTAAGCCCGGAGCCCCGCAGGCTCACTTACTGCTTGTGTTCGGCACTAAGGCACCCCTACCTCCCCCCTCATTCGGCG
>CM070036.1:104164659-104180674 GCA_036250615.1 Ptychadena robeensis
TATATATATATATATATATTATTCTGTATAGCTTATTTTAGAATTTACCCCTCTGTTGGACTTATAGAATAATGTGGGGAGATCTCTAAAACAAAAACGATTAATATCTACGCACAAGGTCTCTTGCATTTACTTTAATTAGTAGTCTTGAGCTAAAAAAAATGTTATGCTCGCCTTATGCTCTACTAGTTCCAAAAAATTCTAATTGATAGATTTAATGGAGTGGACCTTAAATTTTCTGGAAGATCACACGGAACTTGAAAAGTATGCAGAAACAGGTGGCCGATCTGTAGAATCACCATACAAAAGGTGGATTTGGCCACTAGGAACAGCATCTTCATTGCATGTTTCCTAATGTGATTAAAACACTTTAAAATATCTAGACATCAGTGTCTGGAGAAATGCCATGGCTTCTTGGCACATCCTTCTAGTAGTAAATTACTTAAAACAAAATGACTTCTTGTTCTGCAAATGTCTCTAGTTTAAAAATGCCAGAAATGCAATACAAGGAATAAGTGGGAACACTGTCTTTCTTTAACACGGATAATGAGCCCTTTGAGCCATTTAGTCTGTCTGCTTCTTGTATAACATATATCCCAGCCTCGCCACTAAATTGCGTTCCCATGTAGTTAGGGATAGTGAAACAAATGACTTGAGAAATGCTCAGAGGACAGGTCACTTGTTAAGAAGCCTAGCAGTTCCTTCTATAAATATGTTAAAGTCACAAGAAGATTCTATTTTATTACAGTTTGTAGCAGACCATTTTTATAGGAAGTCAGAAAGTCTTTCTTGGCAGAGTTTTAAAATAAATTTTTCATCTCTTGTTAAGTAAAATAAAAAAGACATATGTATGAGAATAAAATAAAGAAATGCAAATAAAAGATACAATTATAAAATACATAAATGCTAAAATGGGTGCACCGCTTCCTCTGTTTTATACTAAAATTAAAACTGTCATTTAATTGGTGAGCTTAGTATATAAAAACACCATAATAATGGTCATTAAAGTTGAACGAAACTCTTACAAAATAACACTTGGTATTTTAAAGCACTGTAAGTAAAATTCAATTATATTCTATGTAAAACCTGTGAAAAATACTGCAGACCCTTGGTGTCCAACCTGCTGCCCTTTCATATATATTGATTTTAAATGGTTGATGAGCCACCATATCAGTATATAAATCTGCCAACATACAAATTCAGCTATAAAATAGGAGGAAACTAAACCTCCCTCAGGAGCAAGGGGACTTTAACAGCAGTTGTATCAGATTATTGAAAATCAATTTGTATCAATTTATTGAAAAGACTTCAGTAAAATTACAAACTCAAGTTTCTAAAAACATTTTATCAAATACAGTACCATAGAGGGCACATTGTATACATACAATTTCTAGCATGAATCAAGTTTACAGCAATTGTTTATTGATAAATTGCACTTCTCGATGCGTTTCACAACAAAGAAACAACATATATGAAATTGATCATAAGCAAACAGTACAAACGTGGGTCTAAATCTACTTACTCTAGTGTTGGTTGGATCTTAGCCATGCCAAGATACAGTATTTACAGTAGTGGTAGTAAAAGTGGTATTATCTACTGCAATGGGTGCGTTTAAGGAGAGCAGGAGGAAAAATACATGTAACCACCATTGAAATGTGTCACTCTCATAAGTCTTGTACTAAGAAAAAAGACGAAAACTAAATTCATGAATAAAGTCATGAATAGTAAAATCAGGGAAACAAAAAATAAATATTTTACATAATTGTTTGTTTCAAACATTATCATATTCAGGATGTCTATTAGACCATTGTACAGACATATTTTGGGAAGTTACAGGCCTACAACAGAAGAGAAGAAGAAACAAGAAAAATTTACCATTAAAGTCTATGGTGCACTTTTGGTACAGAAATCTGGACCTCAGCAGTGCGCTAGGGAGGTTAAAGCGCACCTAAAATATTAAAAAACTAAAAAAAATTATTAACCTATCCTGCTGATGTCTGTGGGAGCCGCCATTTTAGACTTAATGTTATCTTCCACTCTTGAATGGGTTAAGGCTGCAACAACTCTGGCGGTGGCCGCCAGATACAATGCCTGTCAATGGTCACAAGGTAAAAGCAGGAAAAAAATCGTGCACAGCTGCAGAAGAATCTTGGGTGCCATACTATGTGAGAAGCTCAGCGCCACGGCACTGGGGAGATCGATCCACAGAGGAAGAGATATGAGGTGGGAAATATATAGATATCTCCTCACAGGTAAGGATTTTGTTTACAGATTGCGCCAGTAATGTGGGGTCGGCTAGCTAGGGGAAAACGTTTGTCTGGTGTGGTGGTTTAGATGTGCTTTAAACAATATTACCACACTGGTAATTGGTCATAAGTACCAATAACTACAGTATTGTTCAGACCATAAGACGCACCCAGTTCTTAGGGCAGGAAAGCCAGAACAAATTATTTATATATGATTTTTGTGTTTTCTCATTAAATTTATTTAAAAAAACATTTTTTTACATAATTGTTTGTTTCAAACATATTTATATTCAGGATGTCTATTAGACCCTTGACATATTTTGGGAAGTTACAGGCCTATAACATAAAGAAAAATGTACCATTGAAGTCTATGGTGCACTTTTGGTACAGAAATCTGGACCTCAGCAGTACGCTAGAGAGGTTAAGAGGCCCCTGAACATGGTATCACTAAAATTGCTGGAGATATAGAAAAGATTCAAATAACAGTCAACAATTTTTATATCGACTTCGCAAACTCCGCACTTGGAATTTCACAGTTTTCATGTCTTGACTTTTTGGGTACTCAAAATTTGACTTACAATTAAGTATATATGGTACGTATTTGTATTGTAACAAACCTGTACAGATACAGGGCCATTTCATGCTAGATACTGCAATGCAGAGGGTTAGCGTTAATGAACGGTAGATATATGAAACCTTCTCTACCGTCCACGCTTGCCTATGTTGCATAATGGATTAAAGAGCAAGGTATGCATAACGGCCTGCTGCACCTATTTTATTACCGCCGTGCGAGCATTTT
Organism: Ptychadena robeensis; assembly: GCA_036250615.1. Lineage (NCBI taxonomy): Eukaryota > Metazoa > Chordata > Amphibia > Anura > Ptychadenidae > Ptychadena > Ptychadena robeensis. Next base: position 104,167,705 of record CM070036.1, read on the forward strand.
CCTTGCACTTCTATGGGACACAATAATGTAGTGCATGTGGTAAAACATGGTGCTATGTACTAGCAACGTGCTGTGTACACAACACAACCCATCTAGTGTGATTTTTTTTACATATTCTAAACAAACAAATTATTTTAAAACACTGATATAGCTTTTGACATGGTAGAAAAATGCATCTTTAAATTGCACTTAACCCTTAGCTTTTATCTTAATACTTTTCCTAAAGCTTAACATCAGGATTTTTATGCTGAAAAAATTAACTATAAAACTCCAAAAGTTTTTAAGTTGAAAATCTTTGAAAATAAATGACTTCACAGTGCAAGCAGCTAAAAAGGTCAGGGATAGCTTGTGTTAAATGCTCTTTTCAATTCTGTTTGTTAAGAATACAGAAATACTTTAAAATCAATAATGCACTGTAAGTTGATTGTCTGGAGTTTCCCTCTAATACATATTTTATTGATTAAATGATTTCACACAGCAGGCTATAATGGGAAACTGGCATTAAAATGTATGTGGGAAGAAAAGTTCTTAAAGCCGTTGTTCATACCCATTATGTTAGCGGAGGTGTTAATGAAGCTATACATATACATATATTTTACAGTTACAATGTGCAATGTCTGAACAGATAAAGCCTTTATGAATATGTAAAGAATATAGCTGGAATTTATTGTACACAAATATTATTTGTATTCAGTAGTGGAAAATGAAAAATTACTACTAACTATAAGTATTAATGGAAATGCTGATGTCTAGGCAATTTGAGTACTTTCTTGGTTTTGTTACTTTTCTACCTCTTATCCATTAATGGACATATTTGATGTAATGACAAATATTTAACCATGACTAAAAGTGAGTGCTGTTAAGAAACACACCACAGGAGAATTAAGTAAAAAATAGTAGAAATAAAGGGCCTTCCTTTGGATTCATTTTTATATCTGACTAAACCATTTATATCTTATGGCAATGGATTGAGTCTGGTGCTAGTTATGCTTGTGATCTGATCTAGAAATAAAACAGAAGTGAATGGTGAGATGTTACTTTGATAAAGTTGGCAGCCATGTTTGAAGGCACACAGAGAGGGATGGACCTTGGCACTACTGCATGTCCTGTATATGAATTGACAACCTTTAAGTATCAAAGGAATATCCTCACGCTGGATCACATGGAGCCTATGTCCACCATAACAAATTTACCATACCAAAGGTCTTGTTGACTTCATGTTGTAGGACAAACAATCAAACCAAAAACAACTTTTTGCTAGAAGTGTAAGAAAATGATAATACATTTATATATTTTCCTATATGTATGGATTTAAAAAAATGTTTGTGTTTATATTCCTTGTTGTGATGCACTGGGGTGATGCATTGGGGTATAGACAAACAGGGGAAAATGCTGTGCATCCCTTACCACTAGATGGTAGCATTGTAATCTATCTTCAGCCAACATAACAAAATAAGACATGTCTAAAGCCCCCACCCTGGTCCCCAACCAAAGTAATGCCCGACACACAAAGGGTACGCTCCGATTTTTGAGCCAGCGGTAGATCGCTGCACAATACTCACGTGGCCTATTGCAGCGTGATGATGTCATTACGCTGCAAATGGCCGCTCGATAATTGCGCAGGGATCTACTCATGTAGAAGAAAAGTTTATTGTACAGAATGGTAAGATTGTAAGGTGTATGGGGGCCTTTACCTATAGAAGTGGTTCAAATTAGGTGCATATAATGTAAAACCCCGAAAACAAATACAATGTTTCAACAACAGACCACAAACAACAGTTTTCTTTATTATTCTCACATGAAGAAGGCACCTCTAATGAAGCAATCCTCAAATGTCAACTTAATGCTATGTCTTGCAGGGATTGACAATTGTATAACAAAAGGCCTGTTACACTCATATGTTATTTTTAAATGTTTTCTGAATGGAAGAACAGTCTTCATCATTCAACTGGATGACATTAAAATAGGTCATTTTAATCCCCTAGCGCTACTTAAATAACAGAAAACGTACTAGTTTTTGTGATTCAGCAGACACTTGGCATTCAATTATCTTTTTTATGTGTGGTAAATACAAGTCCTGCTGTATTCTTCATATCCTCCAGATATTGCATCTGGGACAATCATTAGGTTTACTAGTTATTATTGTTAACAGGCAAATACTAGGGGAGTAACCTAAAGTCTTTTATTTTTGTCACGTAAAGGAGCAGTTAATACAAATACTATTAATGGGAAGGGAGCTGATATATATCTCTAGCAGCATTATCTAAACCAAATGTGGCTTTTAGATACGAGTCAAGCACAATTAATTCCACCCAAATGTATATCACATAATGTTTAAAACTACTGCAAAAAAATCTGCAGTTAGGATACCAATGAAAAGCATTCAGCAGTTGGCAATGTAACAATCCAATCTAATTGCAAATACAATGAATGCTGCTTCAAGGCATTAAAGTTATGTTCAGTCTTTTATTGTTACCCTTTTAACGATTGATTTTACTATAAAACTTGCCCTCACTTGCAGATGCTGACCGCAACAACAATACATAAGCTGCAATCTTGTAGCAGAATTTAAGAGATGCTATTCCCAAACAATGATGGATGACCCTTTATCTCTACTGCTCTGCTATCTGCAAGCCAGACCTTTGAATATAAAATCGCTCTTCCTTTTTTATGAGGCATTTTGTATGATAACAAGGTGTACTCGCATTTTCTTTACTTCGCTCACATTGGGAGCAACATATTGCAGATACAGAGCTTTGGCTTTACAATTTTTCCACTTAAAAGGTTTTAATTGTCCTTGCATAGTTTTTTTCCTACAGATCTATAGCACCTTCATGTTGCTGTCGGGGGGGGGGGGGGGGGGCACACAAGGTGGACCATAAATACACTTCATGTGAAATGTTATTTCAATTTGAAAATAAGTACAGATGCTCTAATTTTTTTTTTCCCCTAGCAGACTTTGTGAGGTAATTGCTAAGTCCTATCAGCTCTAAAATTGCCTAAGGTGTGGAGAACACGCAAACATATCTGTTGCAGGTAAAAAAAAAACTGCGTTATTGCATGCAGCTGTTTAAAGGAGACGCTTGTGTTGCGAAAAAATGCATGCTGCAGAGCATTTGCATTAACATGCTGCGTCAAAACCATGTCGCCACACAGTGTGAAAGGTGCACAGGTTTCCATAGCACATGTACAGTGTGTTATTTAAATGTGCTGCATCACAATATACACAACACAGCATGTGTTGTATGAAAGTTGGAATTCGGAGGCCTTTATGGGAGATGTGCTGTCAGCCAGAAAGAGAGATGTGGGAGGAGAGAACTGCAACACTCAGCCTGCAGTGTCAGTACTCTTTTCCCTCTGCCTAATACACATAGTGCCCCAACCCTCCCCTACCACTTCCAGTCAATCAGAAGGCTGGGGGAGGGACAAGATGGATGTCGACCAAGGGAGAACTAGTTGCAGGCAATAGGTAGAGTTTATGTAATGTCTTTGTCTGTGAGTGTGTATATGATGCATGTCTCTGCATGATTGATAAGTGTGTGTGCATAGGTGTGTATAATGTGATAATGTGAATGTCTTTTCATGATTGGTGTGTGTGTATGTTTGTCTCTGCAATAATGGCGTTTGTGCGTATAATTCAAAAACTGGAGTATGTAATAGGGAAAAAAAGAGAGTTGTATTTTAAATAAAGTTTAAACCTGTGTAGTATGAATAGGGGAGTCGATCTAAAAAAAGGGGCCATGAAGAGAAATAGTTGGCCGCTGTACTATTTTTATTTGTCATTTTCCCCCACCCTTCTCCAGGAATATTGGTGATGATGTTTTTTGTTCTTTGGAATTAACTACCAAACCAGCTAATTGAAAACATTTTACCACCTCTATAAAAGCCCACACACACAAAATAAATAATAGATAGGCATAAAATGGCATTATATTTTATGAGATTTAAAGGTTTTTATCCAGGAAAACCAAAAAGCTACCTTTGTAGTAGGGATGAGAATGGCATTGCAATAGCTTTATTATTGTTGCTGTCTGGGTAAAGCTTACACCTGCATGAAGCCAAGCTTCTTTGAACCATGGTTATCATCAACCCTCACAGAACTCTTGATCCTGCATTGTATGTGAGAAGGTCATGACCCTTCTCGCAGCCCAGAGCACTGGGGAGAAGAGTAGCTACAATGCCCACCAGGGAATCAAGAAATGTAAAAAAAAGTAAGAATTGTAATAATAATATGGTAGAATTGGTCTATCTTGGCTAGAGTTCAGCTTTTATGCTGATGATACAGAGTAATTGGCCACCTTGTTACAAAAATATGTCACTGGCTTCAATAGTTTATCCAAACCCAAAACATGGATGTCATTTTAGGTCAGAACCTAAAAAAGTATAACCAGATTAGTTTATCAGATGGACAATTAATTTTCCTCACCATAGGTACTTTAACACATACAGCTCCTAAACAGTTTCTTGGCGAGTTTTTGGCAATTTTGCATTTAATAATACACCATACATTTTTTTCAAACTCTTTAGTTAAGGTTGAGGGAACAAAATCATCACATTGCACAATAGATATGAAGAAAAAGTAATGGAGAAGAAAAAAACAATTTGTTTAAAACAATGTGGTACCAAATGTAACACTCAACACAAGTACCAACATCAAAAATTGCTCAATGGTCCAGACCCCTTTTCCTGTTTTAAAGAATTTTTTTTACGAAACTAAAGAAGAAATCAAATTCTAGTTTTTGTGCCTTGCTTTAAAAACACTCCCCACCTCCTGTCCCACTTACATCTCAAACCTTGTACACAGAAATACTCATAACCAGCTCCACCACTGTTCCACTGAGCTACTATTGTCATCCCCAATCATAGCAACATCATATGTGCAGCTTCAGTACTCTCTGGAACTCCCTTGCCTCATTAGACTTGCTTCAACTTCTGACACTTACCATATTTTTTGGACCATAAGACGCAGTTTTTAGGGCAGGAAAACCTAAAAAAAGGTTTAATAAGTTTTCACATCAATTGTGTTAATGCAATGAATTCAGTGAATGCAATATTCAATTCAGCCAGCAGGTGTCACTAGCAGCAGTAAACTCTCAGCAGATCACGTCATTCTGCACACTGATCTGCAGGATCTGCTGTCTCCTACTCGTGTCTCTGCTCTGCCACTCAGCTGTTACTGTGATCAGCAGTTACTGTGTCCATGGGAGCTGCAGAGTGATTTCTGCAGTTCCCACGGACTGGAGAGAGATAGGTGCCAGTTCATCTATGCCTGTCTCTTCATTGCCTATTCCAATTCAGGGCTCTGAGCTCTGCTGGCATAGGCAAATACACAGTTCAGATGGGAGAGCCGGACATTGCTGCCGCTGATTCTCCTACTCTCTCCTACTCTCCTACTCTAGAATACACCAGGTGTTATCTACTTATCACTGTGACCATTTATTGATTGCATGTCCACATTGTGTGTGGGAAGACATAACTATTAGGTTTTTTTTACAATAAAACTTAATTTGGATTACTTTATGTTATTAGACTTTGTGGCGTTAAAATCCTAGGGGCCACTGATGGTCCAACACCTTTTGGTGCTAAATAGATCATTCTGGCCATCTTATCTTTCTAATGTCCCCACCCTGCCAGTTCCATCTCCCCAACCTGTTGTTAACTTTGCTTTGTTCCCACACCTGTGTAATCAGGGTGAGGTCCCCTTTAAGCCCCTGGACCAGCATGCCCCAGGGTTTCCTGAGGACTTAAGAGGAGTCCCGCCCCTTGGGCTGGGCCTTTTGTGGAGAGCAAGGAAGAAGCAAGCAGCACGTCTGCTGCTGTTTCATCTGCGGCCATGTGCTCCGATCCAGTTAGCCCGGCGTCCGTGCAGCCGGCAGGCATAATAGCACGTACAGCTTCCTACACAGAGCCGCATTACGCGCTGCCGTGTCAGCTGCCCGGGACCTGTACTGCCGTTCCAGTGGGGTGGATGCCCAGACCCCCGTGGGTCCCGCCTGAATTACGCTATACAGGTTACTGGAGTGCCTGCAGCTTCAGCCTGCCTTACCTGCATCCGGTGCCTCATCCAAGTCTGTTCCTGCGCTTCCTGCGTCCCTGGCCTGTCTTGGGGTAAGAGCTGCCTGCCCGCATTCAGTTATCAAAAGTACTTTCTTTCTGGACTATACTTAAGACTGTTACTGTTGACTGTTGCCGTAACTTCAGTTACTTTTTGCATCGTTGTGCCGTTTGTCACCAGTGAGACCCACCTCCAGGGCCTCACAGATCAATAAAGTTCCAGTTTAAGAATTACAGCCGCCTCTGTCGCCTGATTGATTCCTGTGTTCTTTACACCTCTTAGATTGTAAGCCTGATTGGGCAGGACCCTCTTCTCTTCCAGTGTCATAGTCGGTACCTTGTATGTTAGCTTGTGTTGCTTCTCCACTCTTATTTATTGTACAGTGCTGCATTATATGTTGGCGCTATATACATAATAGTTTGTAATAATAATAAACATCATACATTTTTGATGCAATATCACTTCCTTCATTTGACTTATTATCAGCATCTTTAAAGTGTGGTACAGCAAAGATCAGGCTTGGAGAAGTAGAAGCAGCACAAGGAGCCAGTGAGTTGCATGCACATCACTTGTATTAACAAGAACATGTTAAAAAAAAGGGGAGAAAAAGGTAATGTTAACTCAACAGTTTGATGTATCTCATTTTACTGGCTGGGAGCGTGGTAAGACCTGCAAGTGTTAAGCTGGCCATACACCTTTAGATCTCTCTGCCTTTAGATCTACCAACAACTATGTAGTGTCGGTTCCTCTGCCATTGTACATAGGTAGACTTGATTGTTTAGAAAGTCCCTCATATTACATGGTTTTGGTAAAACAAAAGGAGATCTAAAGGAAATCTGACAGGTGTATGGGGACCCTTAGTTTAAAACAGCATCCATACTCTACCAGACATAGATGTATGACAGAGTCCTCAGAACTAAATGAACATAAATGTAAAACCTTTGGCAGGTATAACAGTTCCCTTATATAAACTTCCTCTAAGTATTTAGCGGTTTGCCCAGAGTTGAACTTTAATTTATTAAGTTACTATACTTATGTGTGAAGCATTTGATATTATGTATTGCATTCTAATATAAAAAAGTTATTAAGTAACGGTCATGTCAAAATATGTATTCCTTCATTCCTCTTTTATCAAGCATAGATGTGAGATGTTGTGGAGGCAGCCTGACTAATTTGATTGCAATTACGTAAATTGCTGGAGCAGCCTATTAATGCACTGAATGTGACTAGCATGTTTGTCTCAAAATACATTAATTTTACAAGAGTTCATTTTCTGGGATAATACTAATAAGCAGCTTGGCCAATCTTTGCAATTTCGTGTGCCCATTTGATAATTGTTTTGTGACCTCAGTACCATAGAAATCCACAAAAACACTAAAAGAGAGAGTAGCCATTTTTTCAAAATGTATTTATTGATTTTCAAGACATTACATAACCAATGCAAAGACAGGTTTTAGCACACACTAAACACACATTATACAGAGATCATCACGCATCATAATATATCTGGAGGATTGAAAAAGAACCCTTAACAGTTTTTGCTTCACACAATAGAATCCAAGCTAGACCGGAAATCGTCTGCCTAGTGCAGCAAACCTAACTGTGCAAGTCCCTCGCCTCTCCTGCTTTAGTGTTGGCAGGCGATCAGCAGACAGGTGAGTTCCTATGCTCCCACTATTTCACCAATGAATGGGTAGTGATATATATTTTGTGGAATATAACCTGAGAAATGGCTTTGATGATATCTATGAGGCACATAACCTTTGACAATGTATATGACACAAAATGTGCATTGCCATACTACAGTGTTCCCTTAAGCTTGAAGCATAATTTAAAACATAAAAAAATGTCTTCTAGCTATGCCTGTTGTCATTTTTTAATAATAAAATGCTTATACAAGTCAGTATAGATTGAAAATGTTATGTGCGGCCCTTTAGTGATGAAGAGAGCCTCACTTGTGGCCCTCCATATCAACTTAGTTGGGTACCACTGACAAGTACAAAACAGCTATGTCTGGAGAAAAAAAAAGAAAGTTGCTAATAGGCACATTTCACCTAAATCTGATGATCATGATCCACAGTAGTGCCTAGGCCTACAGATTACAATATTACAGGTGGTCACTTTGACGAATCTGGGACATCACTGTTTAGTACCCTAAGGGTACCCGCTTACCCCTAAGCTACCATACAGTGTGTTGGGGGGGAGAGGGAATGTTTGATAAATGGAGTCCATGTCTTAAGGGAGGAGCAAAAGGAAAGGATGGTATACAGCATTCAGCCGTTCGATGAACATCAATTTGGTTAAGTAGGTTTCTACATCGGAAATTGAAGGAGTGATAAGTGATATCCAATAAGGTAAAACACAGTGCTTGGTGGCAAGTAGGCTGAGATGTTTAAATTCGTATGGGGATGTGTGTTCCTCATGAGTAGTGGAGGGTAAAGCATGACAAAACACTACCGCAGGGTGGAAGAACAGAGAATGACATGTTATTTGTTTAAATAACTAAAAACCTCTTGTCAGAAGGACATTTTAGTACAGTGCATAGTAAGCTCTATGTTTAAGCTTAAAAAGGGTTTCTCTCCAAGTGTCACTTGTGATAGCCTTTCTCAGCCACATCCAGCGTGCTTCCAAGAGACCCTCTGGTGGGAGGAGCAGTAGAGAGGACCATGCCCCTACATATTTGGTAAACCTTGTTTTCAGGGGTATTCACCTGTGGAGCTGAGCGTACAATGGGGAAATAGAGTAGCATTAGGCTTATGCCTCCCCTCTCTGTTTTTGTCTTTTGTGGAATCCAAATTTGGGAGATGTTGGCACTCCTTATTTTGGAAGAGGGATCAACACAATTTTGCGAAATATGTATTGATCAAGGTGGAAGACACCATATTCTTGCTGTTTCCCCTTTATAGCTACATCTTTAGATACATACACTTTGTTTGAAGAGAGTACCAAATGTACTAGATATGTGCCAAACTAGCCTAGAGAATATATAATTATGTAGATATCGAATGTAATCAGGTTATAAAGTATATACTGACTAGAAGAAGTTGTAGAGATTATATAATACTTTAGTAAAGAGATATAAAATGTTACTTGGTGAGCATGATTGTTATCATGATTTTGAGACTTATTGTATAATTACTAAGCAATATGGTTTTTACCTTTTTTATATATACATTTAGATGAGGGATTTATGTAATTCTTTATAATAAAAGACCTCTTATGAAACAAAGCAGTAACAACTTCATACATTAGTGATCATAGGGCATAAACATCTAGTACACAAGACTTTGATGCAATATTTGAATTCTAAAAACCTTTTTAATTAATATATGATTAACTGTTAGACTTTAGACTGAGTTTTGGATATATGCTGAGATAAAGCTCTGGGAATTATGGGATGGGTTGATGTGTGGCTGGCCCACCCTTCCCTGATGGGAGGGTATTCACGGATGGTCAACTGACCTATGTCCATCTACACCTGTTGCCTTACCCAGTTCCGCACTGGGTTCTTCCATTGTTGGGGGACCTGCCGCCCTGTGCTTGGATTTTGAAGGAACGTTGCCTTGGCGTGCTGGAAGGGTGGAACGTTTAGTTTCCCCCCTTTGTCACCTCGGGCAGCGGGGTGATTTTGCGTTCATGTGTCGCCATGGAGGAGGTCGACCATGTCACTGGTAGTCGGGGTCTCCCATCCCCATGGTGACAGCGGGGGACAAGAAGGGCAGGTGTATGCATCTGTCTCCCACACACATCCAATACACAGTGAGCTGTCGTTCTGATTTAGGAACCTTTAGAGCACACTGGGTAAGTGTTATAGATAGTTTTAGGTCTCATAAGGGAGGAGTCCCCTGGTGTTAGGAATTAGTAAATGCACATGTTCACATAGGTGAAGTACTGTTCAAGGATTATACGGTTACACCACAGCTCACTCTCATTAGGATTCATTAGTTTATTACCCACAGTACATATAGGGGGTCCCACCATCCTTACACTGGGAATCAGACACTGCAACAGGTATCACATACAGCATTATACATAATTGCTTTCAACATACACTAGTTTTGAGGACATATACACACATCACCATGTTAGTTCACACTTCTTTTGTGAGTTTATTTACAGATTTTCATTTGTTTTGGTTTAACACAGGCAACCATTTCTGATCTTCAGTGGCCATGATGTTGGTACCTGTGGGGAGATGGCTGTGGGCACCCTATACCCTGTTGATCTCCCCCGTTATTGCTGCCTCTCCTGTCCGGGGGCAGGGGGGGTTGGCCCTGCAGGGGCCCTCATCTGATCCATTCCATCTGGGGTTTACCCAATGATGTATATGATTACCTGTTGCATATGGAGGGCGTAAGTGTATATGTAGGTTGACATTAAATCAACAAGTCAATATGTATATAAGTGATTTTGGATATTTCATCTTGACAGATGTATATTACACTGCTGGCTGGATCTCCTGAACAAGCCGTCATGGCGAAATGCATTGAGAAGATGTGCTTCAGTGATAATAAGCATGTTTTTGTATTGATTATAGATCACAAAATGTTACCTTAATGTGACAGGAATTGTAATGCATTCGTTTTTTATCACAGCTGTAATCATGTATTGATTGTATAAAGATTCTCGAAAAATGATGTACAGATAATTTTAAAATAAAAACTTCATATGGTTTTATAAAAAGCAAGGGTTATTCAACATGCCTTTAAAGTCCCGGAGTTCAGTATCCAACCCAGAGAGGGCAGTCTAGGGTTGGCATTATGCCTCCCTTTCCCCCTTGGTTTTTGTCTATTGTGGAATCCAAATTTTGGCGTTCAACACCTAATTTTGGAAGAGGGATCAACCCAATTTTGGGAAATATGTACTTTCTTCAATGCATCTTAAGCTGGGCATACACGTCACGATTTTTAGTTCAATTTTAGTGCGATCGTTTATCAAAATCGATCACACGATCGGATTGAATGAAAATTGAAGCATGCCAAAAGCGATCGAGTGATCGATTTTGTCAAAAAACGGACAAAAAAACAATCGTTCACGGATCCGTTCTGATGGATAATTTTAATAAAAAGCACATGAATCGAGTGCTGTTAGTTGTCTCATGAAATCGTTTTAAGCGATCAATCTATGATTCTTGTGGAAATTACCTTTGTTTGTGTGCTGTTTGTCACTAGCCAGTTCTTCAGCTAACACCACTCCAAACCCATAAATGTATGCATTTGAGACTTTAAGAATAGAATCGCCCAGAAATTGAATGCATGGTATGTTGCAGCTTGCGATCGTTTTCGCAAATTAAAATCGATTTTGGAAACTATCGCAGGAAATGACGTGTATGCCCAGCTTAAGAACTTAACCTGGAGAGGGGAACCCACATTCTCTCTAGAGAAGAAGAAGCATTTGGAAATAACATAAAAAATGTGAGGCGGGAATGCCATAGGTATCGCAAAGAGAAGGTTGCCAGTGTTATCTTGTAAATGCGCTAAAGTAATGATACCTCGCTCCTCCCACTGTCGATACATCAGGTTGGTGCCACCTTGGGTAAAAACAAGCGTAGAGAACAAAGGCATATCAAGGGTGATCAGGCCCCCCGCATCCAAGTAGTTTTTGCAACTTCTGCCAGGCCAGAAGCATATTGCGTATAAGAAGGCAGGGGTGGGGCAGGGCTCTCAGTGGAGAGTGTAATATTCCAGGACCATGGGCAAACTATCTCCCTTTCTAGAAGGAGATACGTTTAATGTTCTGTGCCATTGAGCCAGTCCCTAACATGTCTACATAGTACGACAAGGTTGTAACGCCTGGTATTTGGCAGATTTAAACCCAACTGGGCAATAGGATGTATAATATTAATCAGGGCAATTCTAGGACTGTGGCCATTCCATACAAACATAACAATGTCCTTCTGCAAAAGTAGCACATCTTTGTGTGAAAGTAGTAGGGGTAGAGTTTGTAATGGATACAATAGTTTGGGAAAGCTCAACAATTTGATAACGGTTTCTTTAAGAGTAAAGGTTTATTTAGGTCCCAGCCAATAGAAAGCCTTGTGCAAGGCGCCCATTGGAGTCAGGTCCAGTTTATTGGTAGATTAAAATATATATATATATATAAGCATCAACGTGTTTCATGGCTAATACGACCACTTCTTCTCACAGCTTCAGGTTGCAGGGAGAATAATACTGAAGCAGAATAATACAGAATCAGAAATGGATATTACCATTCGCACATTCCCTTCGGTCACCCAGAGTCTAGCAAGAGCGACCACTGCTACACATGACCCCCCCCCCACAGAGACAGATGGACAGACAAAATTGCTACAGATTGCCAAACACCTACAGGGCTATTGGCATTCACCAAATCTATGGCTGATACCAACAGCCAAAGTTGTGAGTATTTTTTAATACAAAGAATCTTAATAGATAAAATTATACGCTACCTTTTTTCCCCAAGGGCTAGAATAATCATCTGTTCTTTGCTCTCTCTCTCTTCCCTGTTTTATTTTCATGTCAACCTTTAGCTTTAGTTTTGATAACATTTTTTGCACTATTGGAGCATCTGAGTGAGGGGAGGGTGTGCCCAAAAATATCAATTCACATTTCAGTCTATTAATCCGGAAACCAGAGAAACAAATAAGGCGTGAGTTCCCTGCTCTCCACCCATATGCCCACAAAACGATCTGTGACCAGCAGAGTTCTGGCAAGAGGTCACAGAGCCATATTAAATAGAAATTAGGAGTATGAGCAACCCTATCTGGTACTGTGTCCCAGAGCAAAGGCGGTGACATGAAACGCCCTTATCAAAGGGAAGGAATACATAGTATTGATGAGTCTGAGGAAGGCACATCAAAAGCCATTTTAATTACCATTTTTTTTTTCAAATAATTTTTATTGAGGAGAAAGGTACAATACAGCTTATACATTGCAG
>CM070036.1:104192902-104217178 GCA_036250615.1 Ptychadena robeensis
AGCACGATAATTGGATACAGGCATATAAGCGGGTTGTTATACATTCTGCAAAACGATTTACTAATGACATCACAACAACTGTGAACATTGGCAGAAAGAAGACAAAAAAGGAAAGGCTAGGGAACAACAGGTTCACTATGGTCTTGCGTCGTATGTCAAATTTTTTTTTATTAAACAGAACCAGAAAATCAAAACATAAAACTAACAGGCGCTGGCTGGCAACTCGCAGCCTCCCTCTATCTTTCCCGCAGTACAAGACCCAAATGGCATAACAGCCACCCCTTCATAGTCATCCAAGACACCCCTAGGACACCGGCGCTCTGCGGTTAACGGTTCGAGATCGAAAAACATGCTCCCCGAACAAGAGGAAGCACCATTTCACCCCCGGCACCCTAGCCGTAGGGGACATGGGTTCAGAGCCCGAAGTGCCAGAGGGCGCAACGAGGCCCACGCACCTGCCCTCAAGTACACTTGGGGTCCCGGAAGGCAATACATGAAAACCTGGTACCGTCCTCAGGTCATAATTCATGGATCACAAAAACCCCTTCCACGTGGAAAAGAATTTCCGATAGCGTGGAGGTTGAGATTGGAGGAGCATGTATCTTTTACATAGCCATATGTGAGTGTAGGTGCCCTTTCAGGTCGGAGCAAGGTGGGCGGGGGGAGGCAATGGATCCAATGCTGAAGGATACCCCGCTTAGGCTGCAGCAGCAGACATAGGTGGGGGGCAAAACTAGGGAGAGTCGGGGAAGCCCGCTCGGGGTGGGGGAGGATCAGAGGATGCACGGGGAGGCCGAGGAAAATGGAGCAAGCACAGAAAATAGGCCGGGTTCTAAAAAGAAACTGTCCGCTTCGTCACTGCCGAATGGTAAGTTAGTACCGTCCGCCAGTATGTCTGTATCGGTCACACGTCCCAAGGTTTGTCTAGTCCGCATCTTGAGACGCACATTTGGGGCATCCTGAACCATGGTCAGTGACGACCCACTTTCGTGTACACTAAGGCTAAATTAGGCCCTGTGAATAACTTAAACCATTTCCCTTTCCCTTTCCCTCCAGGACTCACTAACGGTACACTTCCTCCTAATCACCGCCCAGCCTGGTCTCCAAAAGGGGCCACGCGTCCTCATACTACCGGGATGACAGAAAAGTCGCCCCGCCCGGTCTCTGGTCGGATGGTCCCCCCCCGGCTTCGCCTACGAGTCTGGGAAAAGAAGTACAAGTCGCTAGGAGCGCTTAAGCGTGTGTGGCGCCGCAGATTGTGTAGAGTCGGGTTCAGATGACACCACCCTCTCCTCCCGCGTCCATACTGGACTAAGAAGGCCCGCACCTGGCAAGCAAAACACGTGTGAAGAGGGAGGGAATATTTAGCCTTAAGCCCTGAAAGGAACCATCCTGCCCCTCAGGAGTGACAGTCCATCAGGTGAACAACGCCCTTCTTCTCCCGCTCCAAGCATCTTGTTCGTGTGACCCTCCCTGGAAATATGGGGAGGTGTGCAGGGGCAGTAGAGGCGAAATAACGCCTCAACTCCGTAATACCTTTTTCGTTCCCTCCCTCCATGCATAATGTGTCTCGCAAAAGGTATGCGTTAATAAGGCACGTTAGCTGTGGGCAATCGGGCAGTGAAGGCCCCCCCTCAGGGACCAGGGCGTGACTAATTGGTACTCCAGGTCAATGTCAGTAAGTGGCATGTAACCGCCAAACCAATCCCGAGCAATGGCCGAAGCAACACGCTAAGTTATAACAAGCGTATATCTGGGAGGTTAACACCCGTCTGATCTACTGGCTTTTGTAGTTTCCGTAACGCTATTGCGCGGATGGAGAGCAAGAGGCGTTTCCCATGCCATGAACCTAGTAGCCGCGGAATAAAAGGCCTGAATGTCCTTACAGCCGTAGCAATAGGGTCAGCATCCCCCTTACGGATTAGCAGCCAGGGAAAGATATCATTTAATTAAGGTGGCCTCGCCATCACGACATAGGTAAGTCCATGCCACCCTGAGTCGCCTCAGATATCCTTCCTCCTGAAGAGGGGTGTATAGTTCAAAGTGTACGTCTCCGCTGCATTCTCGCGTAAAACATAGGCCCCAGAATAGTTAACATAGCCTCGCCCCCCGCCCGGATACCACTGGCCACCACCACCGCCTGCCTCTTAGAGGCCGTGGGGAGGCGGTCCCAAGAAGAGCATTCCTTTTAGTCCTATTTATGGTAAAGCCTGTGACTCCCTGGTATGAGTCCAGGAACGTCCAGCACCTGTTGAAGTTGTTTTCAATGCGGCGCTGGCTTGAGGAACAACAGGACTTCGTCCGCAAACAGATCCTAACGCAACCACCTGGTTCCCTACCCTTATCCCCTCAAAGGTATCCGGCTGCATAATCTCCTGGCAAATCGGCTCTAACGCCAGATTAAACACAAACGTTACAGGGGGCACCCCTGCCGCGTGCCCTTCTCCAGGGGAAAGTGTCAAAAGTATACCATTAACATAATACTTGCACACGGTGAATCTACAGGTATCTATAAAGGACATAAAGCGCCTTGAAACCCTCTTAAGCATCCATCACCGCCCCCAGCCCCTCCAGTCAACATTATCAAAGCGTTTTAGTCAGCATCCGGGCTAGAACAGCAACTGGACACCTAAGAGGCCAACACCGGTAGTGCTCCAAAACTACTAACAGTTTACATATTTGTAATTGCCCCATGCTCGCCTGCCCCGCAAAAACAACTTTGAAGGTGATCAGAGACGCATTCAACTAGCTAGAGTCCGCATATTTGGATAATTTTAACGTCCTGATTGATCAATGAAAAAAAAGGATAAAATCGGAACGAAGGCCCCTGGGTCCAACGGGTCCTTTCCCGGTTTAGGGAGCCAACCGGAGGGTGTGCTTGCCTTGCCTTACTCATGGTACTGCGTGGCATTGAGGATGTGATTGTAAAGTGACACCAGAGAAGGGACACCTGTGGGCACAAAAGCCTTATAGAACTCGTTCGTGCAGGCCTCAGGGCCCCGGGGCCTTGCAGTTGGCGCCGTTTTAATAACCCGATGCACCTCGTCCTCCGTCACCCGGCCATGGCAAGAAGTCCACCTCATCCGGGGCCAGGGGTAGGAAGCTGTACACCTGACACATGGTTCCCCATCCAGGCCGCCCCTCCCCCCCCCCCCTTGCATACAGGCCCCGATAAAATTGAGCAAAGACATCCGCTATTTCTGTCACATCACTAGTAACTCGCCCCGTGCCGGTGTCTTTAGTGCCGAGACCCCTGCAAGGCGGGCGCATCCCCGGCCAGATTAGCCAAGAGGCGCCCAGGCTTACTCCCATACCTAAAGAACACTGCTCCCGGCCCGCCCTTGCCCTCCTGTCCTGTTGTCCACCAGGCATCACACAGATTTTTGGGCCTTAACCCAGAGCGCACGATTCTGGTCAGTCATGTGGGCAACAATAGGTTAAGTAAGCTTCTCTAGCCTGGCGACAGGCATTCAGATATTGTCCAGGAGCGTGCGTTTCAGTGTGGAAGAGTACGCCAATTATTTTACCACGCAACACGGCTTGGCAGTCTCCCAAAACAGCGTCGGTTCCGACTTGTGTTGACGCATTGGTGAATTCATACTCCAACCACCAGCCCTGCAAGTGCTGTTGGAAGGAGTCGTCCACCTTCAGATGGGACGGGAAGCGCCAACAAACGAAGCTTTATGAGATGGGCCAAAACAAAATTTTTGCCACTACCGGGGCATGGTCAGATATGACATTGGCATGATGGAAGGCCGCAATCAAGCTTTTGCAGAAGGGAGCGACTGACCAAATCGTGTCTATCCTAGAGTGCGAGCCATGTACCGCCGCGGAAAAATGAGTGTAATCCCTTCAACGGGTGTAAAAAAGCGCCAGGTTCTTTTCCATCCATAGCACTAGTTTCCAGAAAGCCCCTAGGGCGGAATCATTAGGTGATCTCTGAACCAGTCCGTTGGTGGGCCTGCTTACGGTCTTCCGATGGCACCGTCACAGCATTGAAGTCACCCCCCACAACGATCGGAGCGTCCCGGTTGGTATGGGAAAGCATTCGAGCCATGTCCAATAAAATGCTTAGCCGAGTCATTGTGGCCGTACAGCACGAAGATAGTTACAGGCCGTGGTGAAGCCTCCAAAGTAACAAAGGCCCAGCGTCCCCCACTCTCGTCCGAGCCATGGCCAGCACTCTATGTGTCATGCCTTATGCACCAGTATTAGCACTCCCGCCTTCCCGCCCCACTGCCGGGGCGCCACCAATCACACCGCCCCACCCATAATTTCTGCAAAGTGGAAAGTCAACGGCCCGGAGATGTGTTTTCCTGCAGAGGCGGACACCAGTACGCATGGACTTGAGATGGCGAAGTATTTTGGTGCGTTTTGGTCGGGGAGCGGAGCCCTTTACACGTTCCATGTCGTGACCCTCAGGTCAGACAAGGCTAATGGAGGAGATGCAGTCCAAGTTTATGCCAGGGTGATGATTGTCGGACAAAGCGTAATAACCATGTACTGCAAGGGAGGGCTCGTGGTCCCAAACGAGCTCCACCCACCCCCCCGCATACATCCAAGGAAACAGCTGTTGTGTAAAGAAAGGGCAAGGACCAAGGTGCGCAACAAACACAGTCAAACTCGTGGTTGCCTCCTCAATGCCCACGCACAAACAATACGAAAACAATAACAAGTGGGGGGACCCGGCGACTCCCACCCCCCCAAAAAACAGAGAAAAAACAAAGTCAGTTCCAAACGGACCTCCTTTTTTCCCCATATGCCACCGCCAGGTGGAGGTGTTCCGGTCGGCAAACAGGTAAAAACCCATAGAAAGTGACGGGACGGAGCAGCTCCTGAACGCCGCTGCTCACATGGGGCGCCGGAACCGGAAGTAACTCCCTGTTCTTGATTGATCCTCCGATTAGCTGTCTCCATTAACAGGTCAACAGCTCCCAAATCCCACACCTCAGTAGTGCAACCCTGACATTTTCTGGGTTTATAACTAACCACTGAGACTTCCTGCAGTCCAAATGTCAACCTTTCTTAAGCCCTCCATACATGCTTGGATTTGCACCCAATTAATCGACCGGCATGATCATGAATCAAACTGCGCCTGTGCCGAGATTGGGCACAAACGCCTGTTCTTTCTGTGCCTGCAGCTCTTCTACAGAGCTGCAGACACACTAAGCCTTTCCAGCCCCATGTCTTTGGCATCATCTGTGAAGCCGGAGGGAGCAGGGGGGGGGGAGTACAGTGTACTCTGCCGTGATTGCAGGGGAAATGGCTTTTCGTGCCATTAAAAATGGCGCGAAAAGCCCGTAACGCCCAGAGGGTTAAGAGGAAAACTGGAACATATATCATTCTCTAGTGGACAGGAGATTAACTAAGATTACCGTATACTGGAGATGTTTTGTTGAAGAATTAATTGCCTGCACACATGTACACATAAACCTTTTATCAATATTTAAGTTTTTATACTAAAATAATCAAATTATTAGAAGAATCCATGCTTTCATTTAATGGTTATAATGAGCTCTCCATCAATATTGACCCTGCAAGTTAATCTGCCATGGTGTCATTATGTTTCTAAAATTAATATCTTTGTGTGTGTCAGACAATCAATCGAAATATAGATCAATTAAAACTACACTTTCAATAGATTGCTTGTGATAAACAATATTTTTAGTCAGTAGTGTAAGTGTTGGATTTGTCAATACATCAATTGATGATGAAGCATTTGATTGGGATTGTTCATATCTAAATTCATCACAAACTGCCACTTGTAGGTTTATGTCTAACTTAAGAAGCCAGGGGCTGACTGAACCCAGTATGTTCCACCCAAAGCTAAAATATAACCTCTGCTTGGCTTTTAAAATATAAAATTCAAGATAAAAGGTTTTTTTTGCAAAATTATATATTAGCATTTACTGTACTTTAACATGACACTTTCACTTCCATTATTAATAATTACATTATTCTTACCTTTCCTGCTGCCCACACCACTGATCTTTACTCATTTTAAGAGCCATGGTGCCCAGACAATCCTCCTTATCTGACAAAACTGACACATGGAGAAAAAAACTGAGAAAGATAATTATATCTGAAACAAAAAAGGTAATGGGCTCAGTTTTATCAATTTTGCAAATCCTTTAAAAAGTTAACCTTGGAAAATGTTAATATGTATAAAAAATATGTGACCTGCACTGTCCTTACTTCTTATTATGTTTGCAAACATTCAGCATTTTAGTCTGAACTCCCTTCACCTTTATCTGTTATGTACAGTTACTGACTGCTCTTCTGTTTTGAAATTGCCATCTCCCTTTTACAAGGGTGTTTCAGAAACTGCCGCAAATATTGTAACATTTTTGTGGCTGGATGGTTGAAATGTTTTTGTGAATTTCAAATAGCAGAATTTATGAGTAAATTGCAAAGCTTCTTAATATTTTTTCAAGTCAATAATTTGTCATCAGCTGGAGGAACACTTTTTTTTTATGTTTCAACATTTCTCTACAACTGCAGCAATTTTATTGATAATACCTTGATTGGCTTTGCTTTTTCTTTTTCAGGCTAAAGCCCCCCATACACCTTTAGATCACTTCATACAATTTCCATTAGATATACCAACAACTATGTAGAGCCTGGTCCTCCCTGATAGAATACATAGTGATTGGAAGGTTTAGAAAGGTCATCATATTACATGGTTTTATGGGGTGGGGGGGGGGGTGTATGGGGGGCATTACACTTTCTGTCTTACTTTTTCATTCATTGTATTTAAATTCTTTAAATAGGGGAGGCTTAGCATCATTGGGGTATTGGGTTTACCTATGGGCAGGGGTGCCCACACTTTTTCGGCTTGCATTCTTCTTTTTAAATGGCTAGTTCAAAATGATCCACCAACAGTAAAACTGCACCTCAAGGTAATACAGTTAAGCAAAAAAAAAAAGTTCAGTTGTATAAAATTATATTAATTATAATGTTATATGATAAGGAATATAGTTATTCTTTGATATGGTGTTAATATGGGCTTCAGTCCAGTGTTTATTGTCAATACAGGCTTGTTAATTAAGCCAAGGGAAAAACGTATTAGTTCCCGAAAATTTACTTGCCTACTCCCAGGACCTCCCAGCCACCTGCTTCTTTCAGGGCTAAGGATCCTTCAGAAGAGTCCTCTACAGAAGTATTGTGATACCATGACTAATGAGGCAGGTTATCCATTATCATTACACTATTGTTTCAACCAGAAACTTTATGTCAGACTGGTATAAGAGATTACAATTTTGAAATCTAAAATTCTACTTGCAATCACTATTTGGCTGCGGTGGTTGCATGTTCTCTGTCAATGTACTGGGCAGGGATAAGGGAAGCTGCCAGAGGGGAAATCCACCCATGCTTTGTGCATTTAAGTTGGGCAGCCTCAGTCCAGCTGAGCGAGTCCAGGAGGCGCCCCCCATGTGAGCAGGAAGCTTCAACCAACAGAGCTGCCAATTTCCGGGTCAGATGCTCCGATGTATAAGGTGGATCGTATATAACAGAGCATCTAATATTCTGAATAATATCATACAAATTTTTAGATAAAAGTAGATTTTACCAAAGCCAAGTATAAACCTACTATAAGGCATCCACTGAGCTAAAGAGAGGCCTACTACAATAAACAGTATAAACCAGTAACTTGAAAAAAAAAACATTCATTGAAAATTTTTTAATAAATCATATATAAACTAATTTTTACTAATTCAGAATCTTTGTTTTATTTCCCAGTGCCAAGTTTTCATTAACCAAAAAATATATGTGATATGAGGGCATACTGTCATGCAGTGGGGCATGGCCCATAAAAGATTAAAAACATGAAATGAACCTATAATTTTATAGTTGTATATATATTCATGTGATAATATATCTAAGAAATATTATCCATTTTTTAGGCATTTCTTTCATAATTATCTTTATTACCCCTATTAAATAGCATGTTTTTTTTACATTTTACTCTTCTTTCCTATACTCTGAGAGCAACCCAAGCCTTCAAAACCATGGAAGAGACAGAGTAAATAAGAAAACATTTATGAAATCTCACTGTGAGAAGCTATTTCCAGGCTATTTTGTCATTTTCTTAAATCAACTAAAAATCATACTAGCATAATAATTACACTTTTGCGTGATGATAGTACATACTGCTGCCACTGGTGTTGGTCTGTCATCTGTCCCCAGTAGACTCAATCTGATAAATGATGAAAGTTAATAGAGATTAGGTATTTGTAAGACTTCCTGCCTTGGGAGTGCCACATTTACCACAATTGACACAGGGCCAAACTTAACCCTTGGCCATATAAGAATGTATTCTTTATTGTGGTTAGTGTGTTAAAGTGCGTTAAACTCCACTTTTATTAATGAAATTTAAAAAAAATTAAGAAAATTGAGAATTGCAAGATATCACCTATCCTTCTGCAGATTGATACTTTTTTTTTGTTCTCAAAGGGAAGTTTGGTCAATTATAATCACTATGATAAGAAAAGGTGAGGTGTCTACATTCTCTTTATAATAAGTTAACAATTTAAAAGCATCTAACCAAAAATAAAAATCATATTGCAGGAATATAACTGGTATCTTTCTTTCTAAGAAA
Organism: Ptychadena robeensis; assembly: GCA_036250615.1. NCBI lineage: Eukaryota > Metazoa > Chordata > Amphibia > Anura > Ptychadenidae > Ptychadena > Ptychadena robeensis. Next base: position 104,201,502 of record CM070036.1, read on the forward strand.
ATTTAAACATATAGAACGCATGCACTACAATTTTGGATTTCAAAATACAATGGCTGCAGATTGAAAAGGGAAAGTTATTTGTATTAACAGGAAATTACTGTCTAAAATACCAGTTGTACATGTTATTTTCAACAAAAATGGATTTCCTCTAAGAATTTCAAGAAGTAATATAAATAAGTAGAATTCACAATTTACTGCATACTGCTGATCCTTAAAAAATGAATATTATTGAACACATATTTGTTTGACCTTGAGTCTCTGGCTTTTTGTACGCAGTCAAAGCCAATTTAGAGTTTCTAAAACAAGGTATGCATTCTAAAATGCATTCTAAACACACACACATTCTGGCCCACACCAACATTAGGAAACATTCCATATTTATGATTAGAAAGGGACTTATGTCAGCTTGGTTTTCAGAGAAATGTAAGTCAGTATTGACAATACCAAAAGAGAGAAGCCTCTCAGAAGGCAAAAGTAATAGCAAGTCATTTCAGTTTATGTCACAATGGCACTACTTATGGCTGCTTTCTGAAAAATGGTAGTTTGGATAAAAAATGGTTGACAAAAAATAATATATAAACTAAAGGCTACAAAGCCTCCAGTTCTAATGGAAAGTTCTTATTTTTCTATATTCCTTGATGAGATGGAATACAAGGTTTGTATTTTTATAATACTGTCAATAAGCAATTTTTGTAATTATATTGCAGTGATGTTGGAGAGCACTAAAAGGCTTTCTAAATGTCAAGTGTTTTTTGTATTTTTATAATAAGGGTTCACTAAGCTAAATTGAAATATAAAGTGTATTTCAAACCAAAATCAACTTTTTGATAAATTAGGAAAGGAGCAGAATTTCCTGTCTTCCTGATAAAGGGGTCCATCAGACAGAAAGTAGAAGAATACATGCAAAATGGACACAGACATCTCTCTTGCCATCTACAATACTTTCATAAGAAGAAGAGACACTTTCATACCTAGTAGTGATAGCCAAACTGGGCGGACTTTTATTCTCTCGGTGAACAGTACGTGTGTTCGACCCGCCACATTCGCTGGCGAGAAGATTATTATTCTCCCACTGGTCAGATCAGGAGCAGAAAGATCCGGCAAGAGGAAGATAATTTTAGAGAATCCATCTCTCTGAAAACCTCAGAAAGTTACTGACCTCACGTCTGGTAATTGGTCACTGACACCACTTCCGGTTGGAATTTGAATTTCCCCATGAACAGGTGGATATTGGACTTTTCTAAAAGACCTGATCTTCTGGTGGGCCTCAACTACAAGTTGAAACAAGGACACAAGGAGCACAACCTTGTGCAACAAAGTAAAGTACTGTAAATCGGAAAATAAAATAAAACAAAAGATAAAATACTCACATTAAAGGAGGTTGGCAAGGATTGATCTCTCAGGGCCGCATGATTACCAGGATGATGTCACTTCTTGGTTATGGATGAGAATCCTTCCTGGTTACAGGTGCTGGAAGACTCAGCAGGATCAATGGGACACATTTCGAGCAGAAGCTCTTTGTCAAAGAGTACTTTACTTTGCACTAGGTTTGTGTCCTTGTTCCTATTTGTCTGTTACAGGGGGCCACACTCCACCTTCAGTTTGAGAGCTGCAAACCTACATGCAACTTAAACACCTACCCATCATACTGACCCAGTTTTACTCTGTGACCTTTGTCCAGGCCCCATACACCTAATGAGGCCCCTTGTGGCCACTGATATCACTGTAACTGTGTAATCACTGACAGTTGTGTGTAATTTTATTACCTCAATTACAAGTTGTCTCTTTTGGCACATTAAACCATTGTCGGAATATGCTATTAGTTTTATTTATTTGGTATTTGTTCCATTTGGTATCTTATCATTCTATATCAATATATACAATATATTGTATTTGATGCTATGATGGGCCCTCCTTGTTTGGATTACTATAGAATATTTGTATTCATTCCCTGCTCTAAGTCAATTAACTTAAGCATGACTTTGGTGAATGGTTTTAAACCAGGAGGTGTCATATACTTGGAATACTTAGAACAACTGGTAATCTCATATTGATGGAGTTGAGGCATATACAGTATCTCACAAAGTTAGTACACCCCTGACATTGTAGTAAATAAGTTATTATTACATTTTCATTAGACAAAACTGAAGATATGACACTGTCATACAATGTAAAGTAGTCAGTGTATAGCCTGAAACCTTATTTCAGACACTTTGTAGTCATTTTGGGGAATCAACTACTTCACAGTACCTGTAGCTAAATAGGCCAAGGATGATGAGGTACAGCTAGTTTACTTCTGGTGAAGAATATTGTAAAATATGCTCTTTAATATAAGGTATGTGCAAGCTCCTGAAATATTTCTTCATAAAGTTATTGGCATGACAATGCCCATACAGCTTCCCAGAGCTTTTTTTACTCTGCTAACTTGAATTATTAAAAAAAAAAAAACCGTATTACTTCCTGTTATAAATGTTAATGTAATTCCTGGTAATGTAAGTAGAAAATCCAACAGTTTAAACCCTGGCTGGTACATGTATTTGACCTTTTAAAACATTAGACCACAAGACAAAATAATGCATGCTTATAAAATGATGAAAGCATGGTCTAGTTTAATTATAAACAGACTGTATTTATGTCAATGCTCTTCCACCTAGTTGTGCTAAAAAAACATTTCAGATTATTTAAAGTTGTTTGCTGCCTTAGGGGTGACATACTCGCCCAGATAGAAGAACCTAAAATACAAAGTTAGTTAATTTGAAAGTATTGTTAATGTTTTATAAATGCCAGAGCTTCCTCTGTATTTTCCATCATCAACAAATACAAGCAGGTAAGCCTCTAATTTGATGGCTACCTCTGAGATGACCTTACAGTCTCTTATTGATTCCTGGTACCCATTTTATCACACTATAATGAAACAATTGGGGGTTTCTTTACTGTCTATCATATGTAGACTACTACATAATAAAGTCAATGCCTTTCCCCAAAACTAACAGGTGAAACATCAGCCATCATCCTTCAATTACAGTGTATGAAAGTGTGTAGACACCGTTTAGTGTGTATAGGTAAGCAACTATCTCCAGACATGTCAAGTCTCCAGTTTTGGCCGGGAAACTCACGTTTTTATGTGGCTTTCCCGACCAAATCCCAATTTCAGGAAATCCCGGATTTTTCCCGGATTCTTGAAAGCGAGCTGATCTAGCAGGGAGAGGGCGTTACTTTCCCTGCTAATGTCCCACCTCGCACATTATCAGTACAAGCGTTACTCTCCCTGCTAGATCAGCTAAAAGGCGGCCAAACGCCAGAAGTGACGTCACTTCCGGCATGTGGAATGCGGAAGAACCACGATCCCAGAAGTGACGTCACTGGCGTCATTTCCTGTACGTCCCCCGTTTTTTTAATGCCCAGACTTGACAGGTATGATTATCTCAAATCTGTCAGCTACAGAATGCATTAGGGACTAGAGATGGGCGAACATCGGCCCGGAGTGTCCGCGAACAGGGCGGGTCGAACTTCTAAAGAAGTCCGCCGTCCGCCCTGTTCGCGGACACATTCAAATTCCCCGCCTCTAGGCGGGGAATTTGAATCGGAAAAACCGGATGTGACGTCAGTGACATCCGGGAACGCATAGTTCCTGGTTACAGGCGCAGGATGTGACGTCACTAACGTCACTTCCTGCTCCAAGCCGGATTTTTCACTACAAGACCGGCTGCATGCCCGGCCTTGTAGTGAAAAGATTCTTCCTCCGGCACGATCTCGCAGGTTCTGATCCTGCCGGAGGAAGAATTTAGATCTTCTTCTGGCCGGCGAACAGTACGGGTCGAACACCCGTACTGTCCGCCGGCGAGAGGATCGGCGAACATGCCGAGTTCGCGGCCGAACTGTTCTCCGGCGAACAGTTCGGTCCATCCCTATTAGGGACCCTAAAGTATACCACTAATTATGGATTTTACTATTAAAACTATATGTATTTATAGAACATCATATCCCATCCTCTTGCAGAGGTTATAAAATTAGCTTTTGTTAATAATGCCTCACAATTCCTTCTTTTTTTGATGCCTTCTTTGAACTCATTCCAATTTGCAGGACTGGATTATTCTTCTGTTGATGGGACCTATTTGAAAATGGCTAACTGACTTGACATATCTATCAAGGGTAATAAAATGTAATGCTTAGGTTGTTATACCATATTTACATATTTAAATATTTTATATCACAAACTCCATTTATTGAATTGAGTATACATTATTTAGACTTGGTCAGCATTTTTAGGAACTAACAATTAGCAGCCATAGTTTACAACTTCTGCAAATATAGGCATTTGTCATTTAATTCTACTTATAACTCTTTCCCCCTTTTATCAGCTTTATATATGTAGCTTAATTTCTTGATTTTATATTGCACATCTTAGGCACTGAGATTAGCCGGGGAGCTAGAGGGGCTGCCGGCTGTTGTCCAGCTCTCTTATCTGAACTGTGTAATTGCCTATGCCAGCAGAGCTCAAAGCCCAGCTTCCATAGGCAACGAAGAGAGAGATAGATGAACTGGCATCTTTCCCTCTCTTCCTTTGTGGACTCTGCAATCACTCTGAAGCCCCCACGGACACAGGAACAGCTAATCGGCAGAGCAGAGGAAAGGGAGAAGACTCTGCAAATGCCTACCCCCCCCCCCTTCTCCTGCCGATCATTGTGGAGAATGATGTGTGCTGAGAGTGTACTGCTGCTACTGACACCTACTGGCTGAATTGAATATTGAATTAATTGAATTTTTTGCATTAACCCAATTGATGTGAAAACTTATTAAACTTATTAAACTTATTTTTCTGGTTTTCCTGCCCTAAAAACTGGTTGTGTCTTATGGTCCAGTGCGTCTTATAGTACGAAAAATACAGTTACACACTTTTTTGACATTAAAAGGTGACCAAGAAACTAGGTCAGATTACTAATTAGAGACATCTAGCATGGACTGTTTTCTACTATATACTGTCTATGCAAAGAATGTGTGTAATTTGTGAGCACAGAGATGGTACTTATAAACTTTATGAGTTATATATATAAACAAAAATATATATAAAGCCCATAGTATGAGTTAAGATGTTCTCAATACATTTTTATTTTTATTATTGTTACTTGGTCTATGTCTTTTTTCTTTGGTTTAACTGTTAATTGTTCTGTTATTTTTTGATGTGACAAAATGTAATATAAAACTATCTAATAAACAAATATTATATCTAAAGACAATTTGTCTCATTATATCCTAATTTGTGTTAGGATAGCTCATTAATTTATTTGCGCACTTTATAAATAATTGGTTCAAACACTAAAGCTTGCCAAAGACGTCTCGATCCATGGCCTGGCTTGTAGCAGACTCCTCACAGCCGTGATGAGTTGTGGGAATCGTGTGTGCTCCACTAACACAGGGATTCCCGGAAGATTGTAGCCAGTTAAATTGGAGGGGGAGGAGACTCCCACTCCAAATTAACTGACTACAACATGATCGGCCACAGTTAATTTGTGGGCATTCATTTTTAAACAGCTCTCTTTAGGCTATGTACCCACATTAGCGATCTTCCGCAATTATTATTTTGGGTGGCCGTCTGTGTCTGTAGGGACGAGTATATTCAAATGCTTGGTTATCGGGGATGCTTGCCAAAGTGGTGACAAGCCCTTAGTGTGTTTGAATGGGCCATTTAAACACCTTTATTGTTATGTTTAGTCATTCTATTTTGTTGTAGATTTGCTGGTGTGTTCATGTGTACTTTTGCATCTAGCAATTTTGTCCAACCCGTTGTAGAGATGGCTTCACATTTTACTATAGAATATGTTGGTGAACAATCTCATAAGCAACTCAATGATCCCCTGGGCTATGGCTGCAATACAACCCCAAATCATAACCTCTCCGCCCTCATTTGTGTGAGGTGTTTGTGCTAATATGATGTGATTGGTTTTTGAAACATGGGCTGAGCTTTAAAGACAAACATCTATAGATGTATATATATGTAATCGCAACATCATTTTCAGTTGATTTAATAGTGTGATAGATGAAAGATCAGAGAGTTCTTTATAAGGCAACCATGGGCAAAATACGTCCCGTTTTGCTGTTTAATTTGGCCCATGCTACTCCCCCTGTTCATTTCAATTGCACATTCATGCAATATGTGCTGCTTTGTGTACCAGCAATATACGCATTAGCATTAACACTAACGACCAGTTGCTAGAAAGCGTAATGTTGTGAATAATCTTTTCTGTGGTTGGGTCGCTTTCCTCATGTTTGTGTCTATTTTCGCTTACATTCTAAAGGCCCCCATACACGTGTCGGATTCGCACCGGATTCCGGCACGATCGATTCCGGGCGCGTGCACGCGAAACGATCGTGCCGGAATCACACGCAGCCCACCTGGTCCGATCGTTCGCGTCCGATTGATCAGGGGCTCAGAATCGGATCCGACGGAGAACCAACATGTTTCTCATGCGATTCTGTCCGGATCAGGGGGAGTTGCCATTTGTGAGGTGGACAATCGGACACGGATCCGTCCCGGAATCCGTTGGACAAGGTGGTATGCTGCGATGGATACTTTTAATTGGCCGATTGATCACACCTGCGATTCCCGGCAGAATCGCCGGAATCGATCGGATGATGAATCGATTGGACATGGAATCCGACACGTGTATGGCTAGCTTAAGATATACCTGAAATTGGCATCAGTCATTCTAAGATAATTTTTAAAGTCCTCCGGATTGTTGTCCTGAAGTTCATGCACAAGTTTGACATCAGAAAAATTCTCCCTGTTCAGTAGCCAATTTGTGGTTCACAAACTTCTTCTCTTTGTCTCCCTCTTCTTTTCCATAGCCAGTGCTAGATGCTTTCTTTCAGCTTCAGTCAATGAATACATGGTTTCCCCTTGCAAGCCAGAGGAATAAGAGCTGCTACAAAATACAGACTATATATACTAGAAAAAAGTAGCAACACCCCTTCATCACATCACTTCCGATTGAAACTACAATCCTTCAATTGAATTCCATTGAGGTTTTTCGTTTACCAGTCGGAATCGCAATACGATCAAACACTTCATGTGGGGTGTCATTTGATTCAATTACATCGAATTACGTAATCTACAAATTACGCTGAATTGTTGAATACTTCGATCTGATCTGAACTTTGAATTGATTATCGATCTGTTGCAAATTGAACAGTGTATGACTACCTTAAATCGTTATAGTGGGACATGGATTGTAAAATAAGATTTACAGATTATTTGAACACTTACGTGATGTATCAAAAGGAGGAGAAAAAGTTTACAATTTACCATTGAAGGTTTTGTTTATGAGCTGTGTTGCTCTGGTTCACATACATTTAACCCAGCTGTTGCAAAAGCACACCAGTAAGTTATTTGTTGCACAATGTTTCTGTTTATAGTAAACCACAGTTTTATTTGACTCATATGTCTTGTTTTGAGAGTATTAGCTATACTCTTTTATCCTTTTTTAACACAAGGTTCCATTGTATGAGCAAGAAAATGATGACTAATGCTTTCATAACATTAAAGTGAACCTGTCCTCTATTTTATACTTTCACACTTAAAACTTCTGCCTAATGTGTCCACTATAATCAGTTTACTTTTACTAACCATAAAAATGTCAAGTGCATCCATTTACAGACATCTTAAGGATAATCAGGGGAAACAAGATTCCTCTCAACTCAATTTTGAGCTTCATGGCAAAGGCTGTGAATACTTATGTACATGTGCATTCTCAATTTTTTTATTTTTAGTAAATTTGCCAAAATCTCAAGTAAAACTTTTTCATGTTGTCATTGTTGGTGCCTGAGTAAATTGTAATTGAATAATTAGAATTCTATTAATTGTAATTAATAAATAGAATTCTGAGGAAAAAGGTTTAATCCATTTTGGAAAAAGGCTGTAACATAACAAAAAATAAAACACATACTGGCAGGGAGTTTAAATCTTTTAGCTTTAAAGTTATAATAAGAAAAACACACAATATAAACTGATAAAAAAAAAGGACCTTCAGTGTACGTGTGGTCATTTACATAACTTCCAAATAATTCCAGAAGATTTTGACATATTTTGAAATACAAGTTATGGAAATGACCACATGTTTATCAATTATCCTTGTGTATTCATGTATAAGGGATGCGGTACCATTGGGTCATGAGTTGTTTTACTGTACCGGGTAGAAAGAATTTCTATTTTATTGATGTAATATATAGACAAAAACCTGATGTTCCTTTTTTAGCTTTTGCATTTAGATATCCCTTAACACAGTGCTTCCTAAACTGCAGGGCCCTATTTTTGTAGATCGGAACATCTACAAAAGTCTACAGCTTATGCAACTTTATTGGGGATTTACACCAATCAAGCAGAGACCTGCATCATACAGAAGCATTCATCATAGTCACATAGACACACACACTACACTCATGCTGAGACAGTAATAATTCACAGAGAGACAAATGCACACAGACACACAGAAACACACGCAGAAACACATACATAAACTCTACTTACTGACTGCAGCTAGTTCCTCTATGATTAGCTTCCTGTTTTCCCTTCCAGTCCCTAGCTGCGCCCCCCCCCCCCCCCCCCCCCCCCCCCCCCCCCCCCCCCCCCCCCCTGTAAAACCACGTCCCCCAGTTTAGGAACCACTGCTTTGACATATTACCCCATTTTAGAAGTCTCTAAGGGCTCTTTAACACTGGGGCCTTTTTAAACTTCATGCACAACCCCAATGCATTGCCATTTGATATCCCATTGTAGACTTGTGGTTTGCTGAGAATTTTGTTGTGCAATTTCCTTTCCTATAACAGAAATTAGTGTGAATGGTGCACATGCTTCCAATGAAGAAACCTGGTGTATCCTCAGCCAAAAGCAACACATGAATGCATATAATGTAAGAAAGCCCTAAGGAATACATATACATATAGATTAAAAAGGCCAGTCAAACAATTCCAGCATGATCATACAAGACTATACATATATCCATGCATGAACACAGAACAATTGCAAAAGAAGGTTACCAAGCAGGGAATTGTCATTTCTCTGGTTTGGAAAATGCCAAGAGATTCATATTGTGCTCTGCTGATTAAGCAGCAATAAGCTGGTGCACTGTGTATTCTTTTCTGGGTGGTTCATCCAACATGAACTATTCAGAGCACATAAGATAGAAAATTATTTCTGAGCCTCTAGCTTTCAGAACGAGCATAACATACTGCCAAAGCATTTTCTAAAGACATGATCATGCCTATCCATCACAAAAAATAACATACAAAAAGTGATGGCCAAAGAGCGGCTGCGGCTGTTCACGAACAGGCGAATCGGGGTTCTGCAAATACCGGCCGTTCACATGTTCGCGGCGAACCTCCTTTGACTTCAATGGAGAGCGAACTTCTCAAACTATAAGATCATTATTTATAGCCAAAATACCAATAAAAACGTGTTAACATAGTGCAATCACCAGGACAGTGCCATGTCAGATGGCTAAAAAATCAAAGGCTAAACTTCCTCCAAAAAATACAGATTTTTTAAAATGCTGGGTTTTTTTTGTCTAATGGCCAGAAACCACATATTTTGCCACAAGTTAGCTGGAGTGGGCTACTAGCCTGACAGCACCTTCTGCAGCACATCGCATTTAGTCAGATCTCTCTGCAATGTCCTGCTCTTCTTGTGTAGCCCTACACGATAGAGCTTAAGGCCCCCATAGACCTTACAATCTTACCATACAATTTCTGTACAATCAACTTTTGTGCTACTAAAACCATGTAATATGAGAACCTTTCTAAACCTTTCAATCACTATGTATTACATTAGGGAGGACCCGGCACTAGAGTTGTTAGAAGAATCTAAAGGAAATTGTATTGATTGATTTAAAGGTGTATGGGGGGCTTTATTGCTTTTATTGTCTTTTTCTGGGGTATCCCCATATTGTGGGGCACACAGCTACAAATAAAAAAGAATTAGTTGGCATTAGTTGCCAATGGTAAACTACAATGACCAACACAACTTAGCTTAGGATTATAGGTTAGGATACACAGTGTACATTTTCCATAATACAGCATACCCCAGGGGGGGGGGGGGGGGGGGGGTGTCCTCCAGGAGGGAATAATGTGTTGTTGGTTTTACTGTCCCATCTGACTGTGGGGTGAGGTGTCAAAAATTGGCTCCATGTTAAGGTATAGCGGGCGGGTAGAAAACTCATAACACCCAGGCATGGCGAACTTCAAACATGCTATGTTCACCGCGAACTGTCCGCCGGCAAACTTTTTGGCCATCACTACATACAAATACAAAAAAGTGTCACAGTAAATACATTTATTTTAAATAGGAAAATTAATCAAATATTTAAAAATATAAAAAATATCAAAACATCACCTAGAGATGGTTGAAAAATTTCGACCAGCTGACTTTGTAAGTTAATTCCAAAACCCCTGAACATCGTCTCATCACCAAACTTGTTGGAGATCTAAGGAGTTGTTGTAAAAACATTTAAAAATTAACCATTCCGCTAGCCGAAATTGTGTGACCATCTCCAGTCACATCTCCTAGATTTTGGGCGTTGTATGGTCCAAATACATTTAAAGTAACAGATCTAGAACAATCATGCAGCAGAAAAATTTAATCTAAAATCAAAATTCCTCTTCCAAGTCATCAGCACATCAGGAAGAGAAAAAGTTAAGAGTTTAAAAGCAGAATAGAAACAGCTTTCAACATTTCTGTCCCTGCAAAGTTTAACTTCATAATCCAATAGGCACTAGAGTTTGGCCAACACTTTTTAACTAGCCTTATTAGACATATTATTCTATTTTTATTTATATGTTTTGGCCATAGATAGATACACATTATTTAATAACTGATTTGAGTTATAGTGCAATCGCTGGTTGCTTCAGTCTCAGATTCACTAATTTAGGAATTGGTCTCAATGTCAGGGGAGTATATCCTAGAGCACATCCTAATTCAGGGGGAAGATTTCCCAGATGAGGGCTACAGAACGCCGAACTTTGAAAGAGCTACATTATAAGCCACAAATGTGAAATTGGTGTATGACAAATGCTGCTGTTCTGATATTTGGAAGTATCAAAAGGCTTTTCAGGGGTTGAAGCAGCTGGAGATGAGGGCAAAGCCCCTCAGAACTCGTCCGGTTTTGGGGTAATAAACAGAAAGGGTATGAGATAACTTTTCGACTTTGGGAACTAGCTAGATATAACGGCTTGTCAATATAAGTAACTAGTGCATAGAAATGTCTGGAGTGAAGGTTTAAAACGTTCCCAGAAAAAAAGGAGGATTCATGCAAGATCACTTGTGATCTTTTATTTTTAGGTTTAAGTAACATTCTACATCAACACGTTTCATGGTCTACAGTGACCACTTCTTCAGGATGAGATATTTGTTAGTCTCGCAGTCCGTGTGGATTCTGTATGGCAGAGACCAATCTGTTTGTGGTTAGCCGGCAGTTTCACAAACAGAACGGTCTCTGTTATACAGACTCCACACGGACTGCGTTAAGCACGTTCCTTCACGGGCAGGTTACTTGCCTGCCGCACTGACGGAGCCGATCCGCAGGTTGGCGTTTCCAATGCCATGGAAACTGTCAGTATGGCAGGCCAATGGGCTCCATTGACCTGCCCGTGAAGGAATGCACGCAGGGGGGTCGATGGAGCCCTAGATGCCTTTGAAACACTGGTGATAAAGTGATAACACCAAAACCTGTAAAAAAAACACCACATGTGATGTTCTCCAATGTTAGCTGGTGGTTATCATGGTAAAAGTAACTCAATAAATATCACCTATTCCAAGCAGTGATCACCTGAATGTATCAGCCAGGCTTAAATGTTGATCTTTTAAGCTGATCATCGCTATTAAAAAAAAGACTGACAGTAACATTTGATTTTTTTTGTGTATAAATAATATTATTTTTTATGGCAACGGGCCTGTTTGATGTTTAAATAGACTGCATGTGGTAAATTTACCTATTTAATGAATATGATTAAATCACCACTGAAATGTAATCAGAATTTTTGATTAAGAAAAGAAAATAAAGCTTAAATGTTTTCAATGTGAGGCATACAAAGAACATAATGGTCGTATTTTGGCGTACTGCTAATGCACAAAAGAAAAAAGCTTGTCCCACAAAACAGACAGTATAAAATATCCGCTTGCAATTGGCAGTCAGCTCTGGGAGCTGTGTAGGCAGTGGTGCCAGAATTTAAATAAATGCCTACTTGATGTCATGCCATTGGTGATAGAAGGAGGATTAAATGAACTTTCCAGTGTAAAGAGAAGAGTGTTGAAGAATTAATTGAACGTGAAACAGAGAATTTGTTCAGTACAGAATTTATCGATTTGGTCTGTTTTTATAAGACAAGTTGCTTGCTGGACATTCAAATCACTTCAGTGATTCCAAAAGAAAAACTGTATCACTTCTTTACTAGGATCGACATTTAAGCACGCTTTTGGCAAAGTCAATAGGTTAAATATTTCCTCTTCTTTTTTTTAGGAGACCTTAGAGTAATGCTTATTGTATTAATTTATACGAAATAAAATGCAGAATCTTCTTGTGTGAAGTTTCTTTTGGCTGGTAAATCACAGTAAGCCAGTCTGCAGCCCTGTGCTTCTGCTGATATGGAAATACTTTTGAGGTTGTGACCATCCTTCAAGCCAAATCATGACCCAGAGCAAGTCTCTATTCCCTACATAAGACAATGCAATATCCTCATTAGAGCCATAGGCAAAAGTTGCTGACTTAGGTATTTATAAGTGCAAAGTGTTTTATGTTCAGTCAAAGTAATATTCTTCTTCTTTGGTCCTATAAAATTTGAGGCTATATATAAGGTTTTTAAATTGAACAATTTATGATTAGAATGCCTAAAAAGTCAGGTTTTTAGGTATTGTTGTTGTTTCTTTAATGGTACTCCAATGCCTATCTAATGTGCCTCCTGCTTAATACCATTAACAATACCTTGTTGATAATGTACCGTATATACTCAAGTATAAGCCTGAAATGTGCTTTAAAAACATATACGAGTCAAGTCAAAAATCTAAATCATGCTATTTTGTAGGCGGACTTTGTGAGTGAATTGCAAAACCCCTGAACAAGGCATAATCCCAAAATTTGCTGGAGATGTAGAGAAAGGTTGTGGGAGCATTTGAAAAAAAATGTATTGCTCTAGCATATGTAGTTTCTGCATAAATTTGGTTCTAAGTCACGTCAAAGTTTTTAAAGTTGACCTAATTTTGCTAGATATTTGATGCTTGAGCAATACTTTTTTCTTTACGGTGTTTCCACAACCTATCTCTACATCTCCAGCAATTTGGGGGATGATACAATGTTTAGGAACTTTACAATTAACTTACAAATAAGCTAGCTGAAATAATAACATCTCAAAACGCAGGCACATCTGCTGAGTGTTTCTGTGCCTTAGCTGCTGCCATTTCTCCACCTAAACACGGTTTCATTTTAGCACAATCCATCTTTGATTCGATTTTAGATCTTGATCTTTTCATTGAACATCGATTGTAATCAAATGCAAAGTAGTATCACATTGAATGCGATTTAAATTTTTATCAAAAGACACAGGAAAGAGTCATATATAAATGTGTCATCGAATACAATCGACCCAACCAGCAAACACATTGCTACGATTTTATTTCGATCATTGTACAATAAACGAAAATTTTCCTACTTTTCCAATCACATTTCGATGGATGTTTTGATCATTGCATTTGAGCGAAACATTTCATTGATCAACCCATGTGTGCAGCAAACGATTAAATTTCAATCAATCAAAATTCTTAAATCGAATTATGTATGGCCAGCTAAAGCCTATACTCGATAATCAGTTTTTCCTGATTTTTTTTTTAATTAGGTGCCTTGGCTTCCTTTTTCCTGTTTTGTGAGGGGATTTTTTTTATCGGCGTCCGGTCAGCCAAAAAATTGGGTGCTGATTTAAGCTCCTCAGTTTAAGATTGGCACCTGATTTTTTGGCAGACGAGTCGGTAATCGTTCAGCCATAAAATCTAAGCATGTATGGGGGGCTTAAGAAAGCTTACTGGGAAATGACAGTTGAAGAATGAGAACTGAATCTAACCTGTGACTATAATACATGTTTAAAAACAGATTAGATAAGATATGGTATTAAAACATAATATGAGCTTTACCTTTTGTAAACATAAAGATTTTCTTTTAAACATAAAAAAAATTTCTTTTGCCAATGTCTAGACTTATTATTAATGTATGAATGTGGCAATTATGTGCTTAGGCTGTGCTTAGGCTGATACGCTGCCAAAGGTTTAGACCAGTGTAAATAAGACAATGCAAAATAGTTGAAAAGTTAGATACAGAAAAACATACCTACAGTATTATTATTATTATCATAATTTATTTATATAGCGCCAACATATTACACAGCTCTGTACAGTAAATGACATCTAATGCCTCATCATTGATATTAACCAATTTCAAGCTTATAATTAACATAATCTCTAGGGTGTGATCAGTTTTAAAATGTAGGAATACTGAGAAGCTATTAAACATTTTACTTCTTTGAAGTTTTAGGCTTTAGTGAGCATTTATGTGAGAAAACTCAGATCTATCCCCTAAATGTTGTCTGGTACTATAATGATACATATTTTACCACCAATTCATGTTATTTAAACATTAATATGATTTATTAAAACATAAAGTAAACTAAAGTTAATCTTCAAGCAGGGCAGAGAGAGAGAGAGAGAGAGAGAGAGACAGAGAGAATGCATTTCACTAGTAGACCACTAAATGAAGGTTAAGTTTCCTTTACTGTAGAGGGGACAGCAACATCATGTTCAGATCCATTGCCAGAAAATAGCTTGGATTGCCTTAAGCATACATGTCCTTCAAAAGGGTCGTTGGGGTCTTTTGCTCCTGGGCTGGAACCAGGTCACGACCATTATTCATCCCACTAGAGGCAGACAGATAAGAAGCATCAATGTGGGGATGTGGTCCAGGTGAACACAAGGTCAAAACAGGTAGAGGGAGTTTAAGATCTGTAACAAGAGCCAGACAAGATCCATGGCAAAGTCATGATAGGTAGAGAGGAGGTCAATTCACTAGTGAACACTTTATCCTTTTACTGTGCAGTTACATAATTCTAGGACTTCATGGTTACCTCTGTAGGTTTTTTTATACAAATTATATACTATCCTATTCTCTCACTTAACCCCTCTTTCTCTCTCTATCGTTTGTCATTTTACTTGTTGCAAAAAAATAAAAATAGAAAACCATTCATATGATTAATATGACCTTTAACCTTAAACATTGTTTGAAAAACAAAATTGTTAGCAGAAAATAATAGAAAGCATAGAATAAGCTGGTTGCATCTGTGTTCTCATATCTGTCAAAATGTAAGGTCCTCTCTTGTTCACAACTCCCTTCAGGTCACCCTAACTTTAATTTTCTTTTGATGAAGCCACTCTTTTGTTGATTTGGATGTATACTCGGGCCCTCTCGCTCCTGACTGCGGAGGAGATCCAGTCAGTTCCTCCGTGCTACCAAGAATTCCTGGACCTGTTTGACAAGAAGGGTGCGGACGTTCTTCCACCCCATCGGCCCTATGATTGTCCGATTGACCTCCTGCCAGGAGCCAAGATTCCGTTCGGCCGGGTGTTCTCGCTTACCGAACCAGAAAATCAGGTC
>CM070036.1:104239404-104279594 GCA_036250615.1 Ptychadena robeensis
TTCAGTGAGAACCTACCAATGTAAATGGTCATGAACTAAAGAAAACACATTGAATGAGAAGTTTAGTGATGGCGGAACATCAGCTGTGGCTGTTCGCGAACAGGCGAACTGAACTTCGGCAAATACCCGCCGCAAACATGCGAACGGCGAACCTCCATTGACTTCAATGGAGGGTGAACTTCAGGTCATATTAGTAGCCAAAATACCAATAAAAAAAAAGTCATAAGGGTGCGACCACCTGGACAGTGTCTTGCCAAATGGGGATTAATGGCTAAACTTCTCCCCCCATAATATATATTTTTTAAAATGCTGTATTCTTCAGGTCTAATGGCCGGAAATCCCATCTAGATTACAGATTTTGCCAAAAGTTACCGGACAGTACCTTCTGCAGCGTATCACATTTAGTCAGATCTCTCTGCCATGCAAAATAGACCATACCCCACCCCCAGAGAAGGACTTTTGTGATTCAGTAATGATGAACTACATGTAACAGAATACCTTAGCTATAGTTACAGATCACTGGATGGAGTATAATAGCAAAGTAGCTAAGCCATCTCTCAATCAGCAGGAGCTCTCCCTATCTATCTAGTACTGGAGACATGGGATAAATGTAAAAATGGCCGCTGGGGGGCTTCTTTTATAAGAGGGGGGTTATCCTCCAGGAACATACACACACAATGGGTCGGTGCCATAAATAACTATATGGCTGGTATAACAGATAACACACTAGAAAAATAAATGCATGTCAGTGCAAAATAGCTAATTTGGTCATGTAAAACTGACAGTCCATTATCCTCAGTAGGAATTGCCCACTACAGTGTTATTCATTTACAATGAGTGTTCATTAACACCATTAGATGCATCTCCATAGAGTGATCTTTGTTTTTCTGTGTTAGTATCCCATATTGTTTGTGTAATGCACTTTTCAATTATTCAGCAATCCAATGTTGTTCAACCTGAAAAGGGTTTCTTTTAGCTGTTAATGGACAGTTTAATGCATTCACTAAAACGGTTTTATCAGCATCAGCAAGAGCTGAATAAATAATAACTGTACTACAAAATGTCACAATATAAGGAAAGATATATGGCACATTTAGAAATCTGACCACTATATATTTATCTTCTTACATAACTCAATATAATTCTTAGTTTTACCTTTGTGATACCGCATGGTTCTTGGCTAGTAGTCTTTCAGTTTGATTTATATGTCTTACATTAGGATGAGATGTCTTTTACAGACCAATGGTACTATTCAGCCCCTAAAATGTCAAAAATAAATAATATATAATCAAAATAAAGATAAGTCTTCTATGTACAATTAAAACACTTGTTACAAGTAAGATTTTAGGAAATATGCTGAAACAAAATAAGGAACATCAAAAAATACCACTATGAATATTATTTTCTGAGTACATCTAGTTGACATTGTTCTCTACATGCAAAATATTTTTTGGCCCGACAATAATTGGATCAACTCATAACCAGTTAATACACTAAATTTCTTAATATAGTTGTGCTCATTAGTTTACCCTGGCAGCATATCCTGGCAGAATTTTTTAGATTTCTTGACAGAAAATGAACAATAAAAAAAAACTTTTTTTCACTCATGGGTAGTGGTTGGCTGAAGTCATTTATTAACCACAACACAAACTACCCAAATGACCCTGATCAAAACTTTACATACCCTGGTTGTTTGGCCTGTTAATATTCCAACAACTTGACACATTAGGGTTAGAATGGTTATTAATGGTAACCATCTTCACCTGTCATCTGTTTGCTTGTAATTTGTTAGTGTGTATAAAAGGTCAATTACTTTGTAATCTCCTTACAGACCCTTGCATCTTTTATCCAGTGCCGCACTGATGTTTTTTGTATCCTAAGGCCCCCCATACACGTGTCCAATTTGTTTTTATCCAAAACATATATCTTATAATATTGGAGAATGAAGTCAAGAACTGCTTGACTATTTAGGATTCGGTTACAAAAAAACTAGATGAACATGATGTGACAGCTGGAAGATGTAGGTAAAAAAGGTTGGAAAAAATTAGGAGAACAGTTCCTGTTGGTAAGGATGATCCTGTTTTTAACCCCCCTAGCGCTTCTGACAGCTCCATCTTGTCCAGCACTTTCTTGTCAGTATTGCAGTTGACGAGATGGAGCCGTCCAGCTAAGCTCATATCCCCGGCAGCAGCACATACTCACTGTTCTGTGCTGTCCCGGGGGATCTGATGCTCTAAGCTGGCTTCTTCACTAAAGAAAGCTGGCCGATGTCCCTCTCCCAGCCCAATTAGCATATGAATGTCCCGCGTCCCGTCCCCGGGGGCCATTTGCATGCAAATTGGGTTATCTTCAAAGAGCACATGTGGAAAATCACCTCCAGTGTCATTTCAAGATGTACTCTTTGAAGTTAACCCTTTCAGAGGGTGCCAAATAACATTGTATTGGATACAGTGATAACTATATCCAATATAATTCAAGGTAAAACAAAACACATTTCCAATTGTAATAAAAAAAAATATTATAAACAAACATAAATACTGGTTTGAAATCTTTCATACCAAATAAGTATTCAAGACATTTTATTTTATTTTAGGTTCTGATGAAACCATAAGGACAGTAGCAAACTAAAATAAAAATGTAATTTGAGGGATATGATGACCAAAACATATGATTAAGCTGCTGATGGCCAGATGCACAATGCATTCCAGACAGTAATGGATATGTCACCTATGATACTAATAATATTGAAAACAAAAATATTGTCCAATTTTGCTGATGTTCCTTAAATTCCTGGTTGAATTGTGTCAGATGTGACACCAATTCCCTGCTTCAGCCACTTCTCCAGTGATGCCTCATCAACGATTTCGTGTTAATTGCAAAGCCCCTGAACATGGTATCATCACCAAATTAAGTTCAAAGTCAAGTCAAAATTTCGAAAATCGTAATTTTGACTTTGATTTTGAACTTAATTTATGCAAAAACTACATGTGCTTTTTTTTAATGTTTCCCTAACCCTTCTCTACATCTCCAGCAATTTTGGTGATGATACCATTTTCATAGGCTTTACAATAAGCTCACAAAGTTAGCAAGTCGAAAAATTCGACCATCTCTACTGTGGATATTAAAAAAGTCAATATCCGATTGATGCTACTGGGGTTGTCCAGCAGTGGGACCCTGGGGGTCTGATCTGTCAGAAAATGTAAACACATTTGATTGGGATCTATTTAAATTTCACATAATGCCGCTAGGGAGGTTGACAGACCATGCTATCCAGCAAATGTGATGATTGTATGTCATTAACAAACCGGTTCATGTTTTTGAGTCCTCCCATCACATTGTATTACCTGTTAGTAGGTCTTTTTCAGCTTTATTTTTCAAATTAATCATAAATTGATCAGCCAAATTAATCATAAATTGATCAGCAAAACTGAAAGCGGGGTGAGATATGCCACAGACGATTGCAATGATAATTTTTTGTTATTATGAACAGTTCCAAATACCAGTCAATATTGGCACAAAACTTTCAGCATGACAACAACACAAAGCATACATCCAAATCAACAAAGGAATGGCTTCACCAGAAGAACATTAAAGTTTTGGAATGGCCCAGCCAGAGCCCAGACTTGAATCCGATTGAAAATCTGTGTGGTGATCTACAGAGCGCTGTGCACAGAAGATGGCTTCACAATCTGACAGATTTGGAGTGTTTCTGCAAAGAAGAGTGGGCAAATCTTCCCAAGTCAAAATGTGCCATGCTGATACTCATAACCAAAATGTGCCATGCTGATAGACTCATACCCAAAAAGACTGAGTGCTGTAATAACATCAAAAGGTGCTTCTACAAAGTATTAGTTTAAGGGTGTGCACTCTTATGCAACCATATTATTTTATTTTTATATTTTCTCTCCCCTCCACCTAAAAGATTTCAGTTTGTTTTTAAATTGAGTGGTACAGTTTATAGGTCACATTAAAGGTGGAAAAAGTTTGGAAAGATTTATCTTTGCCTCATTTTTCTACAGCACAAGAACCTGACATTTCACCAGGCGTGTTTAGACTTTTTATATCCACTGTATTTTGTTGATGGATTGAAAAATATGTGTCAAGGGTATTGTTAAACAAATGGTAATGAGATGTGGGGTCCAATTTGTTGACTTATTCTTTAACAGGTTTTTATTGATTGAAAATCATATCATTAAGAAAGACAATGATTTTGACACAACTTAATGATTACATCAGGTAGTCATGTTTTTTTACTTTGAGGGGTTGCAACTTCCCCAGACATAAAGATAATTAAAATCAAAGGTATTATGGTCAGAGGTCTTTAAATTGATGCCCGCTCTTCAAATGCAAACATTCCAGTGTAGAGAGAGGTGGGAGATAAACAATCATTGTGTTGCAAACTAAGCTGTAAGGTGGTGAGGGCTGAGGGGGTGGATAAAAAGAAGAAAAATAAAAAGCCCACAAACAGTTAGCCTTACATCAGCAAATGTTTACCAGAAGGCCAAGACATTATTTTCCCATGAGGAAATCCCAATCTGCTTCTACTATTAGGCTTTAGCAGGAGATGCTCTGGAAAACACATTGTAAGACCCCATACTATTTAAAGACACTGTTTAATAAGCATAATTAATTTAAATTGCAGATGTATGCAAATTACTAAGGCTTACAGAAGCAAAGGTTATTTGTATAGATACCCAAGCAGTAATTATGTACTCAGTGCCTATATGCTGATACGAAAGAAAGATATAAAGCAGCTTTCTTGAAGAAAATAGAGACACTAACCAATAGAATGCTGCAGAAAGTAAGCTGAAGAGAACTTTATAGAAAAAATTTATAGGTAAATATTTGACTAAAGATATTTCATATGTGTGGTAAACCACACTGAACCATGACCACATAGCCTCTTTCCTACAATGGACACCAAGGAGAATTTTTTTTATTTAAATGACCTCATTGTGTCTGAATTTGCAAGTGTTGTGGTCTTCTAGAAGATGTATCATCTCCACAGAGCCAAACTGCACTGCAAGCAGAATCTACAGCATTCAGCAAGTTTTGTTATGTCTTCACCTCACCACTCCAGGCCCATAGTACTTGCAAGTGAAATAAGAGAAGGCAACTGCAAAGCTTTTTAAAGCAACACTATCCAATGAAGGTAGAACGGTTTATCCAAATAGTTTAGGTAGAAACAATTATTACATTGTATTGTAATGTAATTTGATTGCATAGAAAAAAGTATACACTAGTCAACAAAACAAATTAATTTACCAATAAAGTAAGTTTACCTTGCCAGACATTCACACTTTTATTCAGGACAATCAAGTGGTGAAAACCCTATTGTTTCCAGTAATTTGTTGTTCTGGTATTAATTCTAGTTTTAGTAATAGTAATAAAAACAACAAAATAGTGACTATATAATAGTGTCAATAGTATAGTGGCATAATAAAGTGTCAACCCCCCCTTATATTGTGTTCCTCCTGGTCTGAAGCCTGCAGTGTCACAAAGATGACATTATGACATATTTTTTATAAGCAACAACCCTACTACTCTTGCCTCTGCCTGTACTCTTACATTTGCCCTTATGAGTTATCTTTGGTATTCCTTTGGTACATTTCTGTCCAGGAAAAAACTTTTAAAGACCAAAAGTTGTTTCAGATTTAGATACAAGGAGTATATTTTTTTGCTTCCTGTGTCCTTTACTTCCTTTGCTGGGGAAAATTAGTTTTTTTTTATTTACACTTGCATTTTAATACATTGGCATATGCATTAAATTCTAAGGGCAATAATATCATAAATACATTTCGTATATATATAAACACCCATGAGTGTCAAATGACTTTTTTTTATAATGCCATTTTCCAAGAAAACACATGTGCCCTGAAAACTATTAGGTATGACTGCAGCCTGGGACACTTCTGAAAATGATATCACTATAATTGCTGGAAATATAGAGAAGGGTTGTGGAAATATTTTAAAAAACAATTATCTTTATTTTTGCGTAAATAAAGTTCAAAATCAAAGTCAAACTTTTGACTTGACTTAATTTATGCAAAAACTATGTGTGTTAGAGCAATATTTTTTTTAATGTACCCCCAAGCAGAGTTCCTCTTCTAGCAATGATGGTTGCATGTGCCACTATGTACTGTACATGTTTTAGGTCTGGTTGATTTTATTTAGACCATTGCTGTGTACTTTTATGGCCTTTTCATGCTAGCAGACCCTTTGGATATTGGAACTTTATAGATATGCTTCACATGTGTTGCTCAATATGCGAAAAAAGGGGAACAAGTGTTAAATATTTGCTTGAATTAACTGGATTTCAGAGACCAAAGGATTATGTGTTTTTCTGTGGGTTGGGCATCACAGGTAACATATTGGATAAATTATGGACTTGTTAGCATGATCTAACATTTTGCTCAACACAATTAAAAAGGGATAGGTGTGAACCAGATTATGATTTTACCTTAATGAAGAAAATTTTTGTTAGCACCTCTGTAAGTGTTGGTGCATTGTAAAGCAAAGGAAATCATCTATCTCACAGTGAAATTGTTAACCAATTTCAATCCGAAGAAGACATGAGGCATATTATAATTAATGTTCTTTAATGAATTGCTCAGTGGTTACATAAACTATTACAATAATACATGCAATATATGATATATACTGTATCTGCAACACTGCTATGAAAGCTCATAACTACTTAGCTTTGCTGATTTAGATGAGGTAAACCCTACTAGAATCCTGAAAGAATCATACAGTAGCCAAAAGCCCCCCTGACATAGTGGACCCAACACTTCATGGCTTTCAAGCTGCACATCATTTGGAGACTCCCTGATATTCGAGTAGAGAACCACTTTATAAAACACAGACGCATGCAGGGGGGATTACAGAGTCTTATAAATAGAGAGCTACATGTCCATGACAAAGCACTATGTCTGGTTTTGTTTTCCAGTTGTAAAAAGCAGAAACTGCGGTTCAGTACTTTTCCTGTCTGGTATTGAAGCATACAGAGATACAAATACAAGACAAGTTTGCTAATTCTAGAGACAATTGTATCATATATGTTCTTTTTTATTTTGCCTATAATCTACTTTCATCTACAAGAGCACTAAAAATAAACTACTTAATAAATATCGGTATAAAATCTGCTAAATGTATTTACAATAGATATGAAGCTTTTAGTTACCTTTCAATACAATGTAACTTTAGGAATGTGGACGTTTTTAGACTACATTGGAAGAACTACCAAGTATACTTCAATATATGCCAAATTAAGGAAGAAATGCAGCATTTTGCAGGTGGAATCTGTAAGTGAATTGTAAAGCCCGACGATAATATCTTCACAGAATTTGCTGGAGATGTAGAGAAGGGTTATTGGAACATTTAAAAAAAAAATATTGCTCTAGCATATGTAGTGTTTGAAAAAAAAATTGGTTCTAAGTCAAGTAAAAAAATTATAAGTTGACTTAATTCTGAACTAGTTTTAAGCAAAGTATGTTCCCACAACTCTTCCCTACATCTCTAGCAAATTTGGTGATGATATCATATTCCGGGGCTTTGCAAATAAATTACAAATCAGCTAGTTTAAATAATAAAATCTCAAAACAAAAGCACATTTGCTGTGTGTTTCTTTGCCTTAGCAAGTTTTTATTTGATGTACATTGGCTTATATTTGGGTTGACTTATAGTTGAGTATATATGGTAAGTGGATGTTAGAAAAGATACAAAGTGAAATGGAGAAGGACAGAGACTTTAATAAATATTTCAATAACCTTTGTTTAACCCCCCTGCCGTTCCTGACGGCTCCATCTCGTCCAGCACTGACTTGTCAGTCCTGCAATGGACAAGATGGAAATCAGAGCCCTGGCAGCGCAGGTTTACCATTCTGGGCTGCTACGGCGACTCCGGTCTGCAGGAGGAGAGGGGACCCCCCCCCCCCCTGAGTGACGTGATGACGTCACACCGGGGGGGGGGGGGCGGTTTTGTGAGATTCAAATGTTAATCACACCAGAACAGTGTTCTATGGAGAAGACTGTTCTGAGTGTGATTGCCCAGATGTGCTATTTGCTCTTTTTTTTATTCATTTATTTTTTTTATGTCATTTTTTAAACATAATTGTTTGTTTCCAATATGATTATATTCAGGATGTCTACTAGACCCTTGTACGGACATATTTTGGGAAGTTACAGACCTACAACATAAAAAAAATTCCATTTAAGTCTAAATGTGCACTTTTGGTACAGAAATCTGGACCTCAGCAGAGCGCTAGGGAGGTTAATAACTTTAAATATGCCCGAAACAATAATAACCCATATTTATATAACATTAAATATATCACTGATCTTAAATTATGCAAAATAATCAACTCAGACTCAATCTAAGCCCTGTTCCTTTAATGGATGCAAAAGATTTAGATTTGGATTGCCAGGCATGAAAATTAAGTTAGCTGAAAATATATTTGAACTTTTTAAAATTTGTATCATTAAATATTTTAATGGTAAAAATATTTTAGTCACATATACAGCAAATGGGATTTAGTTTGGGTAATTCTATGATGGATAAGGATTTGGGACTTTTACTAGATCAGCTATGAAATCATGAGCCATGTCACCCAGAATCAGCAGAAGCTTTCAAACTGTTTGTGTACAATAAAGTATTCACTCAAGAAATGCATAATCTTACATCTGTAATGCTTTCTCTTGACACTGGATGGTAAATACATAATAGTTTTAATCCATAGGAAGCCAAACTAATTTTAACAGACTTGTAAATATTAGCCTACCATGCAATCTGTCCAGTTTTACTCTGTGTTGGTAATTATGCTTTTCTTTTTTTTTTACATAAAAACATTGAAATTACACAAAATATTAAGGGCCCTTCATACTAGATGCATTGCTTTGCCATTTACGCAATGCAGCTTGTTACCATTCGTTCATGGAGAACAGACATCCATAGGAAATCACCATGAACACTTTCTTGTGTTGAATTATGCAAAAAGCCCTGCTGCACTAATTTAAGAACCACATTGTGAGTGTTCCCCTACATTGTATAGGAAGCATAAACGCAGCACATGCAGTAATGAACTGTGCTGACTACCAGCACATGCATTGTCAGTACACATTGTATTTAGTGTGAAAGGGCCCTAAAAACACCTACCTAATATTGTATAGGTCCCCATAGGACTCATAAAACTATGGTCTCAACAACACATCTAAAGATGTCATGTGATAGCTAAACATTAGCAGTAGATAACTAAAGTCACATTTCCTGTGCTGCAACCCTAAATAAAGCTAGCCATACACGTATCAACTCTTGTCGATCTTAGATTTCAAACATGATCATAATTATTATTCTATATAGGATTGTAATTCCGAGCCCAACTCTAATTCCGATTCCAAATATGATTGTAATTCCGATTCCAACTCTGATTTCAAATATGAACCTAATTCTTAATACGATCATAATTCTGATTCCAAATAAGATTCTAATTCCCATCGTAATACCGATTCCAAATATGATCATAAATAAATCGATCGAAATACCTAGAAATCCCTTCAGATATTTGTATGGTCTACTAAAATTTACTAGCATGTCCAATCACTTTTGGTCAATCGTACCAGGTGTGCAGGAGTCTATTAAAAATCTATCGTTTTAAGTAGTTTAAACGGAAATATCGAACTATGTATGGTCAGCTTAAATTACTTATGCACATGACTATAAAATTAATTGTATGGAAACATATGATCCATAAAAAACCCAATATTCATAAATCCAGGCTGCCTTTCATTTCTCACGTCCAGTTGTAATGGTCACAAACCTATTGAAAGTGTTTTCTGTGATGGACAGAGTTTAGCATGGGCAACCTGAACTGTGCCCTATATGTAGCAGACTACTATACATTATGTAAGTTGACACTTTTTTTGTGGTCACCATGAAAAAATTTGAAAACATTTTATTAGTGATTTGTGCTTCAGATAAGAAAAGTATCTTTGGATGCCCAAGACCATATATATATATATACACACACACACACACACACACACACACAAACAGAGCTAACTTAGGAAGTCTAAATTGCTGTGGTGATAGAATTCAATACTGTTACAGTAAGCATCTAAAATGGAGAAATCACAAGTAATATTGCTCAGAATATTTTGTAACACATCTTCACAATGGCACTTCAAATGCTGATAATAAGGCTGTTGATAATGTTTCTTATTTCTAGCTTACTGCATGTACAACAAAAGGAAAAGAGAGGTACACTGTAATTGCAGTCTAAAATTTAGCACTTGATTATGAAATAAATATTCCTTATCCAGGCCCTAGACTCAAAATAGAAAAAATAAGCAGCAATCTTAAATTATGCCCTACAATTTAAACCAAGAAGCCTTCAGCAAAGCAATTTCATGGTTTTATTCACTGTATGGCAAATCTGGTATAATATTTATTGCTTGGCTTATTCATAAAATGTGTCTATATCTCAGACAGCAAACCTCCAGATATTTATGTAACACATTTCTGTCATTTTTGCCATCCTGTTAATATTCTAGTTCTCCTTTTTCCCCAAAAAATTTACCTCCCTGGCGTTATGCCTGAACTCAGTATGGTCAGAATTTGTTCTTATAACAAACTGTGCTCATTCCGGGATCGGGCATAATCGCAAGTTCTCTGTGAACCTGCAACAATTCTGCATCGCTGCAAGTTCACGGATTCCTACCAGCCCTGAGTCTTCGGCGTCATCAGTGACAGTGTACTCTGCCGTAATTGCCCGTACACCACGAAAAATGGCGCGATAAACCCATAACGCCAGGGAGATAAATTGTGTTCATTTTCACTCTCAAACATAACACAACAATTTACTAGGAATAAAAGGAATTTAAAAGGAACTAAACTCCAAATGTAAGATTAGAAGATTTATATTCTCAAATTTTAAGCACCTAAGCTGTGTTAGGTAAATCAACATGCATTAACAGGTTCATGCACTAACATGACTACTATCTGTGTAAAAAGTGCCACCTTGTATGAGGCGTGATCAGCTCTGACCTACTCCAGGGCAGGCCAGGCCAGGCCAAAATCACTCCCACCAATGACATGCTCACCCATCAGCTTGGCAAGAGCCTCAGCATGCCTCAGGGGTGGGTTTTAGCAAATGTAATAAATTTAATAAAATATTAGTGCAAGTTACCTATATAGTTTCCTTTAAATCTTGTGACTGACTAACATTTAAATAAAAAAATTTATGCATTCTGTTTTGAAGCAAAAATGTAAGCAATATAATATAATGTATGCTGGAATAGTTGAATAGGACACTTGGAGTGTTTTCTGCATAAGTATTCTAAAGGCTAATTCTCTGTACAGACACTAGATAAAGTCTAAATATATATGGCATCAGTACAGCTATCACAGGAGGTCATTTAAACATTCTAAACATTTAGCTCTTGAAAAATGTTGGCTATATGTATGTACTTTATTGTAATATGTTAATTGAATCAACATATATTTTAAATGTAACATTCAATTGTGGTTCTTCTTATTGTCTTACCTTGTTCTGTAGACTTTCTGCACACAGTGTCACTACACACTATATCCCTTGAACTTTATTCACAACTCAAAAGAAGACTTATGCCTGGTATACACACGCCGATTAGCGGACGATTTTTTCCGCTGGCCAACGGCGTGCGCGCGGTCGGTCAGCAGCAAAGTCGGCTTCCAATTGGCATGTGCCCACATGAGGCGACAGATCCCTGTCGCCCCACAGCTCGGCCGGCCAGAGAACGGACATGTCGGATGTTTTCTGGCCGATGCAAGCCGATGCCATTACCTTCAATGAAGACCAGCGTCTTCATTGAAGGTAATGGCCGGCACACAAAGGGTTTAAAGCAGCCCCAGAATGCAATGCGATGACGTCATCACGTTGCATTCTGGGGCTCATCGGAGCTCGTCTGTCTGCACCTGTCTGTGGGTGTATGGCAGGCATTACCTTCATTGTTCACCTAGCTACCATTTGTTGGCAAGATCTATACTGTCTAGGCTTCTAAGAATTAAATTTTAAGGTTTTTAGAGCAAAAAGTAAGGTCTTTCACACTTAATGTATTACCGTATATACTCGAGTATAAGCCGACCCCAATATAAGCCGAGGTACCGAATTTAGAAAAAAATCTGGAAAAACTGAATGACCCGAGTATAAGACAAGGGAGGGAAATGCAGCAGCTAAGGCACAGAAACACAAAGCAAATGTACTTTTGTTTTGAGGTGTAATTATTTAATTCAGCAGATTTGTAAGTGAATTACAAAGCCCCTGAGCATTGTATCATCACTAGAAGTGCTGGAAATGTAGAGAAGGGATGTGGGAACATTGTAAAGAAAAAAGTATTGTTCTAGCATATCAAGTTTTTGCACAAAATAAGTTTAAAATTTGACTTGACTTTGAACCTAATTTATGCAAAAACTACATATGCTAGAGCAATAATAATATATTTTTTAAATGTTTCCACAATCATTTTCTACATCTCTAGCAAATTTGCTGATGATAGCATGTTCGGGGGCTTTGCAATTCACTCATAAAATCCACCTACAAAATGCCGCGATTTTCATTTTTTGACCCAAATATAAGCCAAATTTTTTTTTTAGCTCATTTCAGGTGCTGAAAAATTCAAGTATATACGGTATGTCACTAAATTATAGAACAAATATATTTCAATATGTAAAAAGAAACATTTAAACTTAGAAACATATAGCCCATTTAAAAGAAAAATGGAATGTAAAAGACCCACAGGAAAGGTATTTGCACGCTTGTGATCTGTAGTTAACCTTATTGGGCTGCTACTTAATTAAGTTCAATTCTAATTGTACTTAACTTTTCATGATAATTTCCTAAATTGAGATTTTAATTAAAAGTATCCACAATATTGGAAAAAGAGATAGTAGTTATTGATTATGCTGACTGTAGTATCACAAGGACCAAAGTATGTTTTTAGGTTTCCGTTTTTTACTTGAGATTACCTTATTTAAGTATTTAATATGTATTTTTTTTTAAATAAAACCTTTAAACCTTATTTGATATTTGAATGCCAAATACTAGTCTGAAGAGGTCCTTTCTCAGACCCTGAAAAGCAGATCTGCTGCTGTGCTTAGAATGTTTGACAGCAACATAATTTTTTTGGGTTTTATTTCTTTGATTAAAAAATAAACTTTGTTTTATGTAAATTTTGATCAAATGCAAGCTACATTTTCAATCCAATGCACAGTGATTTAGCTTGGTAACCTTCCCTGGAGCACTTTATTCTTTGATTTTGAAAACAACTTATTCCATCAAGTCATCATAGCTGTTTCAGAAGTTTAAAACAATAGCATAATTTCATACTTTTCTAAGAAGTTTTAGAATCTCATGAGCCTTAGAGGCACAGTAGGAAGGCACATAGATTGTTCACACCATGAAATGCAGAAAACTCTCTGCAAATGGTGAGGGACTCTTATGCTAGCCATACACAGCCAGAGCCGGAGCGATATCGTCCTCCGATATCGCTCCGGGAGGCTAACGTGATGACGTCATCACGTTAGCCTCGCATTGCATTCTGGGGCCCCACAATCGGCCAGGCACCCTTTGTGTGCCGGCCATAAGCAGCGATGGAGACGCTCGTCTTCATTGCTGCTTATGGCCATCGGCTTCCATCGGCTTCGGCCGGCCAGAGATTTTCCAACATGTCGGATCTCTGGCCGGCCGAGAAGTGGGGCGACAGGGATCTGTCGCCCCATGTGGGGACATGCCGATAAACGGCCGGATTTTAACCTGACCGACGGCGAGAGCGCGCACGCCCGTCGGCCAGATTAAAATCCGGCCGTTTATCGGTATGTGTATGGCCGGCATTACTGAGGACCAATCCTAGTGTTAAAACTCTTCCCCAGAGCGGCCAGTGAATTGATTACAATGGTGAAGTGATAACAAGGTATAGAAGTTGGGTATTATCTGAGACTGGCAATAATTAAAGGCAGAAACCTAGGTACATTGTGCTTTGTAATCTTCAACAGATCTTATACAAGATCCTACAGCACAAAATCATCCAAGTGGTTAGTAGCTTCCTGTAAAACATTTGTAAAACATTTACAGTGCTGATCTTTGATGATCATTACCAACCTAGCCCTGACAAGATGGTCTCCACACATCATTCAGCCTGAAGTGACAAGGTATACACAGACCTGATCAGAAATCAACACTTCCACTTACCACTGACTACAGACAGCTTACCTTCACTTCAACAGTGGCTCTTCACTTCAAATATGACCTCACCACCACTCTGCAATAAAAATTTTGCCAAGTTGTCATACCAACTCTATTGAGGCTAACAGGATCCTTCTCAATAGAATAAGCTCACTTCATGGGGCCACCAAACTCTAAACAAAGCTGCATCTTGCCGACTGCCGGGTCCTCTACCCAAATAATCAGGAGTCCCCTAAGCACAGCATGAACTCCGGGTGCTCCTGTGGGCGGGCACCTGAACACTCTCGTGGGCTGTTATAACCTCCACCATTTAACTCCTTTAGAGTAACCGACTAATAACTGTCTGGGGAACGCCTCATGTCACATTCCCTATGCGGTTGCTATAATTGGCTTGTATGTTTCATGTTAAGACGTGGGCCAAGTTTTTTCAAACCCTTACTGAGGATATGGAGGAGAAAATTGATGGCTTAAAATAAGGCGTACTATTGAATCCTAGAGATACATTTTCTTCAAACTTTTGCACAGGGTCTATTATTCTCATAATACAGCACATACATGGAAGTGACCGTTAACGCTTCTTCAGATTTGTGTCAAGTGCTGCTCACCAGACATAGACTTGGACCATCAGTTTTGGTCTTGCAAAGCCATCAAGAGGCAGGCAGGATTGCTAGATTATATACTTAAGGTTACCTGTAAGTTTTATGGCATGAATCTAACACTTCTTCGTCTACATGTCTCCTACAGGTCGTGCTTTTCCTGCCAGTATGACCCTATCCCCTCCACGCTAACCTCAGGTTTCTAAATTTACTCACCTGTGTCTTTTGGTGGCCAAGATGTATCTTAAAACAGTGGATGCATGCTTTGCCACAAACTTTGTCTGATTGTAACACTTATCTCCAACACACAATGATCCTAGTTCCAATCCCCACCAACATTCACAGGGTGATTTTATAAAACTTAGCAGCCATATCTAATGTAGTCCATGCTGCCACCTGACGAACAGCTGCTAGTTCAGGCAATCTATTCTGACAAGACTCATTGGTCAAGCTCTTATAATAGTACAAAGAACATTGCTGCAACTGCAGAAATATTACGGTTTCGGTTGACGGTGAACAATGTGGAAACTGAATGCAGAAAATATTATACTATTAGAAAATAATACACTCTTTGTCTGATACATGCTGTCACCTTAGGTAGATGAAATTATGGAAGCCTTTAAGGATTTGGTCAGATTCCTTACTGAACAACTCCGTGGCATGTTGGGTCCATTCAAAACATAGGGGTCTGTTCTGTTTCAGTCAGCTTCACTCTCCTTTATTGTAAATCTGTCAAGGTCTGCACTAGATCCCAACCACATTTATGTGTTTTTTTCTTTTGTTTAAACTTTGGCTTTCACTCTATTAATAAGTTTGTTTTGATTGGTTTGCAATCTGGTTATGTTGCTCTAGATGGTATTGTATCATTGATCTAGAACCTTCTTGTATATTGTATGACTGACCATTACTGTGCTCTATTATGTTCTTTACTCACTGAAAGTTTGAAAATTTTGACACCTTATATATACAGTCAAGCCCATAATTATTTACAACTCTTAAAGTTACTTTTATTCAACCAGCAATGCATTTTTTGACAAGTGTCTCCCAAAAGATAAGACGATGTACAAGGCATTTTTGTGAAAAAAAAAATGTCTCAGCTTAATTTACATTTGAGCAAAACGTGCCATGTGCAAAATTATTCATACCCTTCTCAATAATCAATAGAAAAGCCTTCATTGGCTATTACAGCAATCAAACGCTTCCTATAATTGCAGACCAGCTTTTTTGTCTCCTCAGGTATTTTTGCCCATTCATCTTTAGCAATGAGTTCCAAATCTTTCAGGTTGTAGGGTCTTCTTGTCATCACTCGAATCTTTAGCTCCCTCCACAGATTCTCAATTGGATTCAAGTCAGAACTCTGGCTGGGCCACTCCAAAACGTTAATGTTGTTGTCTGCTAACCATTTCTGCACCACTTTTGCTGTGTGTTTTGGGTCATTGTCATGCTGAAATGTCCACAGGTGGCGAAGTCCAAGTTTCTTTGCAAACTGCCTAAAGTTGTAGTTGAGAATCCTCATGTATTGATCTTTTTTTGTGGTGCCCTTTATTGTTATTAGGTTCCTTGGTCCATTGGCTGAAAAACACCCCAAAGCATTAGGTCCCCACCACCATGTTTGACAGTGGGGATGGTGTTCTTTGGGTTGAAAGCTTCTCCTTTTTTTATGCCAAATGGAGGAAACATCACTGTGACCAAACAATAAAATTTTTGTTTCATCTGACCATAACACAGAACACCAGAAGTCTTCTCCTTTGTCCAGATGAGCATTTGCAAAGGTTAAGCAACCTTTTGTGTGCCTTATCTGGAGAAGTGGCATCCTCCTTGGTCCGCATCCGTGGAACCCAGCAGTATGCCGTGCCCATTGGATTGTCTGCCTTGAGACATTGACACCAGCAGAGCCCAGATTGACCAGGATGGCCTTGGTTGTGAACCTTGGATTCTATTTCACCTCTCACTATCCTCCTGGCGAGCACTGGTGTCACTTTTGGCTTCCGACCACGTCCTCTGAGATTTTCCACAGTGCGGAACATCTTGTATTTTTTAATAATACTTTGCACTGCAGCCACTGTAACTTGAAAACATTTAGATATGGCCCTGTAGCCCTTTCCTGACTTGTGAGCAGCCCCAATGCGCAGCCGCAGGTCCTTACTCAGCTCCTTTGTCTTACCCATGACTGTCTACAAACCAACTGCAGAGAGCTGCTGTTTGTCTCCTGTTGATTTGATTTAAAACAGCTATTCCCAATTACTCAGGGTAATTAGCATGCTTTAGAACTTTGACTATTTAGAATGGTATAAAACTTTGGATTTTCCCACAGACTGTGACAGCTTGAGAAGGGTATGAATAATTTTGTACATGACCATTTTTGCTCAAATGTAAATAAAAGCTGAGAATTTTTTTTCCCCCACAAATATGCCTCCTGTACATCATTGTATTATCTTTTGGGAAACACCTATGTTATTTCCCATCAAAAAATAACTTGCTGGTGGAATAAAAGTAACTTTAAGTCATAATTTGTCAGGGGTGTGAATAATTATGGGCTTGGTTGTATATTAATCATTAAGATAGAATTCAAATGAATGTATGTTTTTCCAAATATTTTTTACTTTCCTAAATTACCTGAAACAAAACTAGCTGCCCATTATATACATACAGTATATAAATGTGTTCGTAAAATATGTCTCTAGTTTTGGGTGACCTTCCCACTTTGTGAGTCACATATTACAGGCTCAGTGGCTACAACAAAAATAATAGAAGATCTTAAGCTAGTGGAAAAACAAGATACACAGCAAGAAGAGCCTTTTATAGTAAGTTAACTATAGCAGCCAGAGGAACATATCTAATGAATTGAGAGATAATGATTTAATTGTATCTGGACATTTTATTCTGTTTCCATAGAAACTACAAGAATGCCCCAAGTACAAGAATGAGTTCATCATGCTAAAACAGATAAATAGTTGGAACTACTGCAATATATGCACAATTAGGAAAATATTTCTCATCAGCTGAAGTGTCATTACATAAAATGACATGTCTTTATCTCTTATGAATTATATGTTCAATAATTTATTTGCAAATAATTCTTATTGAAATGTTAAAAAGGGCAAGGTGGAATATAATTTTAGTTTTTAAGGGAAAATAAATTAATTTTATCAAAAGCTACATGGTGACAAAGGACATACCTACATTAAAAGGGCTAAATTCAGATATGCTAGCAGCCAACACTATTTCACAATTATGTGTCATTTTGGAAAACAAGTGCTGTTGACTAGTATGGCATCTTTAAGCCAATCGCTTTACTTCCAGTGGTTAGTAGTTTTAAAGCAATTATTTTAAGCCCCTCAAGGTTGTGGTAGATATAATAAACCACAATTGTACCCCTCATATTGGTAATTAGGGATGGATATAATAAACCACTGTTCTAACCTTTTAACAATAATGGTCAGTGGAAGATATAAATAACCCAATTTGTTGCATCTCCTTGTTAGTTAATCACTCAGAGAGGCATTGGATAAATCATTAGTATAAATGGGCTACACTGCTAGCCATCCTGGTACCAGATACTTATTTTTTTTTGGTTTAAAACACTCAGTTTCTGATTATCCGTAACATGCTACAGAGCTCATTTCCTTTCATACAAGCAACATACTCCATGAAAATAATGCTGAATTTGGATCAGTGAGCAGAGAAGTATAGTTAGGACCTTTACAACATGTGGAAAATAATCGTATTTCTGTAAAAAAATTAGCTTTTGTAGTCCTCAACCAGGTCTCCTTCTCCAGACCCCATAGCAGTTGTGTAGGCTAATAACTAGGAATATTACTAAATATTTTGCGGTTGAGCCTAACTGAGGTTCAGCCGTCTATGGTTGCACCAATCTGTCAGTATATACTGGCAGATAACCACGGACTTTTTAATGGCCATTAAAAAGTCCGTGGTTATCTGCCAGTATATACTGACAGATTGGTGCAACCATAGACGGCTGAACCTCAGTTAGGCTCAACCGCAAAATATTTAGTAAAATTTGTTATTTGGACTTTGGTCATTACTCCTGGGCACTCGGTATATACATACTAATAACTAGGAATAATTGAACAAAATGCCTTTAAAAATTGGAACCCCCTCGGTCACATCAGTTATACCTATCGAAAGGAAGAAAAATAATTTGAAGAGTATATATTTTAGCAGGGTATAAAGTATGTTTATTTGAAAATAAAGTAATTCGTTATAAGAATAATTACATGTATAAAATATATCTATACCTAATCTTATATATTTTGTGTAGACTAGGGAAGTTCCTTTTGGGTTTTACTGCCATTAGAGACTACAGTGATAAGATTCCTGCCTGGTACAGCAACTTTTCTGTCTATAAAACGGGTCCAATGTTTGTACATAAAATTGGGGTTGCAATTAGTTAAGCTAGTGCAGAAAGTTAGTAAATACTCCAAGATAAGAGGGCTGTAATATGCTAGATAGCAGGAGGTAGTGCTAGGGCATTGACAGCTGTAGTGTTCTGTAGGAAATTCCTAGACACATGGCAAATTACATATTTTTTGCTCTATAAAGCCGGGCCATAGACGTGCTCATTCCCGGCCATAGTTGCGGGCGATCGACCTGCATGCACGCTCCTGCCAAACACATGGTGTTTGATCGCACTTATTTACAGGGGTGCCCACCTTGAGGTTTCGATCCAAAAAGCCAGCAGGTCCGATCACACGGCAATCTGTCCTGACGGTACTTTTTGTGGCCGATCCTGTTGTAGTCAGTTAATTTGGAGGGGGAGTCTCATCCCCCTCAAAGTTAATTGCCTACAATCTGCTGGGAATCCCCTCTGTTGGTGGAGCACACAGGATTCATGGCAGTTCTGTAACTGACTCCTTTACAGTGTAGTGACATCACCATGCTGTAATGAGTCTGATACAAGCCGGCCATGGATCAAGACATCTATGGCCAGCTTAAGATGCACTGCAATCAGGGAAAAGATTCAGGGTGAGCCATCAGTGTACAGATATTCTTTATAAGTTAATCTTTGGGCTCTGAGAAGTGGTTCTACAGTATGTTCTAGCTCTGCACACCCTGCAGTCTCTACAGAAATAGGATATATAAACAAATGCTAAAACATCCTGCACAGTCCATGGTCTGCTAGAAAATGCTGTTTATTTTTGTGAATGTAATTGTTCCTCATTTCCTCCCCAAAATTGCCATATAAACTAGTGCATCTTATTGTGTGTATGAACTACAGTAATTACAATCAATAAAAAATATACTTAAGTTCTAAAATGTCCATGCTTTTACCTGTTTAAGAAGCTTTTGGACACATGATCAAAAATATTGTGACAACAGATCCATACAGGAGAATGATAACACCATAAACAGTTACACAAAACGGACAAACTAAACACTAAACAATTCAACAGGGATAAAATCAAATTCTTGAAAAAGAAATCCATAGGACAAATTGTTTCATCATAGTGTAGGAAACCTGATGATAGCATCTGGAAACATGCCCGAAGCACAGGACAAAATTGATTGAAGGTGTTTATTAGGCATGACAAGGAACTATTTGAAAATTATTAGGCACCACTGAGAATGATAAAGGGATATTCAATGATAGAGAGGACCAGAGTAAAGAACTGCACTCAATCTAAGTAAGATAACCTATATAAACAGGTGAACCCACACGCATCCCAAGATTGCGGAAAAATATTTTTATGCATCTAGAGCATTATTACGTGCTGAACAATTTAGCAGATTGAAGAACAGCTGCTAGTTCTGGCAATCTATTCTGACAAGACTCATTGGTCAAGCTCTTATAACAGTACAGAGAACATTGCTGCAACTGCAGAAATATTACTTGACGGTAAACGATGTGGGAACTGAATGGATAATGAAGAATAGATAAGAATAGATAGATAATAGATAAGAATAGATAGATAATATTTTATTAGAAAATAATAAACTCTATGTCTGCTACAAAATAAATAAACTTTGAACTGTTCAAATATTAAAACCCAACTGAAGGCCTAGAAATAGATGATTGGCACCAGTTATCAAATTTTTTCTTAACACTTCTTTTCCATTTGTCCTTTATGTCTATACAACAAATAATAATAGAGAGAATGATCGAACAGGGATCAGACAGGGCGGTATTTCCCTGTTCGATCGGCATTTTCCATTTCGAGCAGGATCGATTGCTCAGGGTAGGCTGCATTTGATTCGATTGAGCAATTGATTGTTAGGGAATCAACCCTTCTGTGACTGGCGTAAGGGAACATGTGTTGAAGGTAATGGTTGTTAATCAGCTATGCTAAAACAAACAAATTGCTGGCACTCCCAATAAAAGCAGTTGCCATTTTAAACATGGGGATGTTTATCATTATAAAGACAAAAAAGGAAAACTTTGGTTAGCCACCAATGGGCATGTGTTTTATTGTCTACTAAAATGTTTTTGTTATATCAGGCTCCACATTAGGAACTTGATAACTACTGTAAGGTACTTACCCAGCCAACCATCCTGTGGTGACCACAGGAATCGCACACAGTGTAAGAAGAGCCTGTGCATGTCTGCTTTTTCTGAGGTAGGGATTTGTTCTACCTGAACTACATTTTGGCCATGGTCTCCCACCTTGTTCATTTGTACTATACTTTCTTAAGGTACCCATACACGTTGCGATTTTTCGTGCGATTTTAGCCCTTCTGACCGTTCCGGTCGGTCGGGTAGGTCGATTGTTCGGGATTCGTAACATGCAAATGTAGTCCGACCGATGCTGTTTTTAGAAAATCGGCCGAAAAGTCGGTCGGGTCCCGAATGATGATGCCCATAATTTTCAGTCGGTCGGCCACATTTAAAAGAGACGTTTAAAAGATTCCTGATACAACTGGCCGATCGGTCGGTCGGCCTGTGACTAATCGGGTGAAAAATCGGGTGAAAATTCGGGTGAAAAATCGGGTGAAAAATCGGGTGAAAAATCGTGCATCCGACAGACTTTTAAAAATAGCAGTAAAGCAAAAATCGGGAGTCGAAATCGAATATCGAATCGGTCCACGAAAAAACGTGTATGGGTACCTATAGATTGAGCTTTGTGTATGACCCATGACTTGTTTTCTGGATTACCCAATAAGGCCTGTTACCTGGATATCTGATGTTGGTAGTGATTGTGTGCCCAGGTACATTACAACTACTACCTATGTTTATTGATAGGGCCAACAGAATGTTGATTTTCTAACTGGAGATGGTTAAAAGAGAGACTAACGAGGATTGACAACTTCACTAAATGTATCTTTATATTGATTATAGAAAGCAGACCAATCAAATCAAAAAATATGGCACATAAATAACCATGGCAGATGGAAATGGTTGATTTTAGCAGTCATGCATTCTTATGAGATGTTAAAGTATTATAAAATCGTGAATCTTCTAAATAAAAATCTTTATGACTTTTAAGCTCAAATCTGTGTTTTAAGGCATTCACCTTACTTGCCTTTCTTCAGCAGAGGTATATCTAGCTTTAATTCCCATGAGTGACGTTAACCCATGAATAACATGAGCCACAAAGTATCTACTGTTACATTAGTCTAGACATTTGTTACTCCTAAAATATTTAAAGCATGATTTTAAGAGTTCAGCAATACCTTAGGGGAGAAATTTTAGCATGAGTGACTACATTTTGTGGACATTATGTTCCTCCTGGCTAAGTTCATTCAGGTGTTGCAAACATCTTTTTGAATGTCACTATACCAATCTACAATGATTTGTGAACAAAGGTACCATAAGAGAGGGTTAAAGCAGTATGGATTGTATAGAGTAAAGCTCAAGCTATGGTGACAATCTGTTGCCTTACCAACCATGTTGCATGGCACGATCCCACCTGACTCCCCATAGAGTCTTACATTCTAGTCTACCTGAGACTGTACTGGAATGTTACTTCCTCTATGCCACAGATGGACATCAGTGCCACTTATATCATTATCATGCATGGTCTAACAGTATCTTAACATAATCATGGCTGCACACATTTATATTTATTAGTACTCCTTTTCTCCAGCACATAAATTAAACATAGCTGTTATTGCTAGAGGTAAATCTCTATGGATCAATTATTCTCTTCCTTTCCAGTGATTAACTACTAAAGGGACACGGCACCAGTCATTACGTAGCTGGAGCACCAGACCCCAAAGCTGCTGTAGAAGCTGACCTATATTGAAACTAATTACAAGCAATCTCTTGGCTGTCTTTACATTGATTAAAGTTGATGTAACGTGCACACATACCTCAGGCAAGCTAGTACCATAGGGAAATCGCACCACCTTGTGCTTCATACCTTCTGCCCCTTGATCTAAGTGAATATCGTATGCCTGCACTGACCAGTGATATAGGTTTTCTGAACAGATGGAGAGTAGTGACTGATTAGGACTGATTCTCTGGATTTAATTAAATACAAAAACAATTTTCACATTCCACACACATATATCTAGTGATAACTAGATACAAATGGTATGTTTGTATATAAGACAATGAAGATAATAATATGCCTCTATTGTCTGTTTTTTTTTTTATTCCTTTTTTAGTGTGTAAAAAATAGCAGCCATCAGTCACACAGTAAGGAAGGAGCATATGACATTTTAAAGTCATATTTTTACAACTCGAAATGGAATGTAGAACACACGGGTGGTGACGTCACCACGCTGTGATTGATCGGGGATCAACTGAACGAAAATCAATGTGCACCACATGCGCACATAGATTCCAGCCTCACACAGCCTCACAGAGAGACGTGCTGGCTCTGTCCCCTTAACACTGATTACAATGGATTCAAATAATGGAGATTAAACATATTGGAACCCCGTTCAAGTTTTTTCGAGGGGGATATATTGATCCAGCTTGAAGGAAGACACACAAAGGTAGATTTGTAAACAGATTAAAGTACAATCAAGCACCATGACCGCGCACGTTGCTATGTTGGATGGCAACACTTCAGAAACAGACATCCATATGTGTGATATATGTTTAGTCTCCCACCTATGTTCTGTGGTCCTTCCCCTGGATCTAAAATCATTATATGAAATAAAAATGATGCAGAAGCTGGTGAAAGGTCAGAAATAGCAGATTGGGGTAGCATTCGTATAACACATTTACAGATGTCCATTTCTGATTACTTTCTACCCAACATAAAATGGGTGATAGTATAACCATTTATCTTGTAAGAATGACAAAAATTTGACAGTTATTTTATAATGTCATAGGCTGTTCCAGAAGTGTTTCAGATGCAGAAGATGTTTCATTCAGGCAAGCTAGCGAGAGAGGATAGTAGAGATTGGTGGCAGGAAGGTTAGTATTAACCATTTTTAACAGATTTCTATATTCTATACCAAAGGCGATTTAGAAGTAGTTGTTAAACTTTTCATACAACTAACTAACTGACACCAAACACAGTGTGTCTAGCACTAAGGCTAGGTTTCCACAGTGTTATCCGCTCTGTCTGGACCTGTATTGATTGCCTTCCTTGACGGGGATGTCAACGGACAGATTCATATTATATTACCTGCCTACTGCACTGCATGGGGCTGGTCCGCCGGCCGAAGGTTGACTTACTGCACTACGTTAACCTTCCGGCTGGTTGACCAGCTCCACACCGCAGAGACAGCTGGTGCGGTATGGGGGTATATGGATCGGCTCCATCGACATCCCCATCAAAGAATGCAGTAAGCACGGGGGGTGCTGTCAGAGCCCTCTATGCAGTGGAAACATACTCTAATGCCACAGCACTTATTTATGTTTTTATTGTTTTTTTAAGCCAACTGGGGAAAATTAAGCCAACTGGGCAACAGCTAGTTTCACACAGACATTTGTCCAGAGATGCCGTTAACGCTGTCTGTTTGGCATTTTTCCCACAGTAACTTATTTGCGCAAAAGTCTGAAAAATACCTATACAAGCACTCAAATTACTTTTGGTTAAAAAAAAGACATTGGACTGTCCCCCCTAGACAAGGTCCCTCCAACAAATAAGCAGGTATGGGTTGTCCAAGTCAACCCCCCTGCAGACCCCCACAATACAGGGTCAAGTTGTGGGGATAATGCCTTCTACTAACAAGTGGTCTCAGGAGACCAGCCAGATATGCCACGCAGCCTAGTGTTGCCTGGAGTAGATCTGGCATGACCTAGGGATAGGAAGGGTCATGCTCCTTTGTTGGCCACAATTATAAGTCTGTCAGACCTTGTGCCAAACAGGGGGTCTAGTTATGAAATGGTGGGGACTCTGCGTCAATTTTTATATTATGCAAAATAATGTATTATATCACATTCCCCTTTGCACATGAAACTTCTTTTGCATGTGCAAATTCGTTTTACAGGTTGTCCTGGAAAACAGGTTCCTTTGATATGTAACTGGACACCCTGAAGCTGTAAAAACGCTCAAAAGAGTACTTCCCATTCGGTGGAGGCATTTTTATCAATAAGTATTTGCTGGATGCGACATGAGATGTCCATTGGGTAGACAAAAAAACACCTGAGCATTAAGTCAAATAAACACCAGAATAGGGTCCATTTTTTAAAATTCATGAATTTATGTTTTCATTGCCATGTGTGTTGTTGCCAACTATGAGGGGCTTGTATGAAGTTTGAAGTAGTATCAAGCCTTTAGTCAGATTACAATTTTGCTTTCTGCCTGCTCCCTATGTATTGAGTGGGCCATATGCACTGCAAAAAAACAGGCCTGGTTCTTTTACTGCCACCAGGCAGATCTATACATAGCATTGATTTTAGCAGGTAAAAACTTTATTGTCTTCTAGTGACATTGACTTTGGCTCCTGGCACTGAACAGAACCATATTTTTCTGACCATAAGAGGCTTTGTTGTATAGGATGCACCCTATAGATCAGAGCAGCCAATGGCGCAAATATACTTTTTGTGCTCTCCCACACTGCATGCCAGGGCTCAGTACTTGCAGAGCAGGAGTAAAGGAGGCAGGAAAGCTGCTGACGGCTTCCCCTCCTCCACCCACGACTGGCAGCTTCTGTCTGTGAGCTGAGCAGCTTAAGCCCAACTCACATAGAATGCAGATAGAAGAGTCACCCGCAGGCAAATCTCCAGTGTGCCTCTGTCATAGGACTCAAGAATGGTCATAATGTAGCCATCACTATGTGAACATCCCTGAACCACTGATTCATGCATATATAATCACACAAGTGCTCTTGGAACATATAGTCCCAGGGAATTAGTCCTTACATAGACAGGAGGATGTGCTCTCCAAACAGAAAGAGTGGGGCCTCATTGGCACAGGAAGACAGAGAAAGGAGCATACAGTAAACATCATAAATGTGCCCTTTATCTACTATCTATTGCTTGTAGGCTGGAATAGTTACAGTAGTTTTTAACATATGGGTTTAATAACCCTTCAAGGCAAAGCAGAACTTTGATGTTAAGCTGTTAAAAAGATTGCAGTGATATGTTTTATATGCTTTTACAAATTTGATGGCAGCGTGCCAATATTAAGAAACACATCCATCATATAAAATCTGCTAAAGGCCTTTTGATGTTTTTACCTGGCAAAGTTAACTATGCCAATAAAAAGGAAACAGTTAACCTAATTAGTTATAAGATATGTTTTCCAATTAACCTTTATATTGTCATAGCTACACTATAGATGAAAGTTCTACCTCCCTCTACCTTCTTTAAATAAGGTTGGTGACAAAACACCAATTAACCATTCTACTATATGATAATGCAGCCTTCCTTTTTAATGCATAATATTGGTTTGTCTTTGTTATTTGCTTGGATGCAAAATATTCAAAAACACACTGTGCACGAAGGTACAAAAAAAGTGTAATTTGCCTTCCTGCCAACTGTTTTACTTAATTTCACCTTTGTTCAATTGTATATATAAACAGAGGGAAACAGATGAGATATTTTTCTTTACATAATAAACTTGATGCCTTGTGCTGGTGGGTTTCACTATCTTTGAACCCTATAATGTATTTTTTGCCTATGTATAACAAACATTGGAACTTAGCGAGGTTTATTTGTAAAATGTGGCCTGTACTTACAATAACGCATTGATGGTGTACTGTGTACTGTATTTGTTTAATGTTATTTCCAGCATTGGAAATTAACATGTCCGTAAATTTTAGATCGATTGCATTACTTTCATCATCACACACAGACAATCTGCAGGAGAATTGCTTAAAAAACGAAATGTCTATGGCTGGCTTTAGTAATGTAGACAACAGTAAGGCTACACAGCCTGCAGAGGCTATTGTACGGGAATGCAGAAAAAATTGCCTGATATTTGGATTTGGAATTTGTATAGCCACTAGAGGGAGACTCTAAATATATGTACTTATCCAAGCTCAAGGCACATGATCAATTTGATCAAGTGATCAGGTTGGTCTTCCCTAATTTGCTGCTCATGATCATTGGATAATGTCCTATATCTACTTCTAGTTTAGGCTAAAACAGGTAAAGCTAATCAGAGCAGTATGGATTGATCATCTGATCAATTCGATTTTTTTTCCTAGGAGAACTTGGCCCTATTGTAGACAATAGAAAATGCACAGAATCATGCAAGCATGTAATCATGTGTTACCAAACTCCTTTTAGGTAAACAGAATTATTCCCCCAATATATCCAATCACTGAAACTAATTTACCTTAAATCATGCACCATCGCCCACTACCTCTAATAGAAAAATATAAAAAGTCTAATTGTTTTAGCAATGTGCTTCCAGAGCTATTCCTCTCTTTAATAAGATGGATTTTATTTTCTGTACAAGGAGCAGCTATATTACTCTTGGTCACCAGACAGATTGATGAAAAGGCTCTTGGATTTTTAACTATATTATTTAATTCCTTCCAAAGCATGATAGGATCTTGTGCGAAAGTCTTATCTATATTAAATAGATATGAAAAATAAAATTATGTTTGTCTTCCACTTTTCAATCTATAATGTTTACAATGCAAACAATGCACATATTTATATTTAAAAGAACATCATGTACTATGAAATATGATTGACTTGGGCTAACATCATATTAAGGATAAAATTATGTTTTGCCATAATGCAGCAAAACTGTGGTGGTTGCATCTTTGGCAACCGCTGGCCGATTGGCAGAAAGGCGCATGACGGTTGAAAAATCGTGCAGGAATCTGTCTACCCCTGTATGGCCACCTTACGGGGTCCAATCTCCAAAGGATTTGGGCATTAAAAACACCAATCAATCTATTACTCTTAACATAATAAAGTCTACCTTGAGCTCCAAAACCAGACAATGGCTGATTCCAGACTATTTCATCTGTAGGGTCAATACAGGGTGTTAAAAGCACCTGAGGATTTTTTCTTCAACCCTTTAAAATCGCTATTACCTTATGGACTTATCTGGTAATGGAAGCGTGCTTGGACGTTATAAATTCGCTGTCTGGGCATATGTATCTACCTTTGCTCTAATTATGTCTTTATTTTGTTTTTGACTTTGTGTATCTGTATTTGTGGGAATCCTCCATCTGCATCCTCAATCTGGTATTATCATAATAGGGTGGCCCTGCCAAAGTCCCCTCGCCTTGTATCTGCAAGGGAAAGTTGATGGTTGGATAGGCCAACTATTTGGCCTCTCCTCCCATTATTTAGTTTTTTTTTACTTAAATTTGGGATGGTGGCGACACGCCTATGGGGGTAGGGTGGCATTTCGTTTTTGTTCAAATACATTTTGACATGGTGCAACTGTTATTCCTCCAATGTCAATCTAGTTAAATACCAATTCTACCAAAGACTAGATTTGGCTTATTTTATTACATTCTCATACATTGTTATATAAATACATTGTGTTTCTATTTATCATATACCAGAGTCTTTGTGTTGATCCCAAACCTATATTAAGTATTGTTGATGGCAAATATTTGAAGTGTAAATTTGCGGAAAGAAGGTGATAAATTATTAGTTTTCATGTGATAGTGTTGGTAGGTAGTGTTCTTTTGCGCAATGAAGTTAATGAATGGAGAATTTACACATTTTGAGAATATAAGGCAAAACATTTGTGATATTTTGCGAATACGAATATTGATTGTGCTGCTCATCACTATTAACTATTGTATACATAAGACCAAATTTCTCCCACCCACACCATTTCATCGTAATTAAAATGCAGCTGTATGGTATTTGAAAATATAGAACATTGATATCACGTATTTTCCAAC
Organism: Ptychadena robeensis; assembly: GCA_036250615.1. Lineage (NCBI taxonomy): Eukaryota > Metazoa > Chordata > Amphibia > Anura > Ptychadenidae > Ptychadena > Ptychadena robeensis. Next base: position 104,268,397 of record CM070036.1, read on the forward strand.
AGTATCGCATAGCTTTCATTTTGGGCCTTACATACATCAATCAGATGCTACTCATGGATTAAATTTTCATAATCTTTGTTTTGTTTATCTGCTTAACAAAAGAAACTAATAATTCATAATCTGATGGCAATAATAATCCACTGGTAGCTTGTGATACCCATTCACAGTATAGTGCAGTCCTGTATCAGGTATCAGAAATACTGCAGTGCAGTGGATTACTAAGTGCCAGGTATCAGAAATACTGCAGTGCAGTGAATTACTAAATGCCAGGTATCAGAAATATACAGAAGATCTTCACGTGAAAAACAATCAGGATAATCCCGTCATTCAGCACACCTAGTTCATTATTGATCATTAAAACAGCTACTTTCATTAATTTGTCTCTAATTCGTTCGATTTCCCCCATTTGCTATAAGAACTGTGCAGCATAAATGCATACATTTCTTTTCCTTAACCGATTTAAGCTTTTGGCTGAGCGTTGCCAGTGAAAAGATGCTTTCTTACTGTTAATTAGACAAGTGGAAAAAATAATTGACTGATATCAGCAAGTAACGCATCAGGAAAAGATGGCGCCTGCAGTATTGTTAAGTATAAAAAAAGATGATGGAACAGCGCAGTGTTGTGGGGGTGTGAGCATTCATGATGGCGCGGGGGGGGGGGAGGGAGCGAGATGGGGAACATTTTGCAGGGGGGGGTTTTTGCAATATAATAAGGTAGAGGGAAAAAGGGCACACAAAGACTAGATTTCCTCATTGTCTGTAAAATATAAACACAGATGAATTCTGTCTTTGGTTGGTTCATGCCTTTCACTCTGCACAGCGGGGACTCTCTTAAGAAGTTTCTCTGCGCGAATTTTCTCTAAATAGGAACCATGGACCTCTCATGATGTGATTAGAAGCACACACCGAACTCCCCTTTTTTTGCTTTAAATGTGCTTCGGACGTATTACTGTATTTAATATGAGTTGAGGCACTGGAATGCTTATCTATACGTATTTTTAAAGAAAAGAAATAAACAGCGTCTATGTAATGATAAAATGTTGGGCGTGGACGGAGCGTTAATCAGTTCTAACCAACGCCACTTTATACTTTTGGCAAGCAGATGTGATACACTGAATATGAACATTTTGAGCTAGGAGAACCATGTGAGCTGCCTGCAGTCAGTTGCAATAGCTCACCATGTTGCCAGCAAACAAGATCAAAAATTATCGATTTCATGGCACCGCAGAGCGTTGAAGCCTTTAAAGAAAAAGCTCCTTTACAGTTCTTATTAATGCAATGTCATTTAAGGTGGGGAACCTTTTTTTTTTGCTATATTTTTCAAACAACACTCATTATTTACAGTGATTCTATTGTTTTGGAAATTCTTCCCCTAGTTAAAGCAGAATAGGGCAAATTTTCCAGATGAATTTTATATGTTTGCCGCAGTGTGCATCTGCAGTCCCATAATAATCAGCTGCAATAATACATACTGTGAGGGAGAACACCCCTTAGACTGCTCGTCTACTGCAAATGAGGAGCCATTTTGAAATATGTATAGGTTAGTGTCACAGGGTATTTAAAAAAAGTGAGAGTATAGAGGAAAAATAGCTCTACAAATGTAGTAAATACATAACGATAATTTATTTTTTTATTGAAAAAGCTTTATGACGGGCACATAATTCATTCATGGCACATTTAATGATGTGAATGCAGATGTTTTAGTAGCTTGTAATATATTGTGCTGTACCATCAGTATTAAGAATAAGCGAGATACAATGAATAGCATAATTTAGATATTCATAGACAATCATACTTATGATCATTGCTACCCCCTCAAATCATGGATAAGATAGGTAGCGATAAGATTTTTACGCTTTGATTGACCTAAACAAACGATTTTACCTGAATTAATTGAACAAAAGTTGAAATTGAACATAAAATTTATCAAGCAGTGATGTTGGTCGGACATGTTGGTAAAATTCAGTCAATCTTCAAGTAACTGGTAGGTTTTCTTGGTATTTCAATCTATGTTGTATTTGATGGTACTATGGGGCATGCGATCAGGCTTTGGATAAGAAAAATTTAAAATGGATGTGTGGCGGTACGACCGATTGATGTTAGAGTGCACAAGCTTAAAAAATCTAAGGGTCCCCTATACACCTTTAGATTTCTCTGTCAGATTTCCTTTAGATCTCCTTTGTTTTACCAAAACCATGTAATATGAGGAACTTTCTAAACTATCAAGTCTACCTACGCAGAGGCAATTATCTGGATGCCAGATGTTATAAATAAAATTTGTTGGAAAAGAGAAATAAAACAATGGAAGCATTTGTAAAGATGGTGACTTTTTTTACTTCTTTATTTGGGATTTAATTGCAAATCCCCTGAACACGGTATCACCCCTTAAATTGGTGGAAATGTAGAAGAGGGTCTTGTGAACATTAAAAAGGGAAACCTTTGCACATGTAGTTTCTGCATAAATCAAGTTAAAGAAATGTTACTTGACTTAAACATATATGCTTATATACTATGTTTGTTTTGTTGTAGTTTTTCCAGAACCAATTTTTGGTGATACCATGTTGAGGGTCAGTGTATTTACCTCACAAATTTCAGACCAAACTTTAAAAGAATATTCAAGTGTCTATAATGATTTGTTTGCAAAATATGATTCTGTAAAAATGTTATAAATATTAGTGAGGACCAATGGGGACCTTTGGTAATACACAATTTTCCTACACATCATAGCTCTAGCACATAAAGTAATTGGATATTTAAAGTTTTAGATAAGACCAAATATAGTACAGAATAATATAAGCTAAATTACATTACATGAAATCCTGCAGCTCTTCCCAGGTTCCAGCTGTTAAGATCTATTCTACATTTGTACATCCTGAAGAAGTGGCCCTGTGAGCCATGAAACGCTCTATACAAGCGGTGAGGTGTGTATAAATAAATGTTTTACCTGGATTTTATTGAACACGAGAAAATAAAGAAATTATAGTGCAACGGGCACCTCCACATAAGCCTTTGTTTTTGCAGTGGGTCACCTTTTGCTCTCCCTAATTGGCTTTTATACACTGGACATGCTAATCATAAACCTGTGGAGAAATTATGGAGATGGAGTCCTGTGTGATGCCATTGACATTTTCAAAAGCACATCTCTGTCTAGACAGCAGCAAGAACTTGACATGAATGAATGACTTCACCTAGACAAATGATGCCAAAAATGAATTCAAAAAGCTAGGATCTAAAGTATGTATGGATCCAACACATGCGATAGAACATTTGAGGCTTTCAGCTAAAATTCAACTCTAAAGCATACTTGCAACATCACACCATATGTCATCCTAGTCACCCAATCTATGAAAATCTACCACATATGACAGTACATGAGGACAATTTAACACAATGTAGAAATGTATCGTTCATTGTATTATTAAAAAATATGATTCATAACAACAACATGGAAGAAAGACAGAAGTGTTAATGAGCAAAATCTAAATAAACAGCATATATGGCATAAATGTAAATAGTTATAATTAATAGTATATAATTCTTATTATCATCATACCTAAGAAGGAAAAGTGGAGTATTTGAAAAATATCAAAGAAAGATGGTCTACTGAAAGCATAAAGCAAAATATGAACTGTGACTAGGTCTATGACTACCTCACAAATGGCAACTCCCCCTGATGTGTGCAGAATCGGATCAAAAAGACCAACATGTTGGTTCTCTGTCGGATCCGATTCTGGGTCCCCGAACGATCGGACCTGATCGATCGGACAAGGTGGGCTGCACGCGATTCCGGCACGATCGTTTCGCGTGCACGCGCCCGGAATCGATCGTGCCGGAATCCGGTGGGAATCCGACATGTGTATGGGGGCCTTTAGGGTAAGTTGTAAATGATCAATGTATGTTGATCCTGTATTGAAGGACTTTATATTATATTGTGACTGGTAAAACTTTTGTTAGAATTATGTGGCTTCTTGTTCATGAATAATTAATGTAAAGTGTTCAGTCTCTGACTGAGTTGACTTCTCACCCTGGTCTCAATACCTTGATTGCTTTAATTGGGTTGGCCAAGTATGAAAATAGAACACTGCTCATAAGGAAAAAAACAGATTTGCTATCCCAGATTTTTTACATTTTTTAATGTGTTTTTAATGTGATAAGTGTATTTTCAACAAGGGAAGATTAGTTGTTTGGCTTTCTCTTAAAATGTTTGAGTTTAACAGAAACCTGTCTGAAGCCGGGAGCTGTGGACACTGCAGGCATAACCATATTCAGAGTAAATTTTGTATTATATTGTTAATCCGGGCATTGACAGACCCAGCAAAGCATGTTTCTTCATCTAATTAGTGAGATGCTGTATGTCCAAGAGCTCTTTTCTTGGTGACAGATTCCTTTTAAATTGACTCAGAGGACACAGCCTACCTGCCAAATGGTTCTAATTTTCTTGGCATTCAGTTAGTTCAGCTGGCTGCCCAGCTAGCTAAATACTAATAGTTGCCAGTGTCACCATGTTTTTAATGGTCACTTCATTAAGCACCACCCTTTCTGTGGCCCAACAGTTTCCTAACCTATACACATTGATGCACAAAGTTCCAATGTAAGGTATTTATAAATCTTCGACATAGGTAAATTGAGTGCACTTTCTTACAGCATGTTGTGATTTGCATTACTTCAAACTTCATACCATCAAATCAACAACTTATCCTATTCTACAAAAATCAAACAGTGACATTTTAGACATTGGGGCTGAGTAACATACAGCATGCCTACCTTTAAAAGTAAATTATAATTTTGCATGTGATTTTTTTTCTTATGCCTGATAAATAAGGTAAAGCTCTGTTGACTTGAACCATCCTATCATGAGCAAGTGTTCTTTATACATATATAAGGGTTTTTACCATGTTCACTAAGCCAAGTTAAAATTCCAAGTTTGCAAGATATACATCTCTAATGCCACAGTATTAAAAAATTTTACTTCTTTATTTAGCTAAATAAATAGCTGAATAGAAAACCTCAACTTAAAAATAACCACAATTGGTTGTAGATGTCCCTAATGTAAAAAGCAGTTAAAAAGCATTAAAAAACTATTTTTTAACAAACAAAGAACGGGCTACCGTGTTGCAATTGTAATATGCCAACATCCCAATATTTAAACAGAACACAATTGAGGTGGGAAAAACCCTACCCTCATAGCACCCTGGGTCACTATGTTGTGTAGCATAGGACCCTATTATCAAGGGACTTTACAGGCAATATCGTAAAATAAAACACATTTTGTAAATAAATGTGTTTTATTTTACGATATTGCCTGTAAAGTCTCTTGATAATAGGGTCCTAAGCTACACAACATAGTGACTCAGGGTGCTATGAGGGTAGGGTTTTTCCCACCTCAATTCTCCCACCTCAGTTACACCAAAAATGTGTCCAAAAAATGTATGTATTATGTTTTTGTATTATGTATTTATATGTTGTATATGAAATATATTGTATATCGTATATTTATGTTGTATACTGTGTATTTATATGTTGTATATGTAAAATAAAATATATTGTGTATTTATATGTTTTATATGTAATGTGATGTCTATGTTTTGATATGTTGTATATGTATTACCGGTATGTTGCATATTGTTTATTTATATTTTTTATATTTTATATATGAAATATAGTGTATACTGTATATTTATATGTTGTATATGTAATATGATGTATATTGTGTATGTATATGTTGTATATGTAATATGTTGTATACTGTGTATTTGTGTCTTTTAATGACTGGCAAGATTGAGAAAGATATAGATAAACATTTACACATGATAATGTTTAGATTGTGATAAATTACCAGCAATTGTGGTGTAAATTAAAGGAGAGATAGTCAACCATTTTTTTCTCTTGTAGCAAATGTGATATACTCTAACGCGATATATAGAGCAATATACTCTTAAACAAACAACAAATCATAGGAAGCAAGCAAAACACATGGAAACTTAAATACACAATCAGTTTTTCACAGAATAAATTCAAAAGAATATTACAGATTATTCATTATAACACATCAACATGAGCATTGTTTATTACAGGCATAACACAGGGAGTCAACCAATAAATACTTTCTTCTCCATAAAAGACGCCCACTGATTAGATGTGCATCAGAAAATTAGACTAATGGATTGCTTAAATATGGCTCCATGCAGAGAGCCTGCAAATAGTGGGCAAGTAACATGAAACGCTTACCAACAATAACACAGCTAATTAATGAATACACATCAATAAATATGAATGTATGAAATGGGAAATGCCGTCTATAAACAACAATGCAAAATGTAAAAGCAATCTATAGAGGTATATATCATTTATACTAGTTATAATTTTTCCCATTCTATTTTATTGGATTCCTTAACTTACCAACTCATTTAGACCATTCTTCTGTAACTACCTGTTTGGGAAAATATAAACACTTGCATGCCCTTTTTAAACAGTTGACCATGGTCTAACAACTGAAATTTACAATTGAGGTACTACAACAATGTAGTAGAGCAGACAAAATATGCTTGTTATACCGTATCCATAAAGCAGCGTTGTCATTATACACAAGACAACAGAACACCTCCCTTGCCCCCTAATGCCATAGAACTCAAACACACAGTGGGCAAAAATTTAAAACTTGGAAGTCACTGGCCAACCTTGATTATTCAAATATGTTTACAAATAATAAAGTTCTTCCTTTATTTCAGACTAAAATTTTGCCAAAATAAAATTTTGCCTAAATACCCTGCAGACAAAATGTGCTTGCTATACCATATGTATAAAGCAGCATTGTCACGATAGACAAGACAACAGAACACAAACTAAAATTTTGCTTAAACATTGAATCTGGAGCAAGCAAAGCGTAATACTGTAGCCCACGTCAAATCAAATGTCAAATAAAAGACTTTTACTATTAATATTAAATCTTGCTGACCAAGTATAATCACCCTGCAGGCCAGATTTGAGTCCAGGGCCTGAGTTACCCCTGTCATAGAGGGTAGGCTTCTGTATATATATATATATATATATATATATATATATATATATATATATATATATATGAGGACCTTTCTAAACCTTCCAATCACTATGTATTCTATTAGGATGGATGCGGCACTACATAGTTGTTGGTAGGTCTAAAGGAAACTGCATGGAGAGATCTAAAGGTGTATGGGAGGCTTTACTAAAAAGGACTGAAGCACAGGAAAGTGAAAATTTTCAAAATTTCTGCATTTAAATATACACAAAAACAGCTATATTTAGCAGACACAATGTACCAAAAGAGTAAATTTTATTGTTTTGGTTTACATATCCTTCAAGTCACAGCTATAGGCAGCAAATAATTGGTAAACATGAATTTTATTTTGTGATATCTGACTGGCAGACAAAGTGATTCATTGAAGACAATAAAACCAAGTTTGTTATTGTTTATGTCTGGTAAATAACTCTAATAAGGTACTAATTTTTAAGGACAGCTAATCATATTCTAGTAACTCTAGTCATGAAGAAGACACCTATACATTGAAGAATAAAAGGAGACATCCCACAAATGAAGCAGAGTATTTTAGCCAAAGAGGAACCACCAAAAATTTAAACATTTTCCATAAAATATTCTCTACTCCGAGGCATGGTTGGCAAATAGTTCCTCTTAGGAACGTTGTGTGGAGCACTGCAAAACAGTCTGCTGGAGGGCAGATGGCAACATTTTTTTATGATATGTCATAATGTTTGTTCATTCTTTTTTTGTACATTGTAGCCAGAATAATTTATTCATACTCATGTAATGTCCATTTTGTAGATAACTATGTTTATACTAGCATCCTAAACACCATAGGGGGAAAGGTAATTTAACAAAATGGTTTCCATTTTTCTAAATGTATGTATTTATGATTATATACTCTCACCACAAGTATCTTTATGTACCAAACGTTATTTTACTATCTACATGTACAGTAAGGTTATAAATAGCCTTTGTTAATGTCCTTGTTAATGGCTTGACTTACAAATATATATCCCATTGTTTTGTTGGGTAATGAAAAATAGAGGAAAGTAGATTTGCCACAGATTTCAAGTTAAGTCAATAATTGCCTAAAAATACTAAAGCTCTGGAAAACTATGCAATTTTTAGATCTTTAGAAGTGGTCACTTTACTTCTTAATTATAGGGGAAAGAACTGTGCAACTAACTTATAACACTTGTACCAAACAGCCAGACATTGGTAGGCGATTTTCATAAAGATTCAAAATGGCCGCGGCCCTTGCAAACATTCAACTACAAAAGTTTTATAATGAACAGGAACTGCAAATGACTTGAAGACATACAAAGGGCGCGACATTTTGACATAAACAGCTTTCCTTTAACATCTAGAGATGCAGACTAGGTAAACAACAGACCTCATAGAATCTATAGTTATATTTATAGTGTATGCCAAAAAGAAACAGTAAAGTGCAGTAAATAATAATACATTAAGCTCCAGAATAAACTCATCATATATATCTAAAACAGCAATGCCAAAGAGGGACAGGAAAAAGATCCAGTGTGTGCACTTACAAAAGCTCTGGGTCTTCTTGGTCCTTTCTCAAAATGTGTAAATCTTGTCTCTGGCTGGAAGGAAACAACATGCTTAACCTAGATAAAGAGTTACATTTCATCGTCTGTAAGGCAGCCATTGCTCTACACTTCTTTTAAACTGCTCCTTGCTTAGCTTCTAACTTCTACAACTCTCTTCCTTCATCTGTATAATTCTTTCTTACTACGTTCCCTAATATCCATGCCTGCTCATCTACTCAGAGAAACTTGGGATGTACTCACACAGCTTCTTTTTGTAAACCACTCCTTTCCCCCATGTTGTGCTTCTCCATCTGCTCTGTTCTGGCTGCCACACTTCATAATGGCACAATAATGTTATTTCAGTGATTCCGTTAAATCCCCTGAACACCTTCACAAATACAACAATGAGGGGAATACTCAGCATGTGTCAGTTGGGGCTCACTTCTGTTAGACTGACCATATACTGACAGATCTTTCAACGTGTGCAACAATGGATCTGACACTAGCCTGTCTTCACTCCATGGGACAAAATTTAAATAATGACTGTTGGGTTTTCTGTCCCAGACCCTCAATTGCTGCACAAATTATACATGGAATTTTGGGCAAATTGTGAACAAAAATTTTTCATAGTGAACTGATTGTCACTTTTATTTATAATTATTTGTCAATGTTTATGTAAAGTCAAAATTCTAAATTCTGGATAGAGTGGGATGAGGTTAAAATATTAGTTATGTTTTTCTGCTTTTTAATAAAATTTAAGATATCTTTCCTAGTCAGACCCTTAGACAAGGGTCTAATAGACATCCTGAATGTAATAATGTTTGAAACACACAAAAAAAAAATTCATAAAAGGTATAATTTGAATGATAAAATACTTATTTGGTATTATAGATTTCAAAACAGTATGTATTTATATTTTATGTTGATAATAAAAATTTTATTAAATTGGAAATGTGTTTTTTTTACTTTGAATTGTATTGGATGCAGTTATCACTGTATCCAGTACAATTCACGTTGGCACCCTCTCTCCCTTGGTGTGGACCTGATGACATCCCATCAAGGGAGAGAGGGTTAAATTCAAAGGGGCACATCTGTGGAATCACACTAAAAACCGTTTTCTTCACTGAAATTTGGTTTTGAATCTCCTGCCACTGCCCTGATGTAACGTCAGGGGGGGGGGGGGGGATCTGCTTCTGTGCAGAAGCCAGGCCACAAGATCGGAGCCACTGGCACAGTGCAGAGCGATGAGTTTGTGCTGCCGGGGCTCTGATGTCCATCTAACGGCCCCATCTCTATCAGTGCTATAATGACAGGACAGTGCTGGATGAGATGGTGCCGTCAGGAACGCCAGAGGGGTTAAAGAAAGCTCAACCAAACAACATGTTTGTAAACTCCTGTTCGATTGCCATTACTTTGAACAGGGGGGAGTATCGAACGGGATCGATTGCGCAGCGTGGTGATCTTTAGGTCTAAAAAGATTTAACCCATTGTTCCCACCTGATGGGGGCAGCAACAACAGACTGGCAATTTTGCAACTACAATACTAGCTAAATATTCATATTCAATTTCTTACATAATTCACTTGGGTGGGTGATAATTCTGACATGCTTACAGCTAGAAAAATAAAAAGATAAATAACACGTTTTCACATCTAAATAAAAAGAAAGCTTTGCAATATTCCTAAAATAATCTGAAATACTACACCCCCACCACATACACACACATGTCTATAACAGCGTTCTCAGTAATCATGTAGAACATTCATGACACATCATGCTGTGGCCCTGAAATCAGCAGCATCTAACCACTTGTAATGCCGTGTGAAGTCTTCTCATTCATTTTTCTGGAAATCACACCACACAAACTGATCCTATTTTTGATACAGCCAGCACTACTGATTTCACAGTGGGAATATGCAAAGTACATTTATAGACAGGTATTTGCTAAGTGCCACCAGATGCACAAGTAAAAATGAATGCAAAATAGGCAGGTGATTTATTATGATAGGAACTGAAGGTAAAGTGTAAAAACATACCATTTCATTTAGAAATGAAAATATTTGAACGCAGTAAAACACAAACACCCAAATCTGTCACAATAACACTATCCTGTACCCCATGTACAGTCCTATAAATGGAAGAGGAAAGGTCATCATCCTGAGCCAATTAGGAATCTACTCATCTTCATGGTGCTTTAGTGTCAAGAACTATGATATATACCGTAATTGCATATAAGCAGATATTTCATCCTCCTAAAATAGCATTGCATTGTAAATCTTGATGTCTATTTGTCATTGACCCCCTGAAAGTTTTACTTCTTCTTGCTCCAGTCATCAGGTCTGCCATGTAGCTGTTGTCTGCCTACATACTTATCATCTGCTGTCTCATCATCAAGTTTTCCCTTTCTGTCAGCCTGCATGATTCATTTTACCTCCTAGCTGAACATCTAAATGATTCATTCATGATCATTGTGGGTATTTTGTAAATAGTCTGCAGAAAAAGAGCCATGCGGCCTGACAGGGACATACAAAAGAACTTACAACCAGACTAAATTATGAGGCATACTTGTGCATAAAGGCCCCCATACACGTGTCGGATTCGCACCGGATTCCGGCACGATCGATTCCGG
>CM070036.1:104286480-104336485 GCA_036250615.1 Ptychadena robeensis
TCAGCTTTGATTATTAATGTGGTTGAGTTCATTGAGAACAGGGTTGTTGTTCTATGGGAGTTCGCGTTCGCCGTTCGCGAACATTAAATTCCGGGTTCGAGCCATCACTACTCATATTCACAAAAAAAATTGCGATCGCAATCAACACTAGTTATATATGTTGGTGACGTTGGCACCAGTGATGCAGTAAGGCCCTTTTTCAAATGTTTTGGTTTCAATACCTGACTAAACTTTGATTTTATTTTATATTTGAATGCAGTTGTGCCATAGTAAAGTAAAAATCTCCATTAATATAGTGCATTGTACATTTATTATTGTTATAAAGGATTGGTCTACCTGCACAACTACTGTCATTTAAAAGCCAAAATTAAAGTTCACTGAGTTAAATCTGGAACCAGAACCTTTTACATCAACAAGTGTATGTGTCTATATGTCCTTGGCTGGAACAACAAACAGATTGTTTGTAAATGTTTTAATTTCAAGTAAATCTATGGCCATTTTATGTATAGACTATTTTACTGAATCAGTCACCATATCATTGAGCTTTTCCCCAGCCTAACAGCTGAGAATAACAGTTTGGAATTCGTTTGTCATATATCCTGGCGCATTAGTCATATACAAGCTAATTTTCTTCTGTGCACACTAAAGTGAATTATCTCAACATCAGAAATATCTCCCAGTGGTATAACCGAAGTGTTTGCTGGTGGAAACTGAGTTAGAAGAGAATATATTAGAAATAAACGCCCAAATAGAACAAAATAGTTTGCGCTCCAGCTTGCTTTACAGAAAACAAGCAGCTGGATGATTGACCTCCATACGCTAATTGTGCTGACATTAGGATCAGAGGAACATCTGTCATCATCATTTTATAAGAAAGTGATATTTAAAGGAAATAAATCAATGTTTTGTTATTTCTATAATGTAACAGTTAATGGTGTTAGCATATAATTATACTGAATCTTTGGAAGCAACCGTGCAAATGGGAAGTAATAAGGTTACAGATGATAACTTTTTAATTATGTTAACTAAAATATTAGCATAATAATTAGCACAGAGCATGCGGTATGTTTGGAATTTAGGATGCTGGGAATGTAATTTGAAGGACAGCAAGTGGAAAGTAAAATATAACATGGCTGTGTAAATGACAAGCTACAAAGCTCCTGTGGGATTCCAGGTCAATGTGACTAGGTGTTTGAAGATGACTGGCGCCATTGGTTAGCTGTTAGTAGACTGATGTATTCAAGAGAAATTGGTGTACTAGTGTGAGAACAGAGGTCATTGTAGTCACAAATGGAGTCAGACTCAATAGAACTGACTGTCCATGCTGAGAACCCTTGTTCCAGCAAACTTCTGCAGCTCTTGTCTTTGTAACTTAGTGATATGAATGTGCTTTAGAAGGAAGAACTTACTCAAAAAAGAGGCTGCTGCAAGTTATTTGGTAGCCTCAGAGTTGTTTAAAAAGTAAATCTCAGTATTCCAAAGAACTGAACAGACTTCTTCTTCTTGCTATCTCTAGAGTGACAGAATGCAGAGCCATTTCATGATGGTGCCAAGAGCTTGCCCGTGTCCTCCTGCCCCTCATATGTACATATAGCTGTACTTTGGATACTTAACAAGTCAATATGAAGGTACAGACAAAGCCAGCCTTAGGTGTCCTATGTTTAGCCCCCTATACACCTTCAGATTACTGCATACAATTTTCTTTAGATCTACCAACAACTATGTAGTGCCGGGTCCTCCCTGATAGAATACATAGTGATTAGAAGGTTTAGAAAGGTCCTCGTATTACATGGTTTTGGTAGAACAAAAGTTGATGGTACAGAAATTGTATGGTAAGATTGTAAGGTGTATGGGGGCCTTCAGATATACTATAGATGCTCATAGATGCTATAGATTCAATACTTTGCCTTTATGGGAACATCAGTATAGAAAGAATGCTGCAGTAGAATATTGAAGGTCCTTGAGATGTTGTGCAGATGAAAGTGGCAGGATCTAGCTATGTTCTGTATGTGGGTGGCAAAGGAGAGTTCAGAGCCAAAGGTGAAACCAAGATGTGGTCTTTTAGAATGACAGCCATTTTCAGTTGAAAACCTATTTTAACCAATCTTGCCCAATCCACACCCACACTAATCCAAACATGTACTTCTTAAACATCAAAAGAGTTTTGGTAAGCCTGACCTCTACAAGGCTGTCATCTCTAAAACTGGCATGCACTTTGTGGTGGTGCAGAGAGCATTTTAGTGCACTTAAATAAACCATCTTCCACTAGGGGGACCATTCAGACACCAAATTAATCATCAGAAATGAACAAAGTAACTTTAAAAATCACAACACTGAAACTATACACTACCATAAATCCTTACAGTTTTAAAATGTATGCCATATATTTCCAGAAAACTTCATGTCATCTAACAGTGGGTTACAGAATTCTTTTAAAGATGAATTCCAATCATGCAGTAAAATCTAACAAAAGGATGAAAAGGGTCAACTATGCTTCACAAACTCTTCATTACTTATGTGAATTTAAGAAAATGTAGAATTGTAGCATTTTTTTGAAAAGGTTTTCATTTATGCAGGTCATGTTCATTTTCAACTGGTCTTGCTTTGTAATTATAGATTGCAAAATATGTCCAGCTCTCTGACGCATTGTACAGACTGCACTTAGTCACCATCTACTAGTCATCAACTTTCATTTACCACTCCTTACATACATCCCACCACGGCCAAGCTGAGACATTGACTAGAAAGGAGAATTGATACAGTTAGCAATAGACCCTAGCACATTTTCTTTGACATTGCATAGGCTAGTGGTTCCCAAACTGAGGGGCGAAGGTATGCCAGGGGGGTGCGGGCCCTCGTTCTTATTTATTTATATAGAGAGGGGGGCCTTAAAAATGTTCCTAAATAGAAAAGGGGGGCCCTGCAAGGAAAGTTTGGGAACCACTGGCATAGGCAATCATGTATAGAGTATTAGAATTCAGCTGGGATTTTATGTATTAAGTACAAACATTCCTGTTGCTATTTGTGTGCATAATAACTGTGTGTTTGTAATAAAGAAATCAAAAAAGGATGGCTACCCATGTTAGAGTAATCTTACAATTCTGTAGACCTAGCATTATGGATATAGAAATTTCAATTTTGCAATCATTTAATACCTCTTCTCTAAACTGCTATATTTTTGGTGCAAACATGGTTTTGAAATGTTTTAATCGTTTTTTTTCTTCTTTTTCTTAAACTAAATTTCAGAAAATGTGAATGTATAGAATAAAGCTGGCCATTCCTGGGCTGATTTTTGTGTTCAATTGACATAAAAAAAGAAGGGAATCAAATTTAAGGAATTGATCACAATGCGTGGTAGTACCATAGATCGATATCAGATTGCCAGTGGATATTTAAATTGGCCAAGGTCATCAATAGAAAATCATTTGTGCAATAGTTGATGTGTGTATGGCTAGCTTTAGGCTATAGAAGCATAGCAAAGAAAAAGACTGCTATCTTCAAACATCTTTAAACAGTTATTCAATAATGATTAAGTGAATCAAGGCAACCTAGCACTAGAAAAGATAGTTGTTTAATGGTTTTGCCTTGGTATGTTTGGTAATTGTCAAGGTGGGGCTTTCTATAGTGTTGAACGAGAATATTCGAAAATTCGTATATATTTGACTAATATCTGACATTTGAGAATTCACAATATTACGCGAATATGCGCTCAGATATTCGCAATGGCGGATATTCATCATATTATGCTTCAACATTGTTAACTGGCATACAACACGCATATTTGTGCGCATTGCGAATGGATACACGCAATATGCACAGTGTTCATACTGGATAAGATCACAGAACGAAGAAGAGAAGCTGTAAAGCTGAATCTTTGCGAATAAGTGTGAACGTCTAACATTGAATTTCTAATGTTACTTAATATATTTTCGCGAAATTTTGCTAACTTGAACATACCGTATGCTGTTCAACACTAGATTTCTATTGTTATTGGTGCAGCAGGGCACATGTGAATAGAAAGTGATGGACAGCGTTTGCCATTAAAGCAGGGAACAGACGGCTCGATATTTAAGCCGTCCGATGTACCCTGCAGCAGTGTCATGATGTCATCACGCTGCTGTCAGATATCGGCGGAGCCGCGGAGACACCTCTATTCTCTCTCTTCAGCTCAGCCGATGCTTTGCATGGAGACCCGCGGTTTCTATGCAAAGCAACGGACATCAGCCGTATTTAACGGTTATGTCCGATATGGCTGTTTTCGAGCAGGATTGATTGGTCCAGCTCAAAAACTGGGATGGCCGCAATTTATATGGGCCAGATAGATGGCCATGAGCGCATATTTTCATCAAGATTCAGTGTGGAGTCCTAGCTTTGACATCGGGGAAGACTAGGCCATAAGCAGCCATCACCTTTTGAACTTATGGATAATTAAATTATAAGTCGGTACATCAAGATATGAAAACATGGAATTGTGTACTTTTTCAAACAAACACAACTATAGCATCTCTATCTTCCTAGATGACTGCTATGAAGGGATGCCAATCATTGGGAAAGGGCGTGGAGGGACAAATACAAACTTGCCTGGCATGTTTCGGACACATTTTCTCCAAAGTATTGCTCTAGTAATATACCTCTTTGTCTTCTAATGTAACAAAGGAAGCCATTAGACCTTTCTTTGGTGTTTTACAAACTCCAGGCATGTATAGGTTCAAAGAAGGATTTGATGAACAAATATAGGAAGGTATTTATTTTATATAACTCAAGTATGAAAATAACAGTCTTGCCTGTTGCTCCCAAGGCACTAGTAAGCTTTGCATGTTGGCAGGATTTTTTACAAAATAACTTTTATTTCTCTAGCCGCAACAACCTTTGTATTTTATAGGGAATGTACTACATTGACCACATTGACAAAAGACACCATGACACAAATAGGAACATGCAAATCCTTTCAACAATACCTTGCCTTACTCAACATAATATACCTTATATATTCAAATATAAACTGAATTTTTAGCACCTTAAATGTGCTAATAAAATTAAATTTGTCTTATATTTGGGTCATAGTCAAGTCAAAGTTTTTCAAGTTGACTACAAATGCTAGAGCAATACTTTTTTTAACAATTTTCCCCCCACCCTTCTCTGCATCTCCAGCAATTTTGGTGATGAGATCATTTCCAGGGGTTTTTTGATTAACTTATAAATCGTCTGAATTAAATAATAACATCTTCAAACAAAAGCGCATTTGCTGTGTTTTTTTTGCCAGGCTTATACTCGAATCATTCAGTTTTTCCAGATTTTTTTCTAAAATAAGGTACCTCTACTTATATTTTGGTCGGCTTATACTTGAGTATATATGGTACTTAATTTGAAAACTTCCAATTAACCACATTAATATTGAGGAATAAAACATACCCCCTTGTTTCCCTTCATTTGCATTGTATGTAGTTATTGCAATGTCTGGCCTTCATAATAGTCTTTGTTGACTAAAGTTAACCATACACAGTTTTACTTTTGCACGATTAAACCGTGTATGGACAGCTTCATGCTATATCTTTCTATCTTGCTGTAGAGGAATCGTCTTCTTTTATTGGTACTTTTATGCCTTTTTAACTTTCTGTATTCCTTATTTTAACAAACTTCAAAAATGCATTAAAATGTGTCCATAGAATGTGAACTTTCTTATACGTTTATTGAATCACAGTGTTTTAAAATGGAGTACAGTGATAAATGTATTTTTTTCTTCCTCTTCCCCAACATAAAACCGTATTAGTCCTAACTAAACATAAAATAAGAATAACAGGACAAAACAAAAATAAAACTAGGTAAGATGATATGTTTTCTTTCAGCCAATTAAAAGGCTCTGAGTGTTTTTTTTAAATAACACAATGCAGCTGTGCCAAAAGTCACAGCAACAAAACGCAGAGCATAAATTAGTGACTGTACTATATGGTCCCTCTGTTGCCTGTTCCCTTTGTTGTTGTTCTGGGCTTTGTTAAAATAAAAAAGTGTAATGTACGATGAGGAAAGAGGATAGATAGATAGATAGATAGATAGATAGATAGATAGATAGATAGATAGATAGATAGATAGATAGATAGATAGATAGATAGATAGATAGATAGATAGATAGATAGATAGATAGATAGATAGATAGATAGATAGATAGATAGATAGATAGATAGATAGATAGATAGATAGATAGATAGATAGATAGATAGATAGATAGATAGATAGATAGATAGATAGATAGATAGACACCATTTGTTGGGAGCTTTCATGTGATGGATGGAATGCTGCCCACACTTTGGAATCTCTAGAATTTCAAAACCCAATGTAGAGGTGTAGGAATTCCCACCAGACCATCCTAAGTGTAATAAATCCTGAGTATGGTCACAGTCACAGGGTACATTCATGTTTGTGTCGCAGATGACAACTAAGGACTGTCACACCTGCTCACTGTAAAAAAATCCTGCCCATCACTGAGTCATTGAGCCTGAGGGTGCTTATCTAAACAGAGAAAGTCAGTTTCACAGTTGGCTGTGACTCACAAACCTATACACATTTTAGTGATTGAAAAGGATACCTAGTCTTTGTATAGTCAAATGCTTACAACATTCATATCACACGAGTTGCACAACAACAGAATATTCTTTATATTACAATTTGATTATGATAAAACTGGTTTTCAATCATAGTTTAAGGATATCTTTACCTGGTGAATGAGCTGGACCATGGCATTCACCAAATATCACTTCCATTTAAACAATTTGTCTAAAACCTCTTGTTTGTGTTGTTTGCCATAGGAGTAGCTGCATTGCATTTAGCAGACACTATCATCAAAATACTGCTTGTGAAGTAAGCCCTTGGGTTTGGCAAATTGAATGACACAAAACCTTTCTCACCAATCATCATTTTGGTGGAGGTGGATGCTTTTTGGATGATGGTATGGAGGAATGCTATTTTACCTTGGGTAGGCAGGTTTGTCTGAGTTAGTGAAACCAAAGACCCACCAATAATATGTGGCTCTGCACAATGTACATCATAAATTTGTCCATACATTGCATACTACAAAAATCTCCTTTAAAATATTTCTTAAACAATTTACCTCCCTGGCAGTATGCCCCTACACCATTAATTAATAACATTAATAACATTTATTTGTAGTAAGTATGTGGCACCCCACTATCATGGGTAGCCGAGGCTATACCATGATAACCACGATGTGACTTTCAAATTGGTAGTAAGATTTTACATTAAAGAGTCATAGAGTAAGAATTATTTAAACCAAGTAGAATCCAGTTACGGTATGTGTGTATTTAATCAAAAAGTCACATACAAAATTATATGAAGAAAACACTCTTACTGTGCAGTTCAACACACAGTAAACATAATGTCGAAATTGCTTAGCTTGTCAATTTTTGTTTTTGACAAGCTAAGCAATTTCGACATTATGTTTACTGTGTGTGTGATCGGATCAATCGATTTAAATAGTCAGCATACTTATACATTTGTACACAGACATTTTGGTGTGTTTACGATTGACCCTTTTTGACTATGCTTTTGATCGATCGAACCAACATCGATCAAATATCGGTTCGGTTTATTCATGAAGTTCATTCGATTAAACCAACATGGATCATAAATTACAATCAAATCGGACATAGATCGTAGGGAATTTGAAACCTGTATGTGGGCCTTTACCGGCTTGGTCGGTTTTTGTTAAATTTGGATCACTTATTGTATAAACAAAAGAACAGTTCAAAGACTGTCATATGTAAATGTACAGGTAAAGAATAAGCATTAGCATTTATATGAGACATAGCAGCAGTATTTGTATAAGCAAATGTATCAAAATGTATTGTGTCAAAATGTATTTAAAATGTAAAACAATTACATACATGTCACAAAAAGGACAAAACACACTATTATATTTCAGAGACATATACATTTTTTGTATAGGGCATTGGTGAGCTGCATTAAAGGCAGCCATGTTTAACTCCAGTATATACATATATGATAAGTTCTTTCAACATAAAACCTAATTGCAGTTAAACCAGAAAGAACAAAAAAAACACCAAAACCTAAACCTCAATGAGGAATTTGTAAACAATAATAGGTTGTAGAATAAATAGAAGAAAGAAAAAAGAAACACTTTTCACTCATGATGCTCAGCTTCTGTGAAGAAAATATTTTCATGGTGGTAGAATAAAACCTTCTTCAAAAGTTGACTTGGTTGACTCTTGTCTTTGAACCTCCAAAGTGCTGGTACCAGATGTTAAATACATCCTTAACAGGTGACATCTCCATTCATTTCTAGTAGCTCAGACCTTTAAAAGTAAACCTGCACATACACCTGCAAAACAGTAATAATACTAATAATTCCTATTATATTAAGCAGAGATTATAAATTGCAAATATTAAGGTAAATGTAAATCCAAAGTAAATGCTGGAACATCATGAGCAGTTGATCTAGTGTATAGGGAGCTTTAGTGATAATTAAAATCTGAAGGTAGTAATATATTGACCTTATCTATCCCAGTATTAAAGTCATGGCCCTAAACTGGTTTAGCAAACAAATATGTTGTTAAAGTGGACTTATAGCCTATTGTGAAAAATGAGACTTTCCTCAAAGTCCTGCAACACTTTGCCCCTAATGTGACAGCACGCCATGGCGCTGACATCCTCTAGGAGGAGCCTTAAGAAGGGAGATGTCACTGCCTGAGTATGCAAGGTGCAAAGCGACTTGGGAAGGAAGACGTCCCTGCATTTGTATGCACAGTGCAAGGGGACTTGAGAAGGGTGATGTCACCGCCTTAGTATTCAAGGTGCAAGGCAATTTGGGATGGAAGATTTTACTGCCATAGTATGCCAGGTGCAAGGTGACTTGGGAAGGGAGATGTCATTGCCTAAGTATGCACAGTGCAAGGTCGACTTGGAAAGGAAGATGTCACTGCCTTAGTATGCACGGTGCAAGGCGA
The DNA here is from genome assembly GCA_036250615.1 of Ptychadena robeensis. Taxonomy (NCBI): domain Eukaryota; kingdom Metazoa; phylum Chordata; class Amphibia; order Anura; family Ptychadenidae; genus Ptychadena; species Ptychadena robeensis. Next base: position 104,295,459 of record CM070036.1, read on the forward strand.
CTTAGGAAGGTTAATGCCATTGCCTTCGTATGCGCAATTTGGGATTGGAGGTATTACTGCCTTAGTATGCCCGATGCATGGTGATTTGGGAAGGGAGATGACGCTGCCTTAGTAGGCCAGATGAAAGGCAATTTGGGATTGCAAATATCACTGCATTAGTATATCCAGTGCAAGGTGACAAGGGAATGGTAACGCCACTGCCCTAGTATGCCAGGTGAAAGGCAATTCGGAATGGGAGACTTCACTGCATAGGTGCAAGGTGACTTTGTAAGCAATATGCCCTAATGATGTTTCTTTCACAAGTCTAGCAAGATTTTGCAGGCTAGGTAGAGAATACTATGCATGATTCACTTGCCAGTATGGAAAGGGAATGTACAGTATGTATGTTGTTTATAGGTTTCTGCAGCATAAGGTGTTTTTTAGTACAGATTTGCTTAAAGTCTGACGCCTTTAGCATCAACCCCCTAGTTTGACTCAAGTGTAACGCAGATGTTTTATACATCAAAAACATTTCCATTGATAATGGAACAGTACACATAGAAGCTTATGGGTTGTGTTTTTCAACACAGCTTACCACGCCCATTATGGTTGTTTTTATTTGTGTTAAAATTGCCACAAAATCGGCAGCAGATTGCAGCGTATATGGGGACCTTAAGTTGAGAGCCGAAAGTCTTCTAGTAAATCTAGTAACTAAAAACGTCATTTATTTCTGGGTGGGTTAACTGTTTTGCTGTTTCTTTGTTTACCTGCAAAAATTCAATAAAAAGATAAAAAACAAAACGTAATTTAAAAAACAGCACTTTTTTTTGTGTTGTAAATATAATTTTATTTAAAAAAAAACATGGTTTAAATAACTTGTTGTTCATGTGAACTGGTGCATTCCATTGTGCTTAACAGTTCATATTGGTCATCAGAAACTAGATAAGGGAAATAGCTACTCCTGTGAATGAAAGTTCATTGCAAAGTGAGCAAGGAACACAAAATTTAAGGATATTCGTCATGTTGCTAGTTTTCTAGCCTTTCCGGGGCCCTATGCAAGTTCTTGCTTTGGGCTCCGGAAGATTCGACAGGGGGATCTTCTTCTTCTCCATTTTTCAACGTGCTACTTGCTATTTATATATTAAAGCATTTCCTGTTTGCGAAGAGGCTCTAACTGACCTCTATATAAGACAAATTGTGGCAAAAAAGAAGTTCTATTTTTCTGGGATGAAGGGGAATATTGCAGCTTGCCTGTAGCTGCCATTGCAATGCTTAAGTCAGTGTTTGCCATTTTGTTGTCACCAGTCATCAACCTCTTCTAATCATCACCCCCTCCACCAAATTCCTATGGGAGACTACCTTGCAGATGCAGATGAGGTATGACATGATGCATTTCACCTACAACTAAAGTCCACGCTGTTTTTCTTTTTCAAGCCGCAGGGCACCCACATGTTCCTGCCGTTGTTGATGCTGCAGGACACAGAACAGGGACAGAGATTGCTGCTGGCTCATCTGGATCAGGTAAGTGATGTCAAGTGTGACTGGAGGTTACAGCTTTTGGTAATGAATCTAGAATACTACCAGAGAGGTTAAAAAGCTTGTAAGTAAAAACATTAAATATATATATAATATACAATCAGGGACGTTTCTTGCACTATGCAGAACATGCGCATAGGGCCCCAAGCTCTGCTCCATAACCCCCCCCCACATGCACAGGCCAATTCCTGATTGTGGACATTTGGGGATTCACTATCTTCCCTCTGTCGGCAGGAGGGAGTGCAATGTGATGTGCCCTCTCTTCCCTCTGTCGGGGGTTGGGTGCGATGCAGTCTCGCATGGAACCTTTTTCATTTTCTTTAACTCTAGAAACATAAAATCCCCAACATTCTCCTTATAAACCGTTGTAACTTCCGCTTCCATCTTAGCCACGTTTAATAACAATGAAACCGCTTGTCTGTCCACTATCACAGTTTGAGATACTATATTCAGTGACTCATTTCTACTTGGTTTCCAGGAATTTGGGACTGCCTACCCGGTATCATGAACAGACTCCTGATTGAATAGTGATAAGTCAGACAAGGCCAAGAGAGAAATTCCAAGCTTGTTATCAAATAAATAAAACAGAGAGCTCAGATGTCTGAACACAACTCCGTGTTGGGTGCTAAGCATCCATGAGAGATTGCCGTAAACACTCAACGCCCATCTACGACTAGGCTACCATGACACTTTAACTGGTTGCATAATTACAGATCAGCTTTCCTGACAACTCCAGGAAATTATAGGGAAATATCTTCCCTGAAGACAATGAGATTCCTAGGCAGACTGAGACAGCTGAATCCTCCTACCAATACACAACGCTCTACTCAGCCATGTGCATGTCTCCATGGCACAAACTTTTATTGTTTCTTAAGGGGTCAATTCAAATGTTAAGGACACCCATATTATTTCAAATCAGATGGTAATGCTCAGTATACTCCATTTTAAAGGTGAATTCTATGTATTGTATTATTTAAATCATTCTCAGTGTTAAGGGTGTTTACAGTGTGTGATATTACTGAGCTGTTAGAATATTTGTATCCTTATGGGCAACCGGCCCATAACCGACCAGGGGATGCGGTAAGGTTACCTTCCCTGGTCAGAAGCGTTTTTATAAGTCTGAAAGGACACTCAAGGTAACGTTTCCACCCTTCTCTCCATTAGATTGTAAGCTCCTAAGGACGGAACCTTCTCTATTGTTTTGTCTGCTCTATTTTCATACTTTGCATTGTTAATGTATGTTTTACTGTCTACTACTATCGTATACGTTTAAAATGCTAATGCATTGTTTCTCACTACTGTCAGGGGTGGGCAAGCTTTTTAACTCGTAGGCCCATCATAGGTGTCCCAATTCCTCACGTGCCCGGCTTCATTATTGATGCTGGGGGCGCGCAGCAGGGACATTGTGATCGTTTTTTCATTCCCTGCACGCTTTATTGAGCAGAAATAAGGTGGATGTTCAGACTGTTCTTGGTATTTTGCACGCTCATTGCAGGGAACAAGAAGAGGGGACCTCATCAACGTGACAGCGGGACGGATAAGGGTCCCCATATACCTTGAGCTTTCTCTGTCAGATTTCCTTTAGATCTCAATTTGTTTTACCAAAACCATGTAATATGAGGCACTTTCTAAACCACCAATTCTACCTGTGTTCAATCGCAGAGGACCCTATACTTTATAGCTGTTGGTAGATCTAAAGTATATCTGACAGAGAGATCTAAAGTCTATGGCCAGCTTTAGCATGCCACATGTCTGGTCTATATCATAGTCTGTGGGCAGGGTTGCCACCAGAAATCCTGGGGCCCCATAGCCTCGATTTTTTACCTCCCAACAAAAGTTGTTGAGTGGGGGGCTAGCAAAAAAACCCTTTCCCTCCAAAGTTGTTGAGCAGGGGGTGCTAGAGCAGCACCATCTCCCTAACAATGAGCTGCCAAGCCAATTTGGCAGCCCAGAATGCAGCCACCAGGCCACCCTAGCTGCTCAGGCCGGGACAGGGTCTGCCTGTCTGTGGGGCTCTAAAAGCGATAACGGTGCTAAATAAAAAATATTAGTTTTATATTTATGAATAAGAAATATTAATAATAAACCATTTTAATACAGCACACTTGTAGTGAAGTGAATGTTTATACACGTTTTATTTGTCAGCCAGTGTGTATACTGATGTGTGTAGATAGAATGTCTCAGACTCATAACTTCTGTGCACTTTATTTACAGTGTTCTTCGACAGACCGAGCGAGACAGCAACTGCAGCAGACATTCACATTCCTAGAGCAGCAAAAAAAAAAGTTCAATCACAGTTGTGCCCCATGACACCGAAACTAGCGGGCAGCCAGAGCAGCTCCCAGTCATGAGGAAACATTACTGTACTCCCCCTCCCCCTCCGTGTGCGGCCAGTCAGGGCGTGGTCACATGACTCACTCGGCGTCTTTCCGCTCAGCATCCATACTGCGGCTTCCAGGCAGCGCCGGCCTTTCCGTGTCGTCACGGCTGTGAGGACGGAGAGGCTCGTCACTCTCCTCCGGGCCCCCTTATCTCTGACACACACGGCGGGACCCCCCCCCCCCTCACACACACACTGTAATGGCCCGGCTTAGAGAAGCGTGCAGGGGATGAAGCCGTGTGTTAGTCACTCTCCTGCACAGACACCACAGGCAGCCATAGTTTATCAGCCAAACAAAGTAAACAATTGTGTAATGATTTGCAGGGATGTTCCCAGCCATGCTGACTGACCTTGCCCACGCTGTGGGGGTGGGGGGTTTGTCATTCACAGAGACGGAGGAGCCACACCTTACATTATTCTCCCAGGTTCCCTTTTCATTGTTTGTTTTCTTTGGAGGAGTCATGTGAGGGGAGTGTGAAAACTAGGCCACTGAATGTACTTATATTAAAGTTATTAAACCCTCGTGAGAAAAAAAAACTAAAGTTCTTTAATATAAAAACAGGATTTCAGGCATATTACAATTATTCTTTACTCCTTCCTATGTCAGTTGTTCCCAAAACATTCTGTTTGGGGAGCACCCTCACCCACATCTATGTAAGGGCTCCTTCCTTGGAATACATATTCTAAGAATTGTATTAGCCTGAAGAAGGGATCTGCAATATCCCGAAAGCTTGCTTCTCTAATGACTTCAGTTAGCCAATAAACGGTATCACTTGAACTCCAAACTCTCTATATTTATGGATGGCTAACACGGTACAACACTCTACTATTGCTAAGAATACTTGTGTAAGTGAAGGCCCACATACACGGGCAATTGAGCGATGCGCTCAAGCTTCCTTGATTGAACGTGGAATCGAGGTGCAGCACTTCTGCGTCCCGTTTGATACTTTGAATGGGACCCTCAGTAATTTGAACTTCTGGTTCGATCGAGTTTCGAAAGAATGATTTAGCTTGAATTGATGCAAAAATCAAGCGTGTATGCCTAGCTTAAAGCTGGCAACACATAGGTCGATTTTTCATGAGATTTATGAATAATCAATTGGCAATCCGTGACGTCACCACGCTGTGGTCGTTTGAAAGGGTATCGACCCATGTGTGGCCAGCTTTACAAGCAGCACATGGAAGTGAGAGTGATTCAGGGATGTGCACACAGTGCTGGCTACATACTAGTCCCGATGGCTGAGGTCGTCACCCTAAAACGGGAAGTGCCTGGTGCACACATTAAGGCTGCTTTATTAATAAGAACGGATGCAGTAAGTACAAAGAAACACATGCAAGCAATACAAGTCTAGTACAGGATCTAAACTTTCACATGAGGGTTTGATAACCATTTGAGAGCTCAAAGTACTTTTCATTCCTGGTACAGATGTGCAGTATCTGTTGCTGGAAATGATTGCAATGCCAGGAGAAGAAACAAGCACTGTATACGAAGCCTAAGGCAATCATATATGATTGATTTGACCAAATAAAAAAATGGATCGTTCAAATCAATCATTTGAAAATTGATTCCTTTTTAACCAAATCGATCAACCAAAAGTGATCGCAATGGAACATAACATCGATTGAGCAATGATTGGACACTGTAATAGTTTATATATCTAACAGGTTTTGTTGGTATTTTCGATCAATTTGTATCTATAGAGTATGCACACAGAAAACAATTGGTTCTGAATCGATTGAATGATGTTAAGCCCCCTATACACACAGTGATCCATGGGTAATTTTGTGATTCAACTGGTGTGCGTGGCAAACGTTCGGCTGCAAAATCATCCACGGATCGCTGCTGCCCACATGGAGTGATCAATCATGAGGGTAAGATCGCAACTGGCCAGAGAACTGCCAAGTCCGGTTTTTTTCTGACCGATCCTATTACTTTGGATGGGGATGCTGCACAGTTATGCCCAGCACACAAAGGGTGTGCAGGGATCCTCGGAGCGATCGGCTGCAGCGAGATGACATCATCACGCTGCAGACAATCCCTCAAGAATCTAGGCTGGATCTACCCGTGTATGGGTAGTTTTAGACTGATGGCTGATATCTAAATTGCACAAGCCGCAAGTAGCAAAAGTTGATGTGGTTATGAAAAAGAAGGTTCCCCTTAAGGTAGCTGTACATGGGTAGATTATTTTGCATTTCGATCGCTTTGCAAGATTCATAATCGATAGTTAGATTGATTGTACCGCCACACAGAGTGATCGATTCACAACAGATCGATTCCTTACCTGAGTTTAATGCGGATGTGCCATATTACAGACGAATACAAATCCATCGAAATACCTAGAAAACCCGCCAGATACCTGAACGATCAAAAATCTGCCAACATGTCTGATCACTTTTCAATCGATATACTGTTTGATATTGATCACTTGTGGACGATCAAACTAGGCGGGCAGGAATCAATTTCCGTTTGCTTGACATTAACAGATCTTTTTTTGGTCAAACAGAAATATCAGAACATTTATGGCTACCTTAAGTGTCTAGCCCAGGTGTGGGAAATCTAAGGCCCGGGGGCCGGATCCGGCCCTCCAGCTTTCTTTTCTGGCTCTTTGTCACCTGGTTGACCTAGTTTGTCTGTAATGAGAGCACATAATGACTAGAGGTGTACAAATGTTGCCTTAGGAACGGTGCAGTGGCGTGATCATGTGGGAGCATCCTTATGATGACAACAGGAATTATCTGTGATCATTGCAATGGATAAGCATTTTTTTTAGTGCAGGAAATTTAAAAAGATAACACTGTCCCTGTCACACATCACCTACTACACATCACCACCATCATAAGTGATGCCTGGAATTGTCACACCTTTATCAAATCTTAGAAGCCAATGTGGCCCATGAGTCAAAAAGTTTGCCCACCCCTGGTCTAGCCCCATACAAAAGGCTGGGTCGCAACAATGACAACTGTAGAGGGTAGATTTTATTATTGCCATTTTAGGACCGTTACTAACCACTAACTAACGGCACAGTTATGGCGACGCAGTTTGGTAGCATTAAAGAAGGCTGCACAGGCTTTCATTGAAAACCCGTTGTACCTCACTCACTGCTCGCGCACAGCGTTGTAGAGTGTTGTAGCACCCATTTATTCACTGCAGCGTGTTCCCGTACATGTGTTGATGTTGAATCTGTATGGTTTGTTTACCGACATTAGCCCCACCACAACACGGCTAGTGTGAAATGACACTTCTACTTTAAGCAGATATGTACATTGTTAGCAGGATATACAGGCAACACTTAACTTTAGATATAGGTGTCCCATTCCCACCATGATACTGTAGCACCCCCCACCATGCCTCAACCTTGAGTTGGTGTTCCTGCTGTTTACCTAATTACACCCCTTCCAGAAACAAATGAAATGTAATTAGCTCTGATTTGTGATGCTTGCATACTGATGTTTTCAGGAATGCTGGAAAGACAACCTTGTATTGAGCCAGCATGATATCTGTTCCTGAGCATACCTCATGTGTTCAGTGAGTTTATTGAATACAAATATTAGTGCTTAACTCAGGAGCAAAACGTTTATCATTTTTTGGGTACATAGTGTGCACATGGATCATTGTAGGAGCAGTGACTGTTGACAAGCATCGACAAGCATGATTGCAATGACAAGGTGCCTATAGCTGCAGCTAATCCGCAGCAAAAAAATCCAATACCATTCTAAAGCCCCCCATAGACGGGCAGACTCCCGGCCTTAGTTGTAGCAGACCAACCTGCTTGCTCGCTCCCGCCGAGCACATCAAGGTTGGTCTGCTGCAACTATGAGGGAGCCCACCTTGACTTTTGTAGAAAAAAAGCCGGCAGGTCGGATCGCACACGGATCCGACATGCCGGTTCTTTTTCTGCCCGACTGCGCTCCAGGCTGTTAACTCGGAGGGGGAGTCTCCTCCCCCTCCGAGTTAATTGGCTAGAGTCTGACAGGAGTCACCACGCTGTAATAAAGATCGAGGTGTCTATGGCTACCTTAAAGGTGGGTTGATTGAACAAAAAGCTAGAATGGCCCATTTGTTTGATGGATACATTTTGTTCGACCCTGAATAAAAAATCGTTCAAAAGGTCATCAAACATGTTGGTGAATTTTTATCTGTAATTCTAATTTCGAATGTATTTCGGTGATGGATCAACTAAAATCAAATGTTACATTTGATAAATGAACAAATGATGTTCGAACAAAAAATCGTATTGGCAGTTGATTGAAGAAAAAAATCTACATGTGTAAACCCACCTTTATTGTAGGGTGGCAGCATTCTGTTACTGTGCCCCAACTGTGCTCCTGTGTTGTGACCTGGGCGTACCTTGGCAAGTGGCCATATCAATACACATAACGCAGACAAGGTCTATTGTTATGGTCATGAGGAAATCCACCCTAGCCGATGCCATGCAGCCATCACTGGATGGAAAAAACATTCCAGGAGATCAGAGGTACTAAGATGCAACAAATAACTAAACACAGGTTAAAACAAATAGTTTGTATTTCAAATATTGCACTTGATTTTGATACATACAGCTGAGGTCAAAAATATTACGAAATTAGACAACACTCTTGATGTCTCCATGAAAATGAATATTACCAACAAGTGTTTGTTTCTTTGGAAACAAATACACTATAAAAACCAATGTCCACTAAGTTGATTTAGTTTAAGTTTATTACGTTTATTTATTAAACTCCCTAGGGAAATGAACCCAGTTCGTTTGGTGTTTGCCTTTGTCCCAACCGCAAGGTCAGCAGGCATCGGATACACCTAAGGCTGTCTAAGGGTTGGTTTCCGCATACGTCGGGACCCTCTCCACTAAGCGTCGGATGATCTGTTTACACATCTGCCGGTGCAGAGACTCAACGTACAACGTACTGCAATGTGGGAGGGGGGGGGGGGCGGGAATTGTGTGCAGTGTACTTTGTACAATGCCGCGATTGCCCATACCGCACTGTTAAAAAGGCTGTGGAGGTTAAAATACTGAGTTCAAACAAGAAAAGGCAAACATTTTACATAAAAAATAGTAACCCCATGGCCATTGATGGTGAGTAGTGTACCCATTCTGAGCCACAACTCTCTTTGAGTTCTTTCCTAAGTTGGCTCCTGAGGGGTTTTGACCCATTCTTCCATTGCAAATTCTTCTATCTAGTCCAAATTGCATGGTTTTCCAGCATGGACATTCACTTTGTTCACCCGCCACAGATTCTCAATAGGATTGAGGTCTGGACTCTGTGTGGCCCACTCCAGGATCTTGGTTTTGGCATCCATGAGGAACTGTTGGACTCATTTTGATGTATGCTTTGGGTCATTGGCTTGTAGGAAAATCCAGTGATGACTACGAGCAGATTTCTACATATTGTCCCTCAAAATGTCAATGTAATTTTCTTTTTTCATGATGCCATGCACCCAAACAAGGCTGCCTGTGCCTAAAGCTAAAAAAAAAAAAGGCCCACACCATGATGCTCCCACCACAATGTATAACTGTGGGAACTGTGTTCCTAGGGTTGAAGGCCTCTCCCTTTCTTCAACAAACAGTTCAAATTTAGTCTCATCAGACCAAAGCACCAACTTCCAAGTTCATCTTTACATTTCAAATGTTCAGACTGTGGTGTGCCACTCTTTGAGTAAGGGGTTCTCCTGGGACTAAGGCCACCACAACGAAGAGCTTATGTTTAATAGGGAATTCCTGATTACACCTAGGCAGGAATATCCAAGCACTAAACAGCAATCAAATGTGATTGTTAGATGAATCGTTCTCCCTACCAGGAGTCAGTCAACAGGTATCTGCTGAACCCAGAAACATAAAGTATACTAAAAAAAATTATACATTTTTGTTTAACCTCCTTGGCAGTATCCCCCAACCCAGTTTGGGATCGGGCATAGTCACCTATGCTCAGCAAGCCCTCGGCGATTCTGCATCGCTTCTGGCACCACGTCTTCAGCATCATCGGTGCAGCAGAAGAAAAGGGGCGGTGTCATAGACCTTCATGTTAAGCCCCCCATACACGTCTAGATTTTCTGTTCAATCAACTTAAAAAGATCAATTTTTGGGGTCAGGGAAATCGGTGATTGATTGTATGTTTGCCAACTGTAGTAACAGATATTTGATCAACTTTTTTTGGGATCCACTAAAAGTGTAATCAATTTCAATACAACCAATTAAAATTTACCAGCATGTCCAATAATTCTCCAATACATTTTTTCCCAATTTTAATTGTTTTAGGTTCATCTAACCATGTGGGCTGCCATAAATTTTCAATCAATCAGCCAAAAAAATTATTTAATTAAGTTGATTGGATGAAAAATCTAGATGTAGATGGGGGCCTTAAATGTGGCCATATATATACGGGGGAGGAGGGAGGGTGAGGAATTGTGGAAGAGTACAGTGTACTCTGCCCATACCGCCAGGGAGGTTAAACAACCATGCCATAAAGGTTCTTTATATTCTCAGCAAAATGTAGTTTGCATTTAATATCATCTATTTGCCACCAGTTATTATTATCATTTATTTATATAGCGCCAACATCTTATGCAGCTTACCAGTTTAGTTGCTGTGGCAAGATACAGTTGCGCACCCCTGCTGATTGTATTGGGATCAGGTTAAGGTAGAAATCCACCATCGTCTTGACTGAATTTTCGATACGGTACAGAGCTAAATGTCCTAAACTGTCTGCATTCAGCGAGCTCAGCTCTGTCAATGTGTATTTACTTTTGTGGTCACTGTAGACATTACTGAAGTCTGGCCATGACTTCTAGGCAGTCTGCAAGCCGGGAAGAGGGAAGCCCAGCCCCACCATAAATGCATTCCACACTCACTGGGTTCAGTGTGTATCCATGTGTGTATGCATACATGTACTCAGATGAAACAGCAAGGCTGCTATGTTTGTAGGCATCATCGTAGCCCACATCCATGCTCATGAAGATGCAACTAGTACAAACTAACTAACTAGTTCAAGTTCATGTTATACAACCTAGCATGTGAAATAAATCTGACGAATGCTCATACATGAAAGACTCCATTCATACACTCTTGGCTGAGGAACAATTGGGTTCTGTCAGGAGATTTTTTTAAGGTGACCATTCACGGTTTACATTTTTGATTGATAAAAGCCCCCCATACACCTTTTGATCTATCTGTAAGATATCCTTCCATCTAATAACAACTATGTAGTGCCGGGTCCTCTGCGATTGAACACAGGTAGATTTGATTGTTTAGAAAGTCCCTCATATTACATGGTTTGGTAAAACAAAAGGAGATCTAAAGGAAATGTGACAGAGAAATATAAAGGTGTATGGGGACCATAAGTTTGAAAACTGATGCCTTTTTACCAAAAATCAAAAAAGCAGTGATCAGTCATGTTGGCAAATTTCATTCGCTTGTACAAGTATATGACAGGTTTATTTGGATGGATTTGTATCTGATTGGACTATGGAGCATGTGCACAGGTCACTGGAAAAGAATCGATCAGTTTTGAACCGATCACACTGTGTAGTGGTATCCAAACCAATTTGATCCAAGATTAACTAAGCAAACATTTTTATTGACTCAAATTTTGATTGGCACATCTAGCAAGGGCTTTATACTATATTACCTTTTATATTGTGTATACTGTATATATTATTATAGACACCAGAAATGCTGCTTTACTATACAAGTGTTTATGATGAAATGTTTGCCAGCACAGGATCCAGTGGTACAGCAAAAAAAGCAGCAGAATTCATACATACTTGTACTTGGGGGGGGGGGGGGGGGGGGGGGGGGGGTGACTACATGTGACTGACTTAAGTTTGCTTGTCTCTCTTCTATATAGCACTAATGGGTGTATCATCATGATGTAAAGAAGGCAGTGATGTCAATATCCTCTGTATCAGGCTTTTATGATCACAAGTTTGTTATACTTTGCAAAGTATTTGTCTATTGTTGTTGATAATATTCGGTTTGTGGTTGTTCTGCCTTTTTTCTGTGTACAGAATAATCCCATACTGTAAAAATGTTCAGCTTGCATATATTGTGTCCATCAGCCTTTGGGCTCAAATCAGTCATCTGGTCTGTGGGTGCGTCCTACCTCTACAAAGTACATCCATAATCTCGGCATTGTGGGTTGACGATATCAAAACCTTACCCATACACGGGTCGATACCCATTCAATCGATGAACTCTGGAGTGCAGCGTGATGACCTCACCATGCTGCACTTGAGCGTTCGTCTATTGAAGGGCAAATTGACCTTTGCACAATTGACTCCCATTTGAAAGTAATGGCAATTGAACAGGAATTTATTGGCATGTTGGTTCCCTGTTTGACTGAGCTTTCTTCAAGTGGCATCGATTGATCGTGCACGCAGAAAGGGTGGCTGCAAATGGTTTCTGAACAATCGATCACCGCGTCCCATGAATGCGGACCCTAAGGCTATGTTTACATGGCATTACGGAATGCGCCGATTCCCCCTGTGTTAATAGCATGCCTTGACATGGATGTCGGCGCATCCCATACATATGCATGACTTCCCGCCCCACCTGTTCACACAGCTTTCAGTGGGACCACTGGCCGGTGGACTCGTTGAAACTAAAGTCTGGGGGCCTTATCTGGCCCATTTAGCTTTATTTTCCGGCCTTTGTCACCTTGTTGAAAAGATACTCCCCTCTGCTTGTTCTCTGCAATGAGTGCACATAATGCCTACAGGTGTCCAAACATTGCCTTGGGGACTATGCATTGGTGATCATGTGATGACACTGCAGGTGCATCCTTATGGTGACAACAGGCAGTGTCTAGGAATTATGTCTCATTGCAATGAATAAGTATTTTTTTCAAGTGCAGGAAATGTAAAAGATAATATTTTTGTCAAACGTCTCCTATCACACATCACTGCCATCATAAGTGATGCTCGCGATGTATGGAATTGGCACACCTATGTCAGGTTGGCCATTACAGCCCCTTTATCAAATCTAAGAAGCCCATGTGGCCCACAAGTCAAAAAGTTTGCCCACCCCTTATCTAGACTGACACTCAAAGCCTGGAAGGAAGGTAGTGGAGGACCTGCTGCTCGAGTGCAGGATCAGGTGGGGGAATCTGTTCTATGCTCCCTAAACATTCACCAGCAATTAATAACATGAAACCCCTATATTACCAATAGTACATATTTATATATTTGCCATTGTAAGTTATTTTACACACTGATGTGAAAGAAGGAAGATGGCTACAAACTGCATATAGCTGCATTAAGTGGAAGTTTACAAACTGCGCAGTGAGTTATGTAGCATTTCTCCAATAGCACAGGTCACATATATAATTTAGTGCCGTGATCAGAATTCCTGTATTCAGCATTTCGCCTGTGGTTACTCACAAGCACATATTCCAAAGGGAGGAAAGGTAATATGTGAAAACACGACATGCTGATTTTTGCAAAGCTGTACACAAAGATAACAAGGATAATGATCTTTATTTCTCATTTTCATGTGACTGCAATTTTTAAATGCCATTGGATCGCCTGAAAATAGAAGTGTTTTGCCTTGATCTTGCCTTGGCAATGTATTCGGTAGCCCAGCCCAGTGCTGATGGTGCAAATGGGTCCTTAGCTTTGTGGATGAAGCCTGGAACATGCTTACCTACATGAATAACATATGAACCATTCTTGTCTCATATATACATATATTAGCATGAATCTCTAAAATTAGCCAGACATGCCAACATGTAACACATAGAAAATATACTCAGCTTCCATGCATGCATGTACAAAGGCCTGGCAAATCATAGAGGAGAGATGGTCCACTAGTTGACTTTGGGAGTTCATGTAGTTTTAGAAGTTGTGGTCAAAGTCAATATTAACATTTTCATGTTAAAATCTTAAATGTTAATTTATGCAAAATATATGCTTTAGAGCAAATGTGGGCAAAATACGCCCTGTGGGCCATTTCCAGCCAGTTTAGTCTTTTAATCTGACCCTTTGGACCGTGGTGTCAACATGATTTCCTCCACTCAATCCGTGCAGAAATAATGCATAAAGGATGATTGCTATGGTCTTATGGAGGCCGTAGATTGTCTATGTCTGAAAAACTATGGTAAAATTAAGACTTTTTTTATATATTTATAAAAATGTTTTTGTCTCATTGGCAGTATGATTATTATTTATGAAAATGTAGCAATATATCAATGTTATCTGTTAAAATTTCCTACCCAAGCTTGGAGGACTTGAGACCGGGCGTCCCTCACAGGTTCTTTGTCTGGCCCCTCTGTCAAAGACTGATGTTAAGGCCCCCATACACCGTACAATCCATACAATTTCTGTACAATCTATGTTTTTCTACCAAAACCATGTAAAATAAGGAGCTTTCTAAACATTCCAATCACTATGTATTCTAACAGTGAGGACCCGGCACTACATAGCAGTGATATATACCTTCCAATCACTATGTATTCTATCAGGGAGGACTCGGCACTACATAGCAGTGATATATACCTTCCAATCACTATGTGTTCTATCAGGGTGGACCCGGCACTACATAGCAGTGTTATATACTTTCCAAACACTATGTATTCTATCAGGGAGGACCCGGCACTACATAACAGTGATATATACCTTCCAATCACTATGTATTCTATCAGGGAGGACCCAGCACTACATAGAGTTGTTGGTGGATCTAAAGGAAATTGTATGGAGTGATTTAAGGGTATGTCACCATCACCACTGCGTTATTGGCTGCGTCGGGTCCCCCTGCGCTAAGCGCATTCCTTGGTGCAGACCTGACAGAGTTGATACACATTACCTGTCTCGAGCACCGACTGTTCTCACTTCCTTTTGCAGATCCGCCGGAGGTTGACATACAGCATTACGTTGACCTTCCAGCCAGCGGATCTGCACAACGCGCTAAGGGCAGGGGGACCTGATGGAGCCAATAACGTAGTGGAGACATAACCTTAAGGTGTATGGGGGGCTTTAAACTGGCGTATGATCATGAAATCGTAATCTGAGTTGACAAGTGTATGGCTAGCTTAATTGAAACAAAATAAATGAGATCCGTACATAGTGGAGCCCTGATCTAACTCACAAATCAGCTAGTCAAAATTTCATTTATAGTGTAAATAGACACATTTAATAAAAAGTAATAAGCAAACTTTCATTGTGTGATAGAGTGATATCAGCATGTTACAATAACATATGGGCATGTGTATAGAATGTATGGACTGTGCACACATCTAATAGAAAGCAAATTCATGTGATGTATCATTAAAGCTAGATTTTGTCATATTCCTGAATACAACAATGGGAAACATACAACCGCACAATCGTCACTACTTGTAGAGTGTTCTTCTTTAAATCTAATCTGGAATCAGCTACTGTAGAAAACTGGGAAGCTGGCAGTCCTGGCAGGACACACTGCCATCTCGTACTTTAATATGTTCAACGTAGAGCAGACGCAGTCTTTTCTCTTTCCTGTGTACAATAACATCGCAGGAAGTGGCTGCAGCCAGATGTCTCCAGCCAAACAGTGCTGGCATACAACCATACCCAGACACTTCTCGCATGTTGGAAGCATATGTACAGCAACCCACACTCAATGGTATGCTTAATGCACAATGTCTAACAACAGTTGTATTTAGATTGAGATAGACAAGGATGTCGGTACCACCTGCCTAGTTTGGTTTACGTGCCACTTGTATCAGACCCATGAAGGCACGGACTATGTCTGCACCAACATCCTAGCACCAGATCATTTAAATTCTAGAGCTTTGTGTGTGTGGTCATATGATCTGCTCAAACTAGACCAACCTCTTTCATTGCTCCATGATGCTCACATATTGATACACCACCAAATGATAGGATTGGATTCTGCAAATATTTGCAAATCTCTACACTGGCTTCCAATTGTCCAGAGAATTAAATTCAAAGTTCTGTGTCTAGCCCTGTAGTCCCCCCTGTCCCCCCCTGATGGCAGCCCTGCCCCCACCTATTGTATACTCTGTTCCCTAACCTATTAGATTAAAAGCCTGACCGGGCAGGGTCCTCCTCTCCTGTCATAACCTGTTCCTGTGTGTACTGTATTGTGTTGTATCTCCACTCTTTTGTATTGTACAGCGCTGCGTATTATGTTGGCGCTATATAAATAAATGTTAATAATAATAATTCTCCCTTGATTCTTGAGGGACAGACTGCTTTAGATGGGGCTGCCAAAGTAATGGGATCGTATGGGAATGTACCAACATGTAAGATCACCGGCGACATGCGGCAGATTCCTGGTTAATCTCGCCAGGTGGGTGCACCAGATTTGTGGGTGCGGCCGATTTGTGGGAATGTGCACAGCGTTCAATCAGTCGAAAAATGTAGTGCATGGCTACCTTTAGTATGGGTGCAGCAGGTTGAGCTGGATTGTGTATTCTGACAACCTCTAGAATAAAATTTTGCAATTTGTGTTGCAGTAGCTGTTCTTTGTAAGTGGACACGTTAAGCCCCCCATAGACGGGCCGATTCCCGGCCATAGTTGCGTGTCGGTCCCCGCCGAACACATAAAGTTCGGCCGCAACTCCAGGGGAGCCCACCTTGAGGATCCGACCAAAAAAGCCGGCAGGTCGGATCCGTCCTGCTGGTTCTTTTTGTGGCCGGTTCTTTTTGTGGCCGGTTCTTTTTGTGCTCCTCCACCTCCAAGGTAATTGGCTACAATCTGACTGTTTTGGTGGAGCACACAGGATTCCCGTCAGTTCTGTAGCCGACTCCTCACAGCGTGGAGACGTCACTACACTGTGAGGAGTCTGCTAATAGCCGGCCATAGATCGATACGTCTATGGCCAGCTTAATGGACCACTTTTCCAGAAATGTTTTGGTAATAGTCAGACCCACACCATTTACCCATCAAATGTTTCCCTAATTACACTGATTTAGACTTGAATAGACACCAGATAAATGTTGTCCAAAATGATCTATTGCGATCTTACATCTGGACAGCTGCTGGTGCCCAATGTTGTCTGTTTCCTATGGGGGCCCAGCAGGATGCCCCTCACATGACACAAAGAACAGAATGGGGGCTGTTCCATTGCTTCATTTTCTGGTCATTGAAAAAGATCACAAACAATTGTTCCTAGCAAATTACATTGAGCGTCTGTATATAGCTTAAAGCTAGCCATACAAGGGTTGACTTTTGCATGATCGATCTTAATGAACCCGCACACGGGTGGATTCATTTGATTCCAGAACAATCAATTGGTGTGAACATTCATGGCAATCAATCGTTTGGAAATTGAACATGGCCAAACTTTCTTCAATCAGTCCCGCGTGAAGAAATGTTGATTGAACAGAGTAATCCCTGTTCAATCACCATTATTTTGGATGGGGTATCCAAGTATCAAACAGGAATTGATTGCACAAAGAGGTGCACAACAATGGTGCGCAATGATTTGAAAACCTTGTTGGGCACGGCATACATAAGGGGTGAAGTCCACTGGGGTAAAAATGTAAGTACATTTACATGGATGACTAGTGAATGGCCACAGTTTGCCACAGACCTGTCCTAGAGGCCGACTATATACCATCCCCAGTGATGGGGAATCGAAACAAAATGACAGTAATCTACCATTTATTTATTTTTTAGGCATTTTCTTTTCTTCTGTGCCAATCCTTAACTAATGTGTAGGACAATAATGGCCCAGTGCCTGTGTGTGGATACATACAGGGGCTTGCAAAAGTATTCGGCCCCCTTGAACTTTTCCACATTTTGTCACATTACAGCCACAAACATGAATCAATTTTATTGGAATTCCACGTCAAAGACTTATACAAAGTGGTGTACACGTGAGAAGTGGAACAAAAATCATACATGATTCCAAACATTTTTGACAAATAAATAACTGCAAAGTGGGGTGTGCAGAATTATTCAGCCCCCCGAGCCAATACTTTGTAGAAGCACCTTTTGCTGCAATTCCAGCTGCCAGTCTTTTAGGGTATGTCTCCACCAGCTTTGCACATCTAGAGACTGAAATCCTTGCCCATTCTTTGCAAAACAGCTCCAGCTCAGTCAGATTAGATGGACAGCGTTTGTGAACAGCAGTTTTCAGATCTTGCCACAGATTCTCCATTGGATTTAGATCTGGACTTTGACTGGGCCATTCTAACACATGGATATGTTTTGTTGTAAACCATTCCATTGTTGCCCTGGCTTTATGTTTAGGGTCGTTGTCCTGCTGGAAGGTGAACCTCCGCCCCAGTCTCAAGTCTCTGGCAGACTCCAAGAGGTTTTCTTCCAAGATTGCCCTGTATTTGGTTCCATCCATCTTCCCATCATCTCTGATCAGCTTCCCTGCCCCTTCTGAAGAGAAGCACCCCATGATGCTGCCACCACCATATTTCACAGTGGGGATGGTGTGTTCAGAGTGATGTGCAATGTTAGTTTTCCGCCACACAAAGTGTTTTGCATTTTGGACAAAAAGTTCCATTTTGGTCTCATCTGACCAGAGCACCTTCTTCCACATGTTTGCTGTGTCCCCCACATGGCTTGTGGGCTGAATAATTACGCACACCCCACTTTGCAGTTATTTATTTGTAAAAAAAATTTGGAATCATGTATGATTTTGTTCCACTTCTCACTTTGTATTGGTCTTTCACATGGAATTCCAATCAAATTGATTCATGTTTGTGGCTGTAATGTGACAAAATGTGGAAACGTTCAGTTTACAAAATACTTTTGCAAGCCACTGTATCCTTGGGGTTTACCATGTTCTGGATAAGATCACTATTCATTTTCATAGACTGACCAATCAGATTTTCCGGGGTGCAGTACAACATTGCAGTGTATATGAAATGCACTTGGAGTATCATACAAAAGAAAGTGACACTACATTGGGTTGTGAGTGATGGTGCTTCAGTGATGTGTGAATGTGCCCTTTGCTGCACTACAAGTATATAGATGGACCCTAAATTTCATCCCCAAATGGGTAACACTTCATATGTACTACATATGCAGGATCATGTGACCTTTTTTGAACACATTTATGGCATATTCACTATTTTTATTAATGTCGATTATTATTCCATTATTCTTTACCTTGATTTGCAGCATGAATAATGTATTCATTTACAGGTTTATTGGCTTCTACCCAAACTGTCCCGCAGTGTATACTTTCCTGGATGTTTTAGAAAGTAATGTGAATATTATAGTGTACTCGGCCATTCTGTGCCATATGTTGGTGATTTATGAAACAAATATTTACTCGCTAGCGTTCCCCTATTCTTGGATGGACAGAGGACGTCCAGGTGTACGTGGCATGTACATTTCTATAGGGACACCTATTACATGACACGTTCCCAATGAGTCACCCACAAATAGTACAAGACCGTGCTGGTGATCTGTGACAGAGACCTGTTTATGGGAATTCTGTACAGACATGACAAAGACATCACGCAGCCCGTCCCACGTCTCTGCATCACCGGGCTAGTGATACCTCTCTGATTACAGTTTATGTGTTCTGTTTCATTTTTACGTCTTCTTCTGCTTTGCTGCACACTTTATTCTATACTTTGTGATGGTTACGTGTCTTTGAAAAGGCTGTGTTTAGGCAAAGATACAACGTGTTGATACATAAGGCTGTTATTACAGTTTACAGCTTCACTGAAATTCAAAATATATTAAACATGAATAGGGGGATGGATTTCACCATGTTATGTTCTAATCTACACTGCACAAAAAAATTAAATAAACACAAAAATAAGACATCCCAGATCTCAATGAATGAAATATTCTGATTAAATACTTTGTTCTTTACATAGTTGAATGTGCTGACAAAATCACGTCAAATGTATCAACTCATGGAGGTCTGGATTTGGAATTACTCAAAATTAAAGTGGAAAAAACACTACAGGCTGATCTAACTTTAATATAATGTCCTTAAAACAAGTCACGATGAGGCTCAGTAGTGTGTGTGGCCTCCACCTGCCTGTATGACCTCCCTACAATGCCTGGGAATGCTCCCGATAAGGTGGCGGATGGTCTCCTCCCACACCTGAACTAAACCATACCCCAACTTCTGGACAGTGGTGGATGGAGTGAGACATTATGTCCCAGATGTGCTCAATTGGATTCAGGTCTGGGCAAAGGGTCTGGGCCAGTCCATAACATCAATGCCTTCGTCTTGCAGGACCCCCAACTCAGCTTATTCTCACCTCTTTTTTCACCCTTGCAGCTCCCTTCTGCACAATACCTGGCCCTTCCAAGTGTAAGGAGGAATGTAACCCTGCTGTGACATCCAAATACAGGCACTAAGAACTGTCACATGACTAGACAGGAGCAGCGTGGGACCACTAATAAGGTGCGATAAAGTGGGCTGGGGTGACCCCTTTGGGAAGACAATAACACTATGGACAAGGGAAACATGTTACTTCCCTTCTAGTATGAAAAGTCTGTGGAATTAAATAACTTCCTGGGAGCCCAGGCTGTCATGGACACACCCACTGGGGGGGGGGGGGCTACATCACACTACCTGGTCTCTTCATAAGAATGGTGCTCACACATCAGGAGTGAGAAGTAGCTAAAGTGTAAAGATATTAGCTGTGTATAATCTCATTGTGTGCCTCACCATCATCCTGGGGCGGCCAATCGAGATGGCAAACATTACATTAAACATTACATAAACTTTAATGGTTTCCATGTGAAGTTACACTTTTGGGGTTCCTTGTTTCTCTCCTAGGACCAGCTGGGGTGTAAGTAGGAGCTGTAATGATGCGCCCCAGGATGAAGTAGACAAGATGGCTGGGGACAATGCTGGTGTTATCTGCCATCACTCACTCACAGCTGTATGGAGGCAGAGAAAAGTTGGTGTCGGTGCGGGAAGGGTTAATGTCCTCCCCACCCCCTCCCGCTTTGTTTCTGGCTCTGCCTTCCTCCAGCTCACATTCCAACCCGGGGGAAAGGTGCGTGGGCCGCATCACCGCTCTCAGATCCTTCCGCCAGGCAGCAGCCTCTCCAATCCTGACAATGAGCAGCAGTACAGAAGAGAATACTCCTCCGCCCTTCACCTGAGAGCTGGGCACGGGGAAGATGGTTAATATGTGGGCACGCCCGCAGTGTAGCCTGCCACACATGTATAATGGCAGGGCTCGTGTTAGTTACATACACTGTCCATTAGAACAGACCGCAGTGGTGTCTGAAGACTGCAGTCCTACTTTTACGCACCAAGTGAATGACTTCCATAACACTAACAACTCCAACAGTGCATATATGAGGAAACCTATGTATTTGCTGCAGCAAAGTCCCATCCACCCAGAATCGTGATTTCTATACCTTAACTTTCAGCCCTCCCCGTCTCTATGTCCTAACCTACAGCTTACTCACAGCAATCAGCTGCAGGAAACCAAGGTAGGCGGGACTACTTTTCGTATCACTCCGCCCTCTTCGGCCGCGGTGTATCCTCCCGCTGCGTGTCGAAGCAGGCGGAAGGATACACGGTGCCGGCGAAGGGACCTGGTATAAAACTAGAGTGTGCGGCGCCATTTTAAGCCTCTGTGTCGCGTCGTGGAGAGGGAGTGAAGTCAGAGGTGTGGTTTGGTCGGGCAGCCACAGGAGATAAAACACGGAGATTAAGCCGACATTGGCAGCAAGACTTACGTACCTCTTCGGTACAGTACCACACGAAACGTCACCCGTATAGGTGGGACGGGAATTAAGGATAACGGGGGTTGGTGGAGGAGGAGGAGGCCAACACCGGACGACATTGTTTTCCTGAAGCGGAGCCTGGACGCGGCGAGCATACGGTATGTATGGTGTGTGGAGGTAGCCCGGTGTGCTGTGTGTGCACGGCGGCCTGGTGTGTCATGTGTAGCAGCAGGGTGTGGATCTGTGTCCTGCAGTGCAGAGGGATGGCTTCCTCCGGGATCTGCCCCATCCCCGGGGAATCTATAGATTCTTTAGGATTCCGGGATCTAGTGATGTATGAGGCCGGCCATGGTGTGCGCTGTATCCTTCCTGTGATGGAGGCCACCATTGCATTGTACACCGCTAAGTTTGCTGTGTATTCCCTGGCCGTGTGACACATACAGTGTATTTATTTCCTGATGACTGGGTCCAGTCACAAAGCTTGCTTGTGGATCTCGCATGTGGGTAACGTGATGTCTTATTTATTTACATGGTGATCCCAGTGTGGGTGGTGTGTAGTCGCAGGGTTGCCTCACTATGTCGGCCTCTCCTGGGGCTCTGGCTGAGTTGCAGATCTCAGAAAGGAAGATAACTTCTTCCTATTGTTATGCCATAGCCTTGCTGAAATCCTATAGGGTTTTTTTTTTTAAATGGCTTTTGTCTAGGGCGGAGGTGCAGCAAGTCAGACTATCCCTCCCCCTTCCTTATATAGAGTTACTTCTCAGCTTTTGTCTTTGAAATTACAGTTGTTATGTGATCTACAAGTTGGAAACTTACCGTGTGTGTTGTTCTGTCCTTGGTGCAACAGTTGTCTTCAGGTTGGTACGCTAAGGGGAGGAAATTTTATGTATCTGCTGTGTATTTTCCTTATTGTCAGTCTTGGTAAAACTTTTATAGTTTGTGCTCTGTGACTTTCAAGGCAATGGGCAAGTTTATGTTGGTTGTTCTCCCAGGCTTTAAGTTTGCTTTGTAGGACTGTATGCATAGGTTTTCTTAAACACACAATTTTAAATGGAGGGCAGTTTTCAAATACATTACAAAGCTTTGTCTGTAAAGGATTGCCTGACCATTTCCCTTTATGTAGCTGGGTAAAGACTGAGTAATCATGGAGAGGAAGTGACTTTCCTTCTCCATCAGAAACTGCTCATATTGTATGTTGTGCGAGCCTTGTCCTCTGTAGTACATAGCAGGCCTTGTGATTGGCATTTCTAGGAGATGACATAGTTGGCACAGTCCCCATCACATATATTTTCCCAATGTTAATGTATAGGCGAGATGCGTTTTGGGTTAGCAGGGACCAGTTGTTTGGATGCTACCAGTTATTCCCTGCTTTGATGATTTGGCCATGTTGTATTTCTCCTCTTATCCGATGTAGTACAGCTTACAAGTGACCTGTTCAGGGAATTGGTGGGGTTCATAGCTGGCAAACGTTCAGCTTCAGTGGATTTGCTTGCCCTGTAGAAAAGTGCTTATGTGAGCGAATGTGAAATTCCATTCCTGGCTGCTGAGAACCCTCATTGTGTGCCTTGCACAACACCGGATTAGGCTGCTCGCTGTCCTCATGGCCGGACCTTGCAGTGTAAATCAGGTCTGCTTTTATTGGTTTGTAGGGTTATTTTGAGGCTCCAGCACATTGTTTTCCTTTTTGTTTTCTTTTTTTTAAAGGTCAATGCTAGACTTCCTTACCAGAAGTGAGTTGTAGTGTCTTTAGAGATTTTCATAGATATTATACATTTATTAACATCAGATTTTTTTATTTGTTTTTTTAAAAAGATTCATGATTGTCTGCCAAACATCCTCTGTATAGGCTAAAAGCTGCGTGTGGGTAGTCCTACATTCTATAAGGGCCTGTCTTACAGACTGACCAATATCCCAAAACCACAACAATGGTGAGGGTAAAGTCTGGAACGTTCTTCCCAAAACTTGGCTTTATATCTGAGGACCACGAATGGGCTGGACTTCCAGAGTGTTGGACAAGTTTGGTTTGTGGCAATGAAAATGAGTTATCTGCAAAGATTTTTTTATTTTTGTTAGATGTAAAACTCCATGGCTTCTCCTGAGTTTGTGTGGAAGTGGCAGAATCTTGTGCCAGGATGGCTGTGATTGGTGTGTGGTGTTGTATGTAGGAAAGCACAACATGAATATTGGCTGGGCCACTTTTCCTGTGTGCTACATGGACTGTTGTGGTTCTTGATAAACAAGAACTTGATGCAGCTAATGGTCATGTTTCTTGCTGGTGGTTTATATTTAAGTCAAGGCGGCAACAAAAATGCCTTTTAGCTGCAGTCCATGTCTTATAGAGCAGGAAGTCTGGTTTTGTCTGACTATGGCCTAGATGTTGATAGTAAATGGACACACAATTTGTTTTTGGGACAACTCATTGTCTGTTTGGGTGGATATTTATTGTTTTCTACCATTCAGACATGTCTTGGCTTTAGTTGCATTGACCTCCTTATGGCAGACTGCACAATGGGCTTTTATCTAACACTTGTGCATTGGAACAACACTACAGTTTAAATTCCCACTATTTTGCATGATGCAGTCTTTCTGGTCATTGTGAAGATGTTTGGGATTTGTTATCTTCAGCATACAATTTTCCTGTCTGACATGTCTACTCCTCAGATACAGAGCAGGCACATAGGAGCCGGTGACCTGGATGCTGGCCATGTTTTTGGCATGTACAGTAGTTGGCTCTTTGGAATAACAAAGCCGCAGCAAGTATGTTGTAGAGCTCTGATTTGGAAGCCCATGTCCTCTGCCCAGGTTTGTCTGTGTAGGGATTGTCTTAAAGTGGGCATTCACATGGGCGTCTAAAACCGCTGCGTTTCCAGCGCATAAAAAGTGCCAAACGTTGCTTTTCAGGCTGCTTTCCAATAGGTAAAGGGGAGTATTTTTGAATGGCCCATGAACGTCTGTCGGCAGCCCGGAAAGTGTATGAATGCTGCCTTGGAGATTGGCTGTTACCCTCCTAGCAATACATTGGTGTTGGTAAATAAGAGGTCTGCCATTTGTTACATTTCAGTAGTGAGCTGCCCGCGTGTCGTGAACCGCTGTCAATGGGTTTGGGTGACACATTTGGTTTGGCTTAACTTTCACAATTGCCACTGATCACAGCTACTTTTGTCAACTAAAATCATTGTAGAGCCTTTACAATGGTCTTGTAGCCTGAATCATGCTGGTGCCGCTTCCATTTTTATTCTGGTCATACATTTATGCGAGTTACGGATTACATTTCCAAACTTGAAGGTCTGTTAAGCAGATTATTATACTTGCATATAGTTATAGAACACTTCCACGTATGTCTTGCATACAAATTCTCACTCTTTCTCTAGTAGAGCAGCGTCTGAACTGTTGCGATTTGCCATTCAGTGGTATTCAGTGGTATATGGTTTTCACATGAAATGTTTATGGCTGGCCTCCTGGACTAAACTTCTAAACTATAACTAGTGAGGATGGTTCTGAGTGTATGTATGGAGAGGAGTGAGTTTAGAGAAGCAGATGTTAAACATGTGTAGATATGTTTCACATCTTATTCCAATAGCAAGGTTGCATTTTAGGAGTTAATGAATAGATTTGTAGGGAAGATTTTGTTTAATCCATAGCCACATGTCAACATCTGTAGATGTGGCCAATAATTAGGCATTTCTAGTGCTTGATGAGCCAATCTCTGGTGTTTGGCTGGATTATTCGGGGTACTGATACTCCGGCTGCTACTGCCTTCAGCAGTTTATATGTAACCTGGCTCTTTGCAGAAAGGTGGTTGGCATTTGTGCCAACTTGTAGATGAGCTGGTAGACCAGTTAGCTGTGCTTGGTACCATCACCAGGGAGGGAACTACAACTTTCTCTACAGTTACAAGGGTTGTAAGGTTTTGGGCAGGTCTCCTCGAATGAGACTTTTCTTGTTTAACTTACTCCTCCCATAAGTTTTGTCTTAAAGCTGGGCATGGTGCCTTGACCTCTGCAAAGTTTGCCTGTGTTGTGATTGTGTATCCTATAGATGGACATACATTTCCAATCTTTTACTTGTGGTAATAGGGTTATGAAGGGGTTCTGCAATGTGTGATTTCATTTCAAATAGTCCTTTATTGCTCTTACTAAAAGCAAATGTAACTTCACCCTGCATGAATGAAAAGTTCCCCCTTCTATTCTGTAAATGATACTAGAATTAAAAATCCGGCTTGTTTTTTTTTTTTCCAGTAAGTTTTTTAGATAATAAAAAATAGCATAATGCAATACCAAAGCATCAGCGGCCTCTAATGTCATGACTGGCGTATTTATAATAAAAGCAATACATTGCGACAAATGTACATGCATAGAAATGCAGCTTGTTTCATGTGTTCCTCATCATGGGTACCTTGAAGTCATTCTAGTGGTGGTAACATGAAGCTTTATAAAACAAGTCACCAAGGTGTTTCTATAAAACACGCAATACAACTCTGCCATCCAGTTGCCAGCTACAATTTACTTCAAGGTGTGATCGGTTGTGTTTTCTGGTTTGCAGTCTTCTCAGGTATACATATCTAGGTGCTATATATTCCGCAACTAGAGTTAGCTCTCCAGAATAGTGACTCTCAATGTACAATGAAGCCGTTTTGGGGTTGTAAATTGCATCTAACTGACCATTTTATGGATCAGAAAAATTTTCATTTATTTTTCCCTCAAAAGCAACAATGCATAGAGATGATTTGGCCAGTGCATCTGATTAGCTGTGAGCTTTGTTGAGTTAGGATTCAGACTACTAAACTCCAATTTGGGTTTTCCTGTATCATACTAATAGCTTTGTTACATTAAGGATCACATTTTGGAAAGGGCACTGTAGTAAATGGCAAAGTTATGCCCATGGTGGAAAACCGTTAACTTTTGCAGGTCATGCTAAATGTGTGTATCAACCCATCAGAAGTAACTGAACGAAGGCTTGCCTCACTAGTTAGTTGTCTGCCTCTGTTATGATGCTCGCAGGGCAGACATGTTCATCCTGTTGTCTTTCAGGACCAGAAATATGTAAACACGAAAGCTACCCACATAGGTGTAGCAATGGACAATGTCTCATTTGCTGTATAATTTCTCATTCTGGTGCCTTGTGTAGGCAGTAGAAAGGTCTGTTCCTTCTCAAGAGGATTGTCTAAATGGATTAATGGAAGTAAATAAACTTGAGATTTGCCTTTTACTTTATCTAAACCCCTAAATCAAAAGGTTTTACTGGAATTAATTTAGACTAGTGCTTAACTGTGCTGGCTCATTGTGTAGACACCCCTCGATCAGATGATCCTGCCAGTGAGTAGATTTTGCCACCTTCTGTCAGAAAATATATTTTAAATGGTGTAGTCTAAAACCAAACTGCTTTGTGTGACAGTGTACATATATATGGTATATCCTCCTACCATGGGCATTAGTCTCTGTGAGGACACCCCCCCCCCCCCTCACCTGATTTCTAGATGCGCCATCAGACAATTAGTAGAAAGTCAGGCGTGACCGTCTCTGGATGTGTGGCATTTCCTCTGCTGTTTTCTTCATGGACGCTACATTTACCTGGATGATTTTAGGTAAGAATGTCTGATCAATAATTTTATTTTGTTGTATTTCAGGTTCTTGAAGCACGGCAGGAACTTCTAAGCGAAGAATCATGGCTACTCAAGGTAAATACATTTGGGATTAGCTTTGTGAACCTTCAAACTACAATGCATGTTTGCAGAGAATGGAACTCCTGAATTTATTTTCAAATAGTATTGTTGAAGGTGATGGCGGTTATTTATAGTTGAATTTCATTCCTGCCAGCCATTAGTTTGATGGCTAATGTGAGGAAGGGTGTACAGAATTTTAAGAAACTTTTATCTCCAGTATCATTTTCTAAAAATTGGGGTTGGGTATAAAAAATATACTATATTCTGCCAGACAGGCTCATTTCTGGGAAATACATGAGGCACTTGAACTGCTAACTAGGTCTACCATAGTTTTTGTTACTTTTCATAGTGTTAAACGGACACCTGTCTAGGATGATATATAATACACTAGATTTTCTAAACCATTTGTATGTAGGGATTCACAATTGGTTTTACTATTGCATATGTTTTTTGTCCTGCCTCAATATCTGGTACAATCAAACTTTGTGGTGCTCATTTTGATTGCACCTTTTGCAGACAGATAATATATTCTTGAAGATAACAGACCTAATTACAAGGCACAATTTTAATTATGTATTTTCTACCTTTTTGATTTAGCTGATCTAATGGAGCTTGACATGGCAATGGAGCCAGATCGCAAAGCAGCAGTCAGCCACTGGCAGCAACAGTCTTATCTGGATTCTGGAATTCATTCTGGCGCCACAACTACTGCTCCATCACTCAGTGGCAAAGGAAATCCAGACGATGAAGATGTGGACACACAAGTACTGTATGAATGGGAGCAGGGCTTTTCTCAGCCCTTCACTCAAGATCAAGTAACTGGTAAGCTTGCATCTTATAAAATATGTAGGTATTTGTAGTTTTGCTGACATATGGGTAAATGGCCTTTTTTCCTGTCCTCTCTGCTATAGATATTGATGGGCAGTTTGCAATGACCAGAGCTCAGAGAGTTCGTGCTGCCATGTTTCCTGAAACCCTAGATGAAGGCATGCAAATTCCATCAACACAGTTTGATTCTGCCCATCCCACAAATGTGCAACGATTGGCTGAACCTTCACAGATGCTCAAACATGCCGTGGTGAACTTGATAAACTACCAAGATGATGCTGAGCTTGCAACCCGTGCTATCCCTGAGCTTACAAAACTGCTCAATGATGAGGACCAGGTATGAATGATGCATAGCTTGTATGACATTGAGTATTTTCTACAGCTGTATGTTAAAAAGGTGATGATAAAACCACAAATGGTAAAAATGTTTCCCACTTCTCTAGGTTGTTGTCAACAAGGCTGCAGTTATGGTCCATCAACTTTCCAAAAAAGAAGCCTCCCGCCATGCTATCATGCGCTCTCCACAGATGGTGTCTGCAATTGTTCGCACAATGCAAAACACAAATGATGTTGAAACTGCACGGTGTACTGCTGGAACTCTCCACAATCTTTCTCACCACCGTGAAGGCTTATTGGCCATCTTTAAATCTGGAGGCATTCCTGCTTTGGTCAAAATGCTTGGGTATGTATTGGCTCCAAATAGGGTTGATATGGCTTGCATCGGTTAAAACTCATTCTCTAAATTAGATCTTATGGTTGGATGGACTTGTGAGATAGTCAAGATTAGGCCTTTGTATGTGGCATAGGAGGAACCTCTGTGTTGGTTTGGAAAATTAAATTTTTTTTAATCCCGGAGGTATGGAATGAACCATAACATCTGAAAAGGCAAAGAACTGTTGTCTTCCATAAAGCCATTCTTTATAACTGAGGGGGTTGTACACACAGCCATACATACAAATTGCCTGTAATCCAGAACTAGTTTAGTTGCACTTGCAAGTTAAATTTTCTGAGAATAGAAATTAAACTTTAATGTCCTGTTGCCAATTGCAGAATTAAATTCCTCTATAGTATTGATGAAGAAATTGATTTATTCTGATGTGGCCACATTTTGATAATGTGATGTACAACTTGCAGGTCACCGGTGGACTCTGTGCTTTTCTATGCGATCACAACGCTGCACAATCTGCTGTTGCATCAAGAAGGTGCGAAAATGGCTGTCCGTTTGGCTGGTGGTCTGCAGAAAATGGTTGCCTTGCTGAACAAAACAAATGTCAAATTTCTAGCAATTACCACAGACTGTCTTCAGATATTGGCTTATGGAAACCAAGAAAGCAAGGTATGTTTCAATTTAACCAGAGACTCTCCCATCCATAAACGTTTAAACACTTGAAAGAGCAGACATTCAGCTTGGTGAGGTGTACATGATTAAGGATATGCTCAGAATTAGCTTGTTGGTAAAATGCTACAGTAGTCTACCCTAGGCTAATAAGTGATGTGTTAGAACCGTGCAGGATAGTTTGAGAGCACTAGTATAAACTTCCAAACAATACTTTATTACAATACAATTTTTTGCCTTTTTCCCCATGTAGCTGATAATCCTTGCAAGTGGGGGACCTCAAGCCCTGGTGACAATTATGCGAACTTACAGCTATGAGAAACTTCTGTGGACCACAAGTCGTGTACTAAAGGTTCTTTCTGTATGCTCCAGCAATAAGCCTGCTATTGTTGAAGCTGGTGAGTACTCTTAGTGTAAAAAGTATGAATAAGTGTTGAGGTTACAACATAAAGCCCAAATATCTTGGGTTCAGGTAATTCTTAAAGGTGGTTAATGTATTTCCTGGGTCATTTGCCATAAAATACCCTTTTTCCTTTCCTCTTCAGGTGGTATGCAAGCTTTAGGCTTACACCTCACAGACCCGAGCCAGCGCCTTGTCCAGAACTGCCTATGGACACTAAGAAATCTTTCAGATGCTGCCACTAAGCAGGTAGGAGGGGGTGCATTTGCTTTTTTGTCGTTACCTGCCCCCCCCCCCCCCCCCCCCCCCCCCCCACATGTATTGACTCCTCTTCTCTTACAGGAGGGAATGGAAGGGCTTCTAGGAACCCTTGTTCAACTGCTTGGATCAGATGACATCAATGTTGTAACTTGTGCAGCTGGAATACTGTCTAATCTCACATGTAACAATTACAAAAACAAAATGATGGTCTGCCAAGTTGGTGGTATTGAAGCGCTGGTCCGCACTGTCCTTCGTGCTGGTGATAGAGAAGACATTACTGAACCTGCTATCTGTGCTCTTCGCCACCTTACCAGCAGGCACCAGGAAGCCGAGATGGCACAAAATGCTGTTCGTCTACACTATGGACTGCCAGTTGTTGTAAAGCTGTTACATCCGCCATCACACTGGCCATTAATCAAGGTACAGACAACAATTGTTTATCTTGGCTTCATGTGGGGTGGCATTTTAGTTGTCTTGCCTGTTGCAAAATGGGTAATACTGCTTGTAAAATGTTGCTGATGTGACCATTTGTTTTCACTCTCCACCCTCTGCTACAGGCCACAGTTGGGTTAATTCGTAATCTGGCCCTCTGCCCAGCGAATCATGCTCCTCTGCGTGAACAAGGTGCTATTCCAAGACTGGTCCAATTGTTGGTTCGTGCACACCAAGACACACAGCGACGCACATCAATGGGTGGCACCCAGCAGCAATTTGTGGTATGTATTTAGTTGTTTATGGCGATGACAAACTCTGCGGAAAACCAATGACACATTTTGGCCATGCTTACATTTTCAATACACATTTGCTGCATACTGTGCAATGGATATGCTATGTGTAGTATGTAATGTGCACGTTGTCTGTACACTGTGGCGCATAGTATGTAAATTTGCCTTAAATGTTTGCTCAGTGGACAAATGTTGCAACACTTGCTGGTTGCTTTCTATGGCAATGGATAGACTTTAATCCAATTTAAGTAAGTTGACCCATCGCTTAGCATACTGATTGTAGCAGTCTGTGCTGTGGGTTTTTCTTTTACTAACCCCTTCAAAATGAAGAGTTTTTGGTGCTTGATACAAGGCAAAGTGTTTGATACCAATAAGTGGTAAAACCAAAATCCCTGTCTTAGGGTAAATTGATTCTTTTTGGTGTCATTGTGTAATTAGTCTGCACACTGAATGGCGTTTGACTTTGCTTCATGTATTGCTTTACAGGAGGGTGTGCGTATGGAAGAAATAGTTGAAGGCTGCACAGGAGCTCTACACATTCTGGCACGTGATGTACATAACAGAATTGTGATCAGAGGCCTAAATACCATTCCATTGTTTGTCCAGGTAAGCGGGGGCGAGGGGCTGAGGTCACGGCGTCTGATTTCACTTAAAACTTCCAAAGACTGAAGATTTGTTTTGTTTTCCAGCTGTTGTATTCTCCTATTGAGAACATCCAGAGAGTTGCAGCTGGTGTTCTTTGTGAGCTGGCCCAAGACAAGGAGGCTGCAGAAGCCATCGAAGCAGAGGGAGCTACTGCACCACTTACAGAGCTGCTCCATTCACGCAACGAGGGAGTTGGTAAGATGTGGCCTTGGTTTATTGCTTTCCATTTTATCAGGTGTTAAGGCGGAGTAAATCAAGGATATGCTGATCTAGAGAACTGTAACTAAAGCTATCAATGCAACAATGTATAATGTAGTTTAGATTTAGTCTCTATTCCCATGGGTCATGCTGCGGGAGGCACCAAATAACAGCTGGTACTATGGCAGCTGCCGAGTTTGATCCGGTATTGGATCTCTCTCCCATTGATCTAACCTCTACAGACCAACTGTGTACAAACTGAAACCTGCATATTTTTCTAATGTTCACTTTATTCTCTCTTGCAGCAACATATGCCGCAGCTGTGCTATTCCGTATGTCTGAAGACAAGCCTCAGGATTACAAGAAGCGGTTGTCTGTAGAACTGACCAGCTCTCTGTTCAGGACAGAGCCCATGCCTTGGAATGAGGTTGGTGCTTATATGGCATATGTGTAGCTGATCTCGGCGTGTCTATGTTGTGTGCTAACCTCTTTATTTTACCCTACCAGACTGGAGATCTTGGTGTAGATATCTGTGCCCAGGGAGAGCCTCTTGGATACAGACAAGATGGTGAGTTTTTGTCTTCAGGAGGGGGTGTAGTGTGGTGGCTTTTGCCTAGCTTAGTCAGTGGTCAATGAATAATCTTGAGGTTTAGTTGGGTGACCTGACAATGTTTAAGTCAGAAGTTTAAAATCTTAAATTTTTTTGCAATATGTTTGATTAATCTGGACTTGTATGCGTGTATACAACTTCCAACCATACTTTTAGAATTGGTGTGTTTTTTTTATGTTCAGTGGTTAAAGTACAGTTATTTTTTTCAGATCCCAGCTACAGATCTTTCCATGCTGGAGGATATGGACAAGATGCAATGGGAATGGACGCAATGATGGATCATGATATGGGTGGTCATCATCCAGGAGCAGAGTACCCAGTTGATGGTTTGCCAGACTTAGGCCATGCTCAGGATCTTATGGACGGACTCCCCCCAGGCGACAGCAATCAGTTGGCCTGGTTTGACACTGACTTGTAAATATATATATTTTCGGTGAGTATTGGTCGATTGGCTCTGGGATATTCAGTTACTAGAATTGTTTACAGTAATGTTGTGACGCATCAGTAACTTTCCATTTCTACGGTCTTGCACATTTCTGCTTTGTGTGGGTTTTAATTAGAGCAATCTTTGCTTGTGACGGGCTGTAAATTTATATTTTTATTGATCTAGTTTCAGTAGACTGGAAATGACGGCCGCCGCTTTTGTTTAATACATGAAGCTTTGTGTAGAACATAGTAGTACATGCAGTCGGGTGTTTTTGCTATTTTGGTGCAGGTTACCAAACCTGTTCTACAGAATGTTGTGCTCGTCCCTTGAGGGTTTTGTTGTGCAGTCTATCCCACCCACTGTAGTGAATGTGTTATGTTTTTGTGCGGTTCTTTTATTAGGAATTACCGTAGCAACTTTGCATGTGGTTACATATATTGTTGAGGTGTTGTGATCTGAAAAAGCCAATGACACTTTTTTTTTTTCTTTCTCTTGCAGTTATCGTCTGAATGAATTTGCATTGTGATTGGCCTGTAGAGTTGCTGAGATGGCTCATGGGGTGGGCTGGTTATCTCCAGAAAGTGCCTGACACACTAACCAAGCTGAGTTTCCTATGGGAACAATGGAAGCTAACTTTATGTTCTGGTCCTTTTTTTGGTCGGAGGAACAATACCATTGGATTTTGGAAGTGACTCGTACATCAAGAATGCACAAGAATAGTTTGCAAGCTGGAACTTATCAAAACACTAGCCTTGCTTGTTTAAATAACTTTTTTATTTTTATTTTTTTTTATCTCTGTAATGGTACTGACCTAGCTTGCTTTTTCTTAGTATTTAGACCTTATTTTCCTTTTCTGCGGTAACATTTTAAGTCTCTGTAGTGTTCAGTTAGTGCTTATCGCTAAAGCGGTTTCTAATTTTTAAGGATCAAGTAAGTGTAGAACACTAATTCATAATCACTCTAATTGTATCCTGAATAAAGTGGAACATTGTGTAGCCTTTTTGTATAAAAATATAGACAAATAGAAATGGTCCAAAAAGTTTTCTTTTAATATGCTTAATAAGCAGATGGATCGATTTTTGATCAAAGCTTTTATCTGGGATATGTCTGGGTAGGGGCCAGTAAGAACTTATTTGGAACCTGTTATGGACAGTTTACCAGTTGCCTTTTATCCCAAAGTTATGTACTCTGAGGCCACAGATGCTCAATGAAAACTCTTGAAATGGCTCAGAAGAATTAAAGTGGACTTTTAATGCATTCTGCTGTGTCAAGTTATTTTAAGCAAGTCCATGTGGAATGGGTTTCTGTGGTCTTAAGGGACGAACCTAAATGTTTGTAAATGGAATGAACAAAGTAAAGTTATTTTTAAATTCAGATGTTCAGTTTGAGCAAGACTATCATTTCTCTTCACTGCTGTGGTTCAAATGACTAGTGTGCTTTCTGGTATCCATCCTGTGATGACTGGTTTCGGTGCACATGTTGCCTTGGCATTGGGGGTTTTGTGCAGTATGGTTAAACAAAGTGGTACTGGGTGGGGAATGCATTTATTTCCACTGAAAACAAACCTCACATGAAGTCACCCATCATATGCAGTAAATCTGCACGGATTCATTTGACAATGTTATGCTAGGCTGATTTCCAAGCAGACAATCCATGGACACTTTCCAGTTGTGCTCTACATTAATGGGTAGTTTATTTGGACCAAAATTTTGGTGACAAATCTGGTCTTAAGCTAGCCATACACGAATAGATTTCCCTTCGGTCATTGGCATATCGGAACATGGTTGCTTCACCACCCCAAATGATTGTCCTGGGAATTGATGCTCACCACCATGGGGAATTGATCCCTGGCCGTTACTTTCCCCATCAGAGTAATGGAGATCGAAGCAGAAAATACTAACTTGTTGGATCCCAGTTAGATTTTTACCTTTTGTCGGTTGGTCATTCAGGGTTGGCGCATTCAATTCCCTAACGCTCCTTTGAACACGCACAAGGATTGCAGAATAAATACGTGTTGAATAGCTTTCCATGGAACACTAAAAGGTGGTGTAAGGACATCTAATGAGGGGTGTGACTCATTTCTCCGTACCGCCCCCTAAAAATACTTGACTTTGCTACTGGTGAATGACTCGCAATTATGCTATGCATTCGTCAAGCAAGATCCATTGCAAACATTGGGACCAGTGTGATTGGTACAAAGGTTTCCAGCCAGTCCAGCACAATTGCCCAGTCGGTGGTCTTGGAGGTGTTGCTGACTGCTACAAGCCTATCTCCCTATCGCTAAGTCTAAAATATACCACATCTTGCACTTCACGTGTGCTTCAGTAGTCTGTACTGACCAGGGGAATGTCACTTATTCATTTTAAGAAATTCCATTTTCTTGCCTTGTTGTATTATACGTTTACACACTGGATGTTTCCCCAGGGATTTATGGTATGAATGGCCAGCCCCTGTAAAAACTAAATCGCTAACCCTGACTGAGTTGGGGGATCGAGACAAGCCTTTTCCCTAACCTCAAACTAATGGGACCTTGTGGCCAATAAACTCTAATCTATAAATTTTTAAATCTCTAATCTTTATTTAATAAACAATGATATTACAATGTCAGGGACAGACCAACTAAAGTTTTAGAACACAAAGATTCAACACAATGTAAAGTTGTAGAACACATTGCAAACAGTTGGCCTGTCCCTGAGGAAGCCCCGTCTTTAGGGTGAAGCATGCCGTACTTCTAACGACCATGACTTTGAACGATGATTAACATCGTATATATTGTAAAAACAGGCTTTTATTCATGTCAATTATAATATGTATTCAATAAAGATTGTATTTTATATACTGAGACGATTACATGTCTTGAATTTATTGGCCATAAGGTCCCATTAGTTTTGTTGGGAGAGGAGGGTTGCCTAGATTCCCCCAGCTCTGTCAGGGTCTAGTAATTTTGTTGTAATTTAGCCTGAATTTCCCAAAGCCCCGTCAGTTTCTAAGGTCAGTACTAAATGTGGAGTAACAATATAAAGAATGCGTGTTCTAGAGAGGGCTAGCTCTGAATGTAATGGACGCAGGAAGTAACATTGGTGTATAGTTTATTCACAGCGTGTACCATTCACACTTGTATGTGCTGCATTAATGTATATGTACATGTTGGATGCACTAGTGTGTCCCAGATGCTTGTATTAGATATGTTAACACACATGGTGTGTACTGTGTAACACATTCACTGTTCATGCTGCATAATGAGTGTTAGTGTGTACATAACTCCACTCTACTTCTGTCATTGGTAAGAGCTGTTGGTGGATCTTATTTGCTTGAGCCCTTTGTCTGCAGCCAATAGACTGAGATGTAGGTGCCCAAAGTTACCCGATGCTGTCATCAAGGGTTGTTTATCCTCTTCCATAAAGTAGCTGTAATGAAACATCGCACAGTGTGTAGTGATATGACACTTGGTCAAGCAATTGCTGTTTTGAAGTATCACAAAGCCATTAAACACCAGTTGGCATATCTCATTTGGCATATGTAGCCTTTCTATAGAAATAAGGTCTATCAGGCAGGACCTGGACCCCCAGACTAGCCATACTACATGTATTTATACTAAATCTATAAGGAAAGGGCTATAAACACAAGCTTTCCATTTCCAGTGCGGGTATATGGAATCCAAAATGTCTTTGTAGGATGTTCAGCAAGCCTTGGTCTTATGAGTTCTGATTGGCAGCAGGTAAGTAAGAGGGCCCCATCGCACTGGTCTATTGTTTGGACAGCTCGTTCATTCTGAATGGGCAGAGAAAGCAAAGTTTTTCTTGGTAGGCAGATGCAACACAGATGTCACCATCCCAACCTGCTTTACCACAACACCTTGCTGTGTAATTTTCCTAGCTGGATTTAATTTACCAACATAATTACTTTTCATTGTCAAATTACTAAATTTAACGTCTGCTGTTTGTTATTTGGAGCTTTGTAACACAAATCTTTCTGGCAGTATAATTGTAGAATACAGTCAGCCAGTCTGGCATGGACTATGCCTATACCAAAGTTATAGGTTATAGTTATAGGTGTGTAAATTGCCTTCAGAATGTTCTCTGCTTTACACATTTCCTGCCTGCATAGGTTACATGGTGAATATCACCCATTGTGGTGTGCATGCGTGCATACCCCGGCTCCAGCCTCTTGTATACAATTCTAGGAGTGTCAGGGTGCACATAGTGCTTGGTAACTATTGCGGGGGAAACAATTGGGAATAAAGATTGTAGAAAAAGGCAATATCTGTAAGGGGAGATTCCATCCTCAGAGATAACTTGGCCCAACGTGTCAACATTTGATTGACTTGTGCAATTTTACTGTCCACTGAAACAATAGATTGCACTACCTCGCTGTATAGCCAGCGTGGTGTAGTCCCGTTTGGTGAGTGTATACACAGCATCACAATGCTCAGTGTTGCAGTAAGCATAACAAGGTTTGTCACATTTTCATTGATTAACAGGTTTGGTTATATAAATACATAATTGCTTCTCCTCCCTGTTTGTTAAGCTTGTGTTTCATAATCCATCGTCTACAGGCTGGCATAAGGCAAAGGTGCAGTTTCTGTAATCAGTTGGAAATCATTGGTTACATATTTATATCATCAGACCTTTGTATAATAAAGTGGACCTATCCCTTACTTTACATTAATAAGGAAAGTGGAAATAAA
This sequence comes from Ptychadena robeensis, assembly GCA_036250615.1. NCBI lineage: Eukaryota > Metazoa > Chordata > Amphibia > Anura > Ptychadenidae > Ptychadena > Ptychadena robeensis. Next base: position 104,332,733 of record CM070036.1, read on the forward strand.
CCCCCCAAAATAAGTGATCTAATTACAGCGATGCACCACGATAGGCCCCAACCGCAAAAGGATTTGGGAAGGTAAAAGTCACCTTCCGAAGTCTCCCAGCTCAGTGTGATGTCACTGGAGAGGCCCAGCATCGGCAGATTAAGCTCAAGATTGGTGGGATCGGAAGAGATTCGCTCGGCTAGTGCTGTCTGAGGAGGAGTAAGCATGTCTGCTGGGAGATGGGAAAGGTATGTATATGGTTTTTTTGGTTGGGTTGGCAGGATGAAGACTGCTGAAAGGTAAGAACTGCCTTATGGCTACCTAAACATACAAAGACTTCTCAGTTCATGGGGCAGGCAGGCAGTTTGCGTTCTCCATGGTACAACCAGTACAACATTAATGGACCAAGTTCAGATTCTTCAATGGTCTTCTGAAATGTAGCAATTTGTTTTTTCTAAGTTGAATATTGAAACATTTATGCCCACCATCAGCCCGACAAATCCTACAATCTGAATGTTGCTGGTTGACCTTTTAAAATGAGACTGAGGGGGACTCTCAATTTAGATCTGGTTAAGTTAGTTTGAAAAGCTTTTCAGGACCAAAGCTGCTGATTATTTTCTTCTGTCTGGCCCACCATTATGACCCATCTAGATGCAGCTACCCCAATGTTCCCTTTCCCAGCAGAAGCCTCACTCCTTCACTTTATGGCACACCTATATATAGCAATACCTATTGATAAGGGGCTCTGGTGACCCCTCTCCCTACTTGGACCTTCTTCAATTTTCTGGAACCCCTTTCTTTTAATATATCCTACTTATCTTTAACCTATGCATCCCTATCGTGTATCCCGGTGTATTCTTTTTACGCGAGGATTAAAAGACTGTTTTGTTTTTAAACAAGGACTACATTATTTGGACTCCATTAACCCTTGTTTCATTTATAACTGTGTTGCTATTCTGACCATGCCTTGTTTGCTACTCACTAAACTTATTATTTATGGTAACATCCCCACATGGGGTAATGTCTGTTAAGTAGGATGGCCTCATGAAAGTCCCCTTGTCCTTGCTTCGGTAACTAGAAAACTCTGATGGGTGGATAGACTGGGACTTCCAGTCTCTCCACCCATTAACCCCTTTCTTGTTATATTGTCTTTTGGGATGTTGGCCATATACCTACTGGGGAAGTGTGGTAATTTCTTTATGCAAACCCTTCCCTTCTATGTCTGCCACTTCTAGGAAGCTAATGAACGGACCAGTGAAAACGATGTGACAGTACAAGGAATATGATCTATCTGGGGCGGGTCCTGAAGATGCCGTCATACCCACACAATGCAATGACATGTAAACAGAGGACCAGGTAGCAGCTCTGAGTATCTTGCTGACGGAAGCTCCATCCTGGCACAACCAGATTGCAAAAATACCAATCCCTAATCTAGTCATTTACAGCGTATAACAACATGCAGGCAGACAAATCCGACCATAATGTTTTTACCGACCATGGCCATGTCCCTGATCCATACTACTGGACTCCTGGAGGTCTCACTTTTCTGGAAGTACAATCGATATTTAAACAAAAGCAATGCCCTATATCTAAAAAAGATAATTGGGTCTTTGTTAAATCTCAAAAGGATCATCACTTCCATATTTAAAAAAAAAAGCCCAAAAAGTTCATATAGTACATGCAATGCAGAAGAATACAGCAGTTGCTGTGAGTGATGGGCTGAGGATACATCCATTACGCTTCGCCTCCAAAGAGGCTTCCTCAGGGACACAACTTGAAAATCATATCACATCTTATTGGTAATCTCACCGTACGTATACTTCCCGCAGTTGGTGCGCACACAGGCAGTGTTTATTTACCGTAATGGTTGTTTAGACCATTTACAATTAATATTTAGTAATGTCGGAAGCTTTTCTTATGATATGACAAAATTCTACCAAGTATATTGTGTGTTGTTATAAAACCAGGGCTGTCCAAATGTGCCCTGGTGTGTAATGACATTTGGCCACTACAAGATTTTGTATAAACAATTGAATCTCACAGGTTTGTATTTTATTGGACATTTCATATCACATGGTATAGTCTACACTTTGCCTGTTTTGATGTTAAAGGAAAACTTAAGTTTCTTTCCATATGAAAAGGTTCATTGTTATATTTAAAAAACACAATTGTAGCATTGTTACCGTTTCCCCGAAAATAAGGCATCCTTTAAAAACAGGGCAACCTTACATTTTTGCCTGATGTTGAAATGCAAGGCATCCCCCCAAAAATAAGATACAGTACTGTAACTCTGGACAGGGGGATCAAAGGGGGCAATCCATATGTGCCATTTTGATTCCCCCTCTGATCCCCATGTATTACCATATTAAGGAAAAATGAGACAACTGGAAATAGAACCATACATAAAACACATTTCTTCTAATCCTAACAAAACCCAAACCACACAAATAGCATTCATTCCACACAAACGACGCTGCTGACAGCCTGTGCTGTCCTCTAGGAGAAGTGATTTGCTCATTGCAGACATTGAGGAACCTGAGAAGGCCGCAGATGTGGCGAGTCCTCGTATTCCGTGTTCTAGGCCCATTGACAAGGTGAGATGCTAATATCAAGGTGACCCGCTTCCAGGAGATAAGAGGTGTCATCAAACCAGTAACAATGCATATGATCACAGATTCTTCAAGGAATGACATTTACTTGTGATCATTGTCTACAAGAGATTTCATTTTTTTGTTTTGTTTTTTTTATTAAAATGATAATTCATGGATCAGATCAATTCTAATTCAGTCTAACTCTGTCAGATATCATAAAACATGTAAAGCCTTCTCACCTGCAAGTTTTAGAATCATTTCCGCATACTGACTATACATTAAGATTCTTTGTGTTCAATGAAACTAGAACCATAATATTACTACTTCAAGGCACATACTTCAATGTGAATACTTGCTACCTGCCTTACCTCAGTAAGATACCACTTTATATTTAACCTTTTATTTTCACTTCTCGGGCTTACCACTGCGGATATTATGTTACCAACAACACTTCTCCCCCCTTTCCTTTCACACTCATTTCCTCCTCCCTTTCCCACAAATCCCCCGGGCCTTCTTTTTTCCCCCTGCTTACCTTTTTACTTCTTCCTCCTCCTCCTCCACTATGTCACTTGGTTGGTATTTTGATTTTGAATTTTATCACATGGTTTTCACTCAACTTTTACCCACCTTATTCAAGGTGGGCTTATGCTGCTTCACCACACTTCTCATCCGGTCAACCTGGATTGACCCTTCTCACCAGCGTGTAACCTTCACGTGGTCACTGCACCCAGTGTTTCTCCATTATGACCTGATGTACTCTTACAGCTCATTATATACTCTCTTATCAGATACTACTTATATCTTGCGGGTACAACGGCTCCTTGGAGCTGGTGAGTTGACATGGCTTGCTTTCCCTAAACTCTGAGCTTTTAAATGATTACCGCTCAAACTGATTGCCCTCCATCTCTGCCTTAAGGTGGGTTTACACGTCAAGATTATTTCGGCTGACAGATGGACGATGAACGATTTTTTGGTTTATTGTACAAAAATCTGAAACGTCCATTTGGCCCGATGGATTTTTTTTTTCCGATATCTGACAAATAATCGTCCATAAGGTGATCGGACATGTTGGTAAACTTTCATCTGTTGTTTTTCGTGTAAAAAACGGACGCTCCTTATTTCACTCAATATGTTTTGACTAGATTTTTAACCAGTAGCATGACGTATTTCCTGCGCAATGAAT
>CM070036.1:104336585-104348591 GCA_036250615.1 Ptychadena robeensis
GAACATGCGATGTTCGCCGCGGATAGTTCTCCGGCGAACAGTTCGCGCCATCACTATCCACCAACTCCTAGAACCGCTACTTAGCCCTGGAACTTGCTGATCGTTGTGCTTTGATCAAACTCATGATCGTTGTGCTTTGTTTTGTTTTATTGTACTGATGACCGTGCATTGTTTGTAATAAATGAAATTGTATTTATACACCTTCCTTACTCTTCCCCAACGCCCCTGTTGGAGCCTTTAAAGTCCCCTGGCCCTGTCTATTCAGGGGGAATTCTAAAGCTGGGTGGGTGGGCTTTTGCCTACCTCTCCGGTGATTATTTTTTGTGTGTTCAATGGAACTAGAAGCTGCTGGGTGTCAATGACCCCACAGATGATCAGTAAAGCCCCCATACACCTTAAGATCACTCCATACTACCAATAATCATGATGGCGGCTGACAAATATGAAGATGAACACGGACAGATAAACCAGCTCATAAGTACTACTAAACGTTATCAGGTATTACAGACCGGATTATGTAAGGTATAGGCAGTCATTGATGGCAACGTGGGCAGTGGGTGGCCAATCACAAAATCTTAACATTGACATGCAAATTGCAAATGTAATAAATGCTCGCCAATCACGCGCAGCAGCGGCAGGGTTTGGTAACTGCACATATTGAACCTTTAGGGTCTCATTGATGTCTTCTTTAGATAAAAAAGAAAACAAAATGTTGATAATGGAATATTTGCATGCAGGCCGCAGCGAAGGCCAATCACACTGCAGATGCGTGCATGTTCAGCTCTACTTGCATCCAATCTACATTGAGAAGGAAGGAAATTCTTGGTGTGAAGTTTCGGAGCTCCTATGACTTCTCTCTCTGCCGGTTGGGGTGGTATGAGTCAGGCTGAGATCCGGTGATGCGGCCGCTGTAGGAGGCTGGATACACCCCTGTGAACCATTCTACATCATTACACATTATAACCTCCTTGCTACAAACAGGTCCTTCTACTAATGTGTCCACAGCCAGACAAACATCGTACACAAACTACACAAAGAACATCATCATTTCATAACCATAACCATTTATTGAAAAACAATATTTATTATAACAATATATCACAATTCCCCGTATTATACCATTCAGTTACAAATAAACTGCAGGCAATAACAAACTCTAATAAAGAAAAGGTCACAACCATTCCAGAGTCGCCGCTACAATAAAGCAATAGAAGTTCCAGCTACACCCATGTGTCAGTGGAATAGGAAGTGAAGGTAAATCTCTCCCATCCATAAAAAGGAGACTCCCCCTAACTTCCTGCAAGGACAGCAGGACAGGAAGTGAGGTCAATAAAAAACATGTTCAGCTTGCTCTATTGCAGTGGTTCGCCAAACTGGCACAAAGGTATTACAGGGGGGCGCGGGCCCTCATTCTTAACCTGTGTTTCATTGGGAAGGGGGGCTCGATAATGTTCCTAAATAGAAAAGGGGACCCTGCAGGGAAAGCTTGGGAACCACTGGTCTATTGTGTCCAAATAAAATTTACCAATTTACCATATGCAGAAACATTTGTACAATGTACGTTCTTGTTGTTATAATCAATGTTGCACCATTTCCGTCCGGCTTGCATTGTGACTGGTAAGCATCTCGGTGTCTATTGACGTCCGGCTACATTCAGAATTTCCCCGATCACTGAAGAGACATCTGTGTTCAGGCTGAAAGATAACAAAAAAATCTAAATACAATCGGCATTCTATCCGAGATTACAAGGTGCCAGTGCAATAGGTTCACAAATGTCTGACACAGATCAGCTTCTGATTACATTGTATTACTATTGCAGTCTGATCATATGGGAGAGGAGACTATGGAAATGCTGTCTTCTGCCTGCAGCAGACTAATGACATGATTGCAGCTGATAAGAAATCATTATTTCTCTACATAACATTGCCTTATAATATGTCAAGAATGTATTCATTATATATATATATTTATATATGCAATCTCGATCAAGTTGAGGGTGGCCAAACCCAGGGGACTTATAGTGGCCCAGAGCTGTGGATATAGCCCAAACACTGGATGGAAAGGAAAAAATGTATTTAAGAAACAACTTAGAAATTTTACTTCTATTATAAATTTCACATGTATTAGAGAATAAATAGATAAAAAATACACGATCAATCGTCAAAAAAACAGGACCTAACAAATGTTCATGGTCCTTCAATGTCAAGTGTCCCCCAAACAGCTTGGGTGCACCACTCAGTCAAATCAGATGCATACAAGTAGGAATGAAATCCTTATTGTTGGGGAGATAAGTAGGAAGACATCATGCTGTCCCATAGATGTCCATCCCGCTGTGACCACCTGTAACCCCTCGGTGATCACGGAGGGACGGACACCTCAGGGACAGCGTGGTGTCTCTGGGCCACGAGAAGTCCCCTGGGTTTGGCCACCGGAATGGTTCTAGACATGGTTGAGAAGTGTGTATTGTTTTGTTTTAAATTCTTTTGAATGTATGGGGATAGTGGGCACACTACCACACTAACCTGGGACGGCTGCCTCTCTTGCTTTTTGTAAACATGTTTTCATTATACGGGCCACAGGTTGGGCACCTAGGGGATAGAGGATAGATGAGAACCTCTACCGCGTTACCCTGATGTTGGAGCATCTGAACCTGACCTGGAATCGACCTTCTGCAGTCCCTGAACAGCCAGACTGAAATGTAAGATGTAGTAGCAGCAGCACAAGGAGCCAATCAAACAGGAGAGATCGGATCTATACTAGGATCATTTTTTTTAATGTCCAGTCACAAGCTGGAGTGTGTCCAGGGTGACCTGGGCTCAAAGGAAGTAGGAATAGCATCAGAGAATTCAGAGTTGCAGAAAACACGTACTGCAGGATTTGTTACTTTATCTTCTAGCTCTTCCTTTTCACTGGTGACTGGAGTTCCCCTTTAGTTGGTGTGGAGTCTGGCTGTAGAAGGGTACGGGAGGGGTGCAGCCCACTGAATTCTGAGAGTACGGAAGGTCAGGATGTGTGCTGGCATTATGTGGTTTCCTGCCTATGGAATGGTCCCACCCTGCAGCCAACCTGCTAATGTTCCTAAATGGGGAAATCTTTTATGCATAGGCAGTGGTGGAACGTCATAAATAATACATTCCCACCCTGCGCTTGTGTGGTGTGCAGAACATAATATATATTTTTAATATATTTAGCTTATTTCCAAAAATGTCCGGAGCATAGTATATTAAACCCCGTCTAATCCCAATCATTTATTTATTGTTTTCATATAGTCAGCACTGCGCACTTCTGCTGAGCGCGTCCTTTCCTAGACAGAGGTATATTTTACTGATTCCCTAACTCACACAGACTCACAAATCAATACTTCTACACAAAAGCTAATTATAAACGTTGTGGTTTCTGTGTGATGTTTGTGTTATAGTCAGTGTCATGGTCATACATCAATGGCACTGTTACCTGTCAGAGCTCAGTATAGTGTGCGTTGTGGGCTAGCGGCCCAATTATACAAATGCCCACAATTATAATTTTATATCATTTATATATTAATATTAGAATTACTATCAGCTATTTACATATTTAAATATTTGGGGTAAGCCAGTTAACCTTCCACTTTGATTTTGAGATGTGGAAGTAAACTGAATTGCCTACAGAAAACCTTACACAAAAAGATTCCCATTCCATCAACCTGCTGTCAAGTGCAGCGTGGAGACGTCATCCCGCTGTGATCAATCGCAGGTTGATCGAGCTTAAGCTGGCCATACACCTTTAAATCTGTCAGATATCCTTTAGATCTACCAACAACTATGTAGTGCTGGGTCCTCTGCGATTGAACACAGGTAGACTTGATGGTTTAGAAAGTCCCTCATGTTACATGGTTTGGTAAAACAAAATGAGATCTGACAGAGAAATCTAAAGGTGTAGGGGACAATTAGCCTGACTTTGTGAGCTTTAGCCCTGTGATATAGAGAAATGGTCATATATTTTGGAAGTTGGTCACTCACTATGATCAGCCAATTCTGACCTGGCGGTGTATAGAGTAGAGTGGACCAATACTGTGCGTGCGCTGCACATTTCTGACTCATTTGCCCTCTGATCATTACGGAGAATGTACCACAGCAGGGTGAGGACGCAATATATAATTGTCTCGTAGAAAGTAACCGTTTCCACCAGTCAGTGCAGCCTCCAGTGGATTCTTATTCATGTAAATGTGAAAGCTTGCACTTTCCACAAACAGCAGAAACAATTAGCCCTTCCTCAGTTATCTCCAACAGAATGAAACCCGCTGATCACAGCAAGATCCTTCCCCTCACGTTCCTGTTCTACCTGCAGTCGTCACCCAGACGTTAAAGGGGAATGCACTGGATTTTCTCTACACATCTGTCGGATATATTTGCATCACACTTTCAGCTCTGTGTTAATGTATTTACGTAAGGTCATTAAATTAATTTCTGTTGGGTTGTCTGTCCGTAGGTTAGAGAAGTCCAATTATACTGCATGGCTGTTTAGGTTCATCTAATCCCACCCAGCCATACTGCGTTTTATTCAATCTGAGCAAACAAACATGGAGAATTATAAAAAGAAGGGGCAATGAACTGTCCAATCATGCCCCCTGATTTTACATGGACTAGATCAGTGGTGGAGGTATTCCAGGGAGGTGCAGCTTGGTGGACAGCCAGGGTGGCACTGGAAGCTCTCTATGTGAGAAGTATGTCAGCTAGAAAGACAACAGAGAAAACGGCAGAACTAAACTTCCTATTGGCTTTCCCTACTATCAGTTCTCTTCTCTCTCTGTGGATTGCACACAGTCCACCCACCCTCCCCTTCCACTGCTAGCCAATCAGACAAGCCTGAGGGAGATACAAGCAGGAAGCAGACCATGGGGGAACTAGCTGCAGACAGTAAATAGAGTGTATGTAATGTGTGCCTCTCTGTGTGTTTTTCTCTATGTGAATGTTTCATATCTCTGCATGATTGTAGTTTGTGTATTTCTGTATGGTTGGCGTGTGTATGCTGTATATGATATCTCTGCAAGATTGGTAGTCGTGAAAAAGAGAATTGCATTTCAAATAAAGTTAAGGGGCCACTTCACACTAGTACTGTTTTTTGTTTTTTTCTGTTTTTACTGGTAACAGACGTGGTAGTGGTATCTGTTACTGATAATAAAACACATTGCATTGCAATTGCGTCTTCCATACAAGTCTGCAAATATGCTTGTAATTTTTTTGTAGTGAAGTGTAGTTTGAATGGAGGGGCTCAATCGTGTTTCTATCTAGAAAAGGGGGACCCTGCAGGGAAAGTTTGGGAACCACTGGATTAGACAAGTCCCCTTACTAAAGGAATGAAGGTGCACCATTTCCTCAATGTATTAAGCTCTATGGAACTTGCTAAAACTATGCTCATGGTTGGGAATGTGTCATTGTAAAATATCCTGTTACAGTTGGCCCAGGAATATAGGGTTATTAACTTTTATTTTTATTTATATAGCACCAACATATTACGCAGCGCTGTACATTATATTAGACGGGAGGCTTAAGAGAGGGTTACGCTGCACCCAATCCAGCTGACATGACACTGAGTTCCCTTTAAGGCTGAATACACATCTGACGTATAGTGTGTATAAGAGAAGTTGTATCTCCCATTCAATTAGGCTTCATCCAGTCCTAAGATTCACACAGCCATGGCAATATGTACAGCTGCTGTCCTGACACTATGCTACACCAATAAAGTATACAACACCTAGTGCTGCCCCATAAATTGCTGATTTCACCTCATTTTGTAACGTCTACATTCATTGTGATACAAGCTGATCACATTCATATACAAATCACAAAGACTGTAGACTTTGTAGTCTCAGCTATTTCTATTTATATCAGTGCACACTCTCCCAATTTTTCCTGAATGGATTCTCTTCCTGCACGTTGTTTTCCTTCGTCCTCCTTTCTCTATTCACTCCGTGCTATATTTTGAGCCATGGCCGTTTCCTCTCCCACAATCTGTCACCGTTTTCCTTTGATCTCAGCTTTCCCATTTGTTTTTACAAGTCTCCTTACCAACCCACACCCCTCACATCCTACAGACCACTCCTCACTTCCAAGGAGATGTGCAGACTTCAGGGTATGTATAGAATACTGCACGGCACATACATACACCACAAAAGGCTTATTAAATGTATGAGTTTCAATGGCAAATGCTAAATGTTAAGGGCTTGTCTCTATTGCGCTAAAATCCCTGCGTTTAACACATAGAGTGGACAAGCCCCCCACAGAAGTCAATGGGCTATGATACGGCCGTTTCCACAGCTTGTCATAGCCCCAGACCTGTCACTGCAAGCTTTTGTCATGTGGGGCCCAACATCAACATAAACCACAAGTCCATTGACAGTCAATAGGCGCATCATACTGAAGTATTCCTAGTGTGCCCTGAGTGCTAGGTATACATCAGCTTATTGATTTAATAGAGCCACGGTATCAGCTGTGCTATGAAGCGTGGCTCATAACGTGGCCTTAAAAAGCCCTGATGGGGTATGCTCTGATTGGATGCGCTGATGTCAGCACAGCCAAGCTCATAGTGTAGTCATAGCCTTAAACTGTAGGATTACATAGCTATGAATATATTATAGCTATAGGGACACCAGCAGGGAGGTGTTTCCTTAGTTAGAGTTTCCTACTGAACACTGTGACTCTAAAGCTGGGAACACACATGTCGATATTTGAGTGTCCTGCGCACTCACAGCAATCTATCTGGCCCATATCTAGTGCGACCATCGCTGTTTTTGAGCTGGACCAATTTAATACCGCTCGAAAACAGGGATATCGGACATAACCGTAAATTGCGGTCGATGTCCATTGCTTTGCATGGAGACCGTGGGTGCTGTGTCTCCAGCTCCTCCAATATCTTCATGGCGACATTGCTCTGCTGCAGTACCTCGAACTGATCCTATATCGAGCCGTGTGTTCGCTGCTTTACACCACATACATCGCCCTGACATGCTGGAGAGTCTGTTGACTCGGATAAAGATGCCAGGGGACAGTTTTGCAGATCCACATACCACCCATTAAAATGTTTAATTAAACTTTCCAGGCTTTAAGGAGAATGACTACATTTGTGCCAACAGCTCTCTATATTAACTTCTGTACACGTATGCAGCCACAGCGTTGGTGTACATGTCTTCTTGTCAAGTACGTGCACTAACTGACAAGGAATATGCATTGCCACCTTCTCCCAGTCACCTTTTAGTGAAAAACGTTCAATCTCTGTGGAGCAAAAGAATTAACCCGACATATTGCCATTACTGTTGCCTGAGAATTACGCCCAGACAAGGTGAAGGCAAGCGCTAAGAGGTGAAAGTTGTGTGCCAGTAAATGTTTCATATTGTGAACATGATTTGATTATTCAGTCCAGTTTATACTCTATAACTTAATTTAAAAAATGCAAATAACTCTTGATAGAATAATTCAGTGTAATATCGGGCCCTTTTCTCATTAAATGCTGAGGCTACTTAAGACGTGGAAAAGCAATTATAACTAAGTCAAGGGAAAAAAAACCTTTAGAAAAGAATAGCAAATGTGAGTAGGCTGCGCTCATAATGAGATTCACGGATGCATCGTGTTCTACAAAAAAATTATTATTTTTCGAATTCTCTGGCGAATGCGATGATTAACCCAGCCAGTGCTGGAGGGCTGCTGCATGTTTCACTCACTTACTTCTGGATAGTCAAAACCTATTAAGTTACTTTATGATTACCTGGCAAGGCGAGTCCAGGCTCTCGGTACTAGGAAAGGATTTTTTGGAAAACTCGCCTTTTGATCCCTTTCTTGGAGTCTACTGAGAGTAACAGAGTCTTTCACCTTCAGGTTATACTACAGCCTACAGGGAGACAGCATAATGGAAAACAAAAATGCTGTATGTCAACAAAGATAACACCACCGACCATCAGAAAGTCTCGGATGTGCAGGAAATCCGTCCAGGATCATAAACACGGTTTTTGGAGTCTGTCAATGGACTTTGTAACTATTTTATTTTCTTAATGAGGGACATAGGGGGTCTTTTGCCTACCCGTACACATGTGGCTCACGTCAGATGATGCTGCAACTTCTGCCAGGTAAAACAGAACTTGAAAACTAAAGAGCAAGTGACAAGGTTGCTGATCAGAGTTCAATAGGGATTCAGTAGTGTGCCCTAACAGGAAAGGGGGCCCTGATGTTAGAGACCAAAAGCATAGAAGATTGTTCAAGACACCTGGAAAAAATCACTATGGGAATTCATCTGGGATAAAAAAAAAAGAACAGCTACTTTCAAACAGAAGGAGCAGCAGGAATATGCTTCCTCAATGCTCAATGTTTTGGTAAGGAGACCATGATGGTGTCTAGGCAAACCAGAGACTGTCCATACAAGTGGGTCAAACCTTTGTACTCTAGTGTAAAACATGGTATGGTAGCTAAGCTGTCCTGAGGGAGGGTACATATGCTAGACTTTACCTAAATCTCTCTTTTACTATACAAAACATAACGCATATTTGCACTTGCAGTGTTATGTGTTACAGCACAACTTGCGCCCGCTTCGTTATTAACGTATTTTATGCACAAAGTACATTCACTGATGTGACGTGTGTACTGTGCAATGCATGTGTTAGCGCTGATGTGGGCATCTGCATGTGTAGTGTAAAAGAACCCAAAGACAGGATATGAAAGGTAACTATGTGGTCCTCTTCTCCCAGTTTAATTTTTTTTCGGGGGTAGGGGATTCTTGCTCCCTGAAACACATAGCCCATTTATTTTGTTCATTAGCAGTAGATGTAAGACTCTCACTCTCCTATTCTAGGCAACTGTCCCAGGAATTTGGGTAACCTCCTGGGCATTATGACCATGGCACACTTTTTTAAAAAAAAGTGGCATGGGCAATTGCTGCTAAATACAATGTTATGCTCCCCCTCTCCACAGCATTAATGACAATGGGATGCTCTGAAAAAACCTGACATGAAGGTCAATGGCACCCCCGTCCCCCAGCTTTGTGTAATCAATACCGCACATCACCGCAGGCTCGCCAGGGACAGGTGAGTATCCCTGACTGAAACGCAAGGTAAGTTTGAAGGGTAAGCAAACAAACCCAGAATTAAGTAGTGATGTTTGGACCCCCTTTGTGCTCGATCACGCTCTCCCACTCTAGGGCTTTACACTTCTACCCTCAGAGTTGCTTGCAATGCTTAGCAGCCTCCTCAGGTGTTCTGTGGGTCTCTCTGGTCCCTCTCTATGTCCTGGGGTGAAGAGAAGAGCAGGTCTCTCCCCTGCGGTGGTCACTGTCCACTCCAGTGTTGGACAGGGGAAAGGCTAACAAGGTGTTGCAGCTGCTTCTACAGCCAGAACTGGTGGGAGGAAGGAAGCTTGCTAGCAGTCAGGGAGCCACAACAAGGAGGCTGCAGACCCCTATGCTAGACTTTCAATTAACAAAATAAATTATCATCTCAGGTGACAAATATCTTGGCTGTACATGAGGGTTTTGTCTGCAGCAGATGTACAAGAAGAATGATTATGTACATTGGATACTAGAAAAGGACTGTGGCATACAGGTAAAAGTAGCAGTTTTTCCTGGACTTGCCAATAATTGTCCGCTAGTTTCCAGTATTTATGTAAGAGGCAAAGATAGACTTCTGATATTTGAAATGTAATGTGGATATTACCTTCTAAAATGATTCCCATTTTCTCTCTATACTCGACCATCTTCTATATGAGCTCACAGATCCTAGATGGAGTCTCCCTAGTTACTTCTGCATGGGGTCTCATCAGTTGATTAAAAGTTGGCAACTGTAGCCTGACAATATGCTGAGTAAATGAACAGCACACATAGGCCTAGACTCCACTACATTGAAATGCCAGTGTTAGTCATGCAACTAAGATGGGGATTTTCTCAGGGAAGACGCTGTCTGCAGTTCTTATATGAGTTATGACGTGCTCCAAAACCAGGCTACATGAGCCAGTGGGTACTGACTGGGTGCCCTGGATATGTAATGCTGACGCGTCACACCAGTGGAGTTAGGCCTTAATTTTCAGCCCTTTATTCCATTTAATTCAAGTAGACTTTCTTTATATAGGCTTCAGTTTAGAAGCTTTTACTTCTAGAGTACCAAGTCCTCTAACTGCTAAGTTCTCTATACAGTGATCATGTGATGCATTGTTTTATTTGAATGATTGTAAAATGCAGCAGTCACCATAGGCTTTGATGACTTTTTGTACATTAGTATCACTGACTCCATGCCTGTTACCAAGGAGAAAAACAAAGCACAAGGACATTGGCAGAGTAAATCAGTTTCCTTTACTCTTATCTATTTTTATAAACTGGATACCTTATTATCTACATAGCCATATGTTACTATGGGCTAGCAAAGAACAAAAAGACCACTATGAGTCAAAATGAAAAGAAAATAAATAAGATGAATTATATTGCAGCTTCCCACAGCAGCCTCGGGATCAAAGCATTAAGGCAGAAAGATGTGGCTGATACAAGCAGAGTTCTGGGCGGGGGTAATATGAGAACCTTGTAGTCTGGTGGGAGGGTGGCATACCAAACAGGAGAAAAGACAAAGATTTTCTGCACTTGTAAGAAGAGTTGGAGAGATTAATGGCAGTTACATTCTACATCAGACATATTAATATACAAAGGGTCGCAGTGAATTCACAATCTTCCTCTGGTAGTAAACTACATGAACATTTGAAAGAGTTAAGCAGCCCATACATGGGTCAGATTTTCAATCAATCAACTTAAAACGATCAATTTTTAAGTCTGTATAAAATTGTATGTCGATTGTATCATGCCCCATATGTAGTACAAGATTTTTGATAGATTTTTTTTTTTCAATCCACAAAATAATCGATCCAAAATAGTCCGATTAAAATTTCAATCAGAAGTGAGGTAGAATAGGTAGAAAAATCGATCAAAAATTGGTTGACCACACTTGGTTCTCAAAATACGGAACCAATTTTCAATCGACCGATCAAAATTTACCATCCAGTCCGATCAAAAAACGACAGAATTTTCACTCAATTTTGATCGGATTAAGTCGATTTAACCAGGTGGGCAAAACTCAATTCTCAATCAATCGACTAAAAAATTGATCGTTTTATGTCGATTGATTGAAAATCTGACCCGTGTATGGCCTGCTTTACACTAGAATAGAAACATTGTGGTAGGTTTGCCTGCAACACTTTCAAGGCGCAAAAAACAGGGATTATTGTTTTACAATCTCGGGATATCGAGTTTTGGTGATTTTATGTTCCCCAAAACACCACACCGTACAAAAGTAAAATCAAAAGCTAGCCATAAACACATCCACTTTTGCTCCATACCAAGAAAACCCAGCAGATGCTTGTATGGATGACTGAAATCTTTCAACCTGACTGACCACAACTCTTTCCATTTTATGCTCCATTTTGGTAAATCAATTTATTGAACTGAAAAACCAAACAGTGTATGGCCACCTTTAATCTTCACTGAGCTTCTGTTTAGGCTCCAGTGTTAAGGAGCAGAGAGGGGTTCTTGGGGCCCTAGGCAAACTAGAAGGTGTGACCCCCACCCCTCCCATCATCCCTTACATAATTTTTGGCCTGCAAGATTGTTTTTTATATTTGATATAAAAATGTTATGTCACAATGACATTTGATTTCACATGTGTTTTAGTATTATGATTTGCTGGTTCCAGATTAAAATTTCAAGCAAAACCTCAAACTGGTTTTCATTTCAAAAGGTTAATTTTCTACAGGATGAGAAGGAAAAACGTCCTCAATTCTAGAAATTTTTTAATTACCGTATTTTTCGGACCATAAGACACACTTTTTTTCCTCCTAGAATGAAAATCAGGGTGCGTCTTATGGTCCGAATGCAGAAGTTCTGGGTGCCTTTTTTTTGTTACGGTACCGTGTCCCCGCCAGTCCCCGTCTGCACGCCGCGCGCCAATATCTGTGTTCCTCCTCTGTGTTGACTGACGTCCAGCGTGTGGCACTTGTGGCCGCCCACTAA
>CM070036.1:104353792-104371923 GCA_036250615.1 Ptychadena robeensis
ATAAAAGAGGTAAGTTGAGAGTGACTTAACCAGAAGCCCGGGGCGGACACCACCTCTGGCACAAATGAGGACCGGGAGGGCACATCCCCCTGTGAAAGAATCCGGTGAACATGAAGGTCGCTCTCTCGTGACCACCCCATAAAGGAGCGTCGATGTAAGGCCGAGGGGAACAGCGGGTTGGAGAAGACCGGCGTCATGGGTCCCGGGCGACTGGAAAGGCCAGGTGAGGCACGGAGGAGCGCGTCCCACCTGCGCAACAGGTCAGCAGTCAAGGAGGGTGTCAAGTCTGGTGGGCGGTGGGTCCTGTCCAACCACGGAAGGGCACAGAGCTCAAGGTCACACAAGTCGTGCTCCAGGCCGACCCATCTCTTAACGTCCCGGTTATGAAACCAATCCACCAGGCGCGTGAGGACCAGTCTGTCCCTTTTCTATCAAGGGAGAATGGAGGCGTGTATGCCTACCTTTACTCTCACTAACTTTCCCAATCACTAAACTTAGCAGGAATGAAAGTGGGAGAAAAGTCCAGAATTTGCCACTTAGACAATGTTAGAGGGGAAATCTTACAAGGGAGCAAAATATTCTATACAACCTATCCTAGCACATATATCAATGCAATCTTACTTTCTAAAGCTTAAATGGTTCCCATCACAGGTTCCCATTTTATATAGTTGTAGGTGTCGGCTACATGAAGGAATTCTAAAGTATCTAATAGATCTCTGTAATCAAAAGGCAAAGGTAATATTCTCCAGCACAAGCACTACACAGATTTCTTGTGGTAAAAGATGCAATCCTAAAAGGAACCTTTCAGAGTCACCTGCTGACATATTATTGAAGGTGCAAGAAAGCAGGGTTGTCATTATGATGGAACATGTGATGTGTACTGTTTGTTTCAGGTAGACAATCCATAGCGTAATGAAAGACGTATAAGATTGATAGCTCTTGAGTTTCCACCTTTATAGACAGGAATCTTACATCAATATATCCCAACAGATGCCAGTTCTCTCTGGAGGTTTTGCAACTTTCAAAGAGCCATAGTTTAGCCTACAAATATGAGGCTGGCCAAGTCTAGCTCTCACTTTACTTGTGCAATGGAAACAAAAGCTGAAATTACAGAATCCTTTACTTCCAAAACGTATTACAGTTACAGTCCAACCTGAAGTAATAGCAACATAAAGGATCCCTTTAAACATTTGTGTTTTGGCTGAGAAACACCAAGAACACATCTGTTCCCTAAAATGGTCTGCCACTTTATACAACCCACCATATTTACAAGCTCCAGTGTGTGGAGTACAGGGAAAGAGCTATACCACTATACAGCAAGTCCCACTAACTCCCACGTCTGTTTTCCGGTAATGAGAGATCATACAGAAAAATCTGCGGACATTATAAAATAAATAATGCTTCACCCTGCTGCACAAAATAAAACTCAGGTAGATCTTTCAGTTCCAGAACACAGCAACAATAACATAAACAACAAAGCGAACTCTTATGTGTCTGGGTAATTATATTTCCGCTATTGGCATTATCATCAAATTGAATGTTCCCAGAGTTATTATTTTAACTACTCTAATCAAGAAAAAAATAATCAAGGAGAAAGCCCATATCATAACTGCTGAACCTCATGCTGCATTTCAATGATACCACTTACAAGGCTCTTTCATTCAGAGCCACTGGTTGCCAAAGAAACCAACTTTAACAACACCGAAAACATCCAGCAGCCTCCATAAAGCAACTATGCAGATATTTTCAAGTTAACTGTTCATGGTGGAATGCAAAACAAATATGTGCAGTATTATTGTTGAATGTACTGTATCTATGTATAGGCCAAACCCCTATATTGTAAATGATAAAGCAGATCCTTTCCTTAGCATAGTCATATTTTAGTGGAGACACCAATATTCTCTATTAGTTTAGATTGGGCAATTTAATCACTCTATAATCACTATAATTACCTGTCCAGTCTATGCAAAGGTGTACTCTTAATCATCTGTTAAATAGATCCCAAGGCACGACTTCCCCTGGCTCGCTATCCTGCTAGAACAAAGTATAGCTAGATGAATTTCTAATTAATGTCAAAATAAAATTCATATGATCAGAGAGGAGAAGTCACCATAGAATCTTTACTGGCTGTAAAAGGCAAGTATTAATTAGAAATGTTAAAAAAACAGCTTCAGAAAGCTTTTCATGGTTGGAGCATTAGAGGGAGAAATGGTAAAGGAACCATCTCAGTATGGTTGCCATATTTTGGCATATTTGTTGAGCAACTTATACAAAGGGACTTTGCACATAAAACTCTTATTACAAAGTTTTAAAAAAATGGAATAACCTTCTAAACTTTCATTTTCTCTTGCTAGCTTAGATATAAATGGTTCCTCCATCCGTGTCTATCTTTTAGCCTTGATTGTCCCATTCACTGGGCACCCCAAAAGCTCAGTTTGCAGTTTGAAGCCATAATGATACCTATCATGAACGTAGGGTAGCCAGATGCTAACAGAGAGGTAATTGTAGACATTGATGAAGTAGGCTAAAGAATATGTCAATTGCAGTTTGGTCATTGTCCGAATTCCTGCTTCTCCTGTTCTTACACCACTGGACCTTCAAGCATAAAGGGCAGCCCATTGTATTCTGTTTTTATTGGCATCGATGATAACAATGTTGCAATATGAAGCTATTCAGCTTGACTCGGTCCTAATTTACCCTGCATGGTATTGATGTATTGGTTACTTTGTCAGGAAAAAAAGAAAGGTATAAAATAATGTGGCTTTGCTTCTAATCTCTCACACATTTGTCCGTATGGCATGTCTTTTAGGAGTATATGGTGATTTTCTTTGTGAGAACATACAATTATATCTTAGTTTAATTGCTAGTTTGTTGCTTTTTTAATAGGAATTACTTGTCTTTATGAAGCTAATAAAGGACTAGGCCTCTTCCTTTTATGCAGTCCTAATAGAAAAGATGAGACATGAAGAATAGTATAATTGATATGTAAATGCAGTTAATTTCTAAAATACAAAATCTCTGAAGGTAATAAAGATGCCTGTAAAACGCAGTCATTGTACAGCAGGGAAAACCGAAGTTGTGTAAAAGAACAGAGATACTAAATACAAAAGGGAGGACATAAAATATAAAACCAAAAGGGCATGCATATAGCAAGCAAGGATATACACGCATTAATGTGCAACTAATGATTCATCACTAGAAAATCAGGACGGTAATCAGCTGTAAAGACGTAACAGGGACGGTTATAAAATTGGACTAAACTATCACAAAAGATTAAAAACAAGGAAATTGAAAATGCATTTGTATGAACGCACAATACATTTCCCCTTACTTTACACACTGTACCCTCAAACCTTAAGGTGGGGTTACACGTGTTTGATCAGCAGAATTGGCTATTTAGTTCAATGGATACATTTTGTATGACATTGAACAAAAAATCGTTCGAAAGGTCATCAAACATGTAGGTAAATTTTTATCTGTCGTTGTAATTTCCAATTTATTTTCATTTGAAAACGGGATGGACGAACAAAAAATCTAATGTTACATGGACGAATGATGTTCGACAATGACATCGAACAAAAAATCGAATTGGCAATTGAACATGTAACATGCCCACTAAACTACTTTGGACTTGTTACATTAATGCACTCATAAATGGGTTTGTGTTCATGATGCATTTGGCCCATACGTATAAATGGCCACATTGGAAAAAAAAAACCCACCAGGCAGTTTGATGTGATTGCTTACACCTCACTATCAAAATATGGAAATCAATCATTTGCAAAAATACAACTTCTTCAAGGTGATCCCCAGCACAAAAATCCTCTGACATCCTCATATTTGAACCATTACGTGGTAAGTAAGGTCCAAGTGTCTCATTGTTTTCCCACTGAGTGCCTTAGCCCAAGTCATCTTGTATATGTAAGAAATTCCTCCGGGCTCTGTTGATACTGAGCACATTTATCAGCTTTTGGTCGTGTGTGGTAGGACAAAAACAATGTTTAGCTGGTGCCTGTGAACAGGCCTGGACAAAGTCAGCAGACTTGGGAAATGATTTCAGTGTTACAATAGTCTGTGTCCCAGGTGTTTCTTGGCACACATCCTTATACTCATCAACTTTATTGTGAAGGATTAGAAAGGCTTTAAATGTTAAGATCTCACAAATGCATGTACGAACAAGAAGATATCTATGGTAACAAGCACACTTCAAGGTTCAAAATAAGACTCTTTCTAATGTTATGTAACCAACTTCCATTATAAAGCTTATGACTCCTACAGCTTCATGCTCCATTGAGATTTAATATAGACCATAGAGGGGCAGCGACCATAGCAGCTGATACGGCAGTAATTAATAACTCCATCACAACAAACAAGAAACGAAGATTAGATTGTAATAACAATACAAAATTAGAACCCTTTTCAGAGGGATGATTGTTTGTAAAACTAACTAAGCAAATTATTCAGATCATAGGAGGAGAGATATGTTGTGGCCACACAACATGATGACCATATTAGAAGTTTGGATAACCTATTATTTCACTGAGAACTTCAAGGAAAAGGGAAATACCGGTACTATTTCTGTAAAATATTATTAATGCATCAAAAAATAACAAAATATAATGCATAGACGAGGTTCTTCTGCAAGTTTGCTAAAGCAGCCATAAGGATTCCACAGCTTTAAAGCTACATTTTCATGGTAGTTTCCCAGGCTTCTTTCAGTCCGCAACAGTTGGGGTGCTCATGTCAGGGTTCTCATGTCTGCAAGCACCTGCAAACTTCTGCAGGTGCTAGGGGGTCGGTTATATATACGACCCTCTGAGAACTATCGGGCGGAAGCCCGAAAACTGACCAGTGCACTTAACATTAGATGCTAATTGGTAGTTTATTAGGAGGTTAACAACCGCCCATGTAAACAAGCCCTAATATTACGATTTACCTATAAACAGTATGCTGATAAACATTTCTGACCTCATCTTGAGTTTCCTCATGTATGCACTTGTGTTTGGCTAGAAAGTTGTTGATACAGAGGACCAGCAAGCTAGACATGTAGCCTTTTTAAAAGTAGCCCCTATATTGCTCTCACTAAAGCTTCTCTATGACCAGGAATACTCCTCACAATTGGGATGCACACTGGGCTCATTTGTAATGTCCTCATAGGGTTCTAGCAGGAGTACAATAAGGGGTTGGCCTGGACTGCAGAGCTTTAATAGGCACCAGAGAGAGTTCTGTGACACTCTTTAACTGGGTTAAGGGTGGATCTTGGTCATTGGCTTCATGAAACCTTGACATGGGCATGCCACTGATGTTTGCTAAAAAAACAGAAATCTCTATGTTTTACTTTTTTCATACAATAGACATTAGTACTTAGAAGTTAGTGTGGTTGTAGAAGTATCAGATGAAGTGCTGCTTGAGAGAATCACTATATCTCCATGTTGTGACTCTAACCTTAATTGACATAGAAGGACACAGCTATTATTGGGAAGCTAAAATATGTTTTCAATTTTGTTACGATGTTTACACCATCTCTTCCAGCTGACTTTTATACTTGACTCTTAATAATTAATGAGAGTGTATTGAGCTAGACAAACATGAGCACATAATTTTGTTACAAGGCACAAGCTTCCGAAATACAGAAGTTATCCATTATAAAACAATATGCATAACGTTGTATTGTGTGATGGCAAGTAGAATGACATTGCTTCATCCTCGCATTACAAATACAGCGAACAAGTGACTGCAATAGCAGAAGACCTATTTCTGCGGATTAACCAATGACAATTCCTGCTGTTCAAGAATTATGATAGCCTTGTCAGAGAATTCCTAGCTGAGGTTGAATGTACTTTTTATAATTGGTAATTTGGAAATGATGTGTTCTGTGTTTATCTGCCTATTACTTCAGGGGATCTGAATTATAGCCGGGTGACTTAGATGAGTAAGGCAGGCGTATGTAAAGTTTATCATTACAGACAACTCAAGCAAGTTGTAAAACTATTCAGCATTTGTGCCTCCTATAGGCAATGTTTGGAGAAATAGCCTGAAATGTTTAATACTCCTATAAGGGGAAACACGAATTGGAATAGAAGATCAAACTTCTATCATATTCTATCTATAGTGCCCTGAAAGTCCCAATGGTGATAGAAGTTTGATCTTCTATTCCAATTCGTGTTTCTTCTACATTACTGTAGGGACGTGGCACACGACACCGTGAATATACTTTCTACCCCTTTTCCTTTTTGCTCTATATCCTTCAACTCCTATAAGGGGTTCTATTAAATGTATTTTATCTTTTTAACTCTACAATTCATCTAAATAGCAGTTGTCTTCAAACATATGTTCTGCTTCTGCCAAAATAACACCATCATTTCTGTCACCAAGTAGAAAACTACCACTATCTATAACATCAGAACTATGAGCAAGAACTATGATCAGCTCTATGACCAAGGTTTCATGAATAGAAGATACAATTATATTCTCTCCTCTTGGCACAACAAGTTAATCACAAATAGTTGTCAGATAGTAACAATGATACCACCATTGACAAGTTCATTCATTTTGATGGGAAGGTATTTTTTTATATTCAGAAGTAGTTCTTGGTTGGCTCTGGGCTATTTGCCATTGGCCCATTTTTATGTATATCTATTGGGAAGCCAGACATGCCTTCTTTCATTCAATGCTAGGAAGCATTATAGTCTCTACCTTCTCACATTCACTCTCATATAGTGTTTGTGTATGTTTAAGGCATCAGATATGTTCTAAATAGGTAGGACAGCAGTTGTTAATGTCTCATTAACCTCCCAGGATGATTGATAGATGGATGATTTTTTCTTGGTAAGAGCTATACAGAAATTGTGAACCGATTGCAATGGGATCTGTTAATATTTCCTGCCTGGTATGACCCTCCACACAATTTGAGGACTTGGGAAACCTATGAGGGGCAGCCATTACTGTAAAACGCAGTGGGAAGCCATGTGTCATACATGCAGCCAGGAAGCAGGAGCTCGGCGGCTTGTCTGGATAAGGTAAGCAATCCAGAGTGCGACTCGTGACCGCTTTAGGTCATGAAAATCTTCCCTTGGCCACACTTGGGAGTTCTGACAGGATGGTTAAAACTGCTTTTTTGCCTTTATGAACAGAAAATGGCATCTACTTTTAAACAAGCCTAATTTTACTCAACACTAACCCACTCTCCTTTAAAACAAAACATATAATGACCAATTGTCTTCTGTGGTCATCATTGGGAACGTTTTGTATCTGTATTGCTTCCAGGTGTTGTTTAGTGGTCAGCCATGGCACATCACAAAATGACTGCTCTGAATTATGACCAATGTTTCCCCAGAAAGGGTCCTATCTACTGATCTCCCCTTCCCTTTTCCATACAGCAGTATAAAGCATAGTTACAGTTACTCGGTCATTCTCTTGGAACAATCACAAAAGGTCATTTCTAGCAACAGAAATATGCTATTTGTACATAGCTGAACATTATATTGTAATGTTTCATATAAAGCCAGAGTTGCACTAAAAACAACATTTGAATATGAAACATAATGACTGACATGTCATTGTGTATGTTTAAGTAGGAAGAACAATTAATGCATTGTGAAAGTCAGCTCAATTGACCAAGAAAATAAATCACAAAATCTGCACAGAAAGTCGGTTTTCTACATAACATGCTCAACATTAACAAACAGAAAAAATCTGCAATACTTAAATAATGTATTTTCTATGGATTCATTAACATAAAAAGCTGATATATCTTTGCAATGCAAAGCAAGCATTCTTCCAATAAAGTGCAGATGAACATCTAGAGTTTTGTATTTAAACTGAAGAACATAAAAAATCATGTTATTCATTATCACTCCAAATGGACATTTTCTTTGTACATTGTAAGAGAACGGCACCAGGAAAGAACCAGACAAGCTAATTATTTAAATGAGACTCTAGACCAGTTGAAGGTTTAATGAGCAAACAAGACCCTCGTCTTCCATATGACCTAAAATTTATATATTTTATGTTTAAAATATCATGTTGCCCATTTCCAGGAACATTTTTACATAAGTATAACATTTTAATTCTGCTAGAATAATGGTATCTGAGTGGACAGTTGTAGTTATTACAGTAGCTTGTCTTTATCATTCTAATTAATTATCTGATATGGCTGCCTATTGTAATGTCTTTCCAATAGAACATTTTAGTCCTAACATTTAAGGAGAAATAAAAAAATTAAAATGTATTGCAAGAAAGGCTCTGCTACTGCAAATGTGAACAGAAGAATTGCTCCTGCCCCCAGTCCCATCATACACACAATCAGAGCTTCAGGCAGAATGGGAGCCAAGGCCCCATACACCTAAAGCTTGCCATACACTGCGATAAAAATTACGATCTATTAAATTTACTGTAATTTTCGGTACAATACTAGCACATGGAAAATCCAATTTAGATTTTTCTGGTTTTATCAAAAATGTCATCGAAAATAATTGCCGTTTATATCGGACAATATAAAATAATAAATATATATATCATTTTAATTCTATATACATAGATATTAGACGGATACATATTACAGATAAACAATATATAGAGATATATATGGATATGTTTACAGATATATGTGTAGTATATACTATGTAGATGATTTATGTATACATGCTGTGTACTACCATACTACATATACTAATAAATTCCAATACAATTGTAATATATCTTTACATAAAAAACCTATAGCTAAAAAACACAATTTTGGGAATTTATGAATACCATGACATTAGTAGGTGCTACACTGAGTGTATGTGATCTTACGATCTAATATCATAAAATAAAATATACACTACAACTTTAAAAAACCTCTCCGGTGAGTTCAAGTAAACTATATTTTTTAGTATATATATATATATATATATATATATAAATACTTCTACATTGCGACAACTAGTACGTTGGCTGCTATGCTGAAATGCCACCATGTCAGCGGCGGCAACATGCCGGCGGCGGAAGTCTTAATATGCTAATAAGCATCATCTGCACTAATTGGTCGGTAAAACACTATGAACTTGCCCGATGTTCCCAGACCAATAAAAAATTTTCAACTTGTCCGATGACTTTACGATCGAAAACAACGGCAATTACAATCGTATTTTATCTGTTGTACCATGTGGACATGCGCAGATTTCATACCGATAAACTGCTTTCATTGGTCGGTTTTAATAGATCATAATTTGTATCGCAGAGTGTATGGCTAGCTTTACAATCTTACCATAAAATTTCTGTACAATCCACTTTTGTTCTACCAAAACCATGTGATATGAGGAACTTTCTAAACCTTCCAATCACTATGTATTCTATAAGGGAGGACCCGGCACTACATAGTTGTTGGTAGATCTAAAGGAAATTGTATGGAGTGATCTGAGGATGTATGGTGCTTAATCTATCTCCCTTTCATCGACACTGGAGTTGATATAAGAGTGTTGTTTTACCCCTAATTTGTATTGTCTGTATTGACTTGGTCTCCTAATGCATCCTCACCAATCGCCCTATCCTCCCACTAAACTCAAGGAGCATCAAGATTGTAGCTAGGCCCCTCTGGACAGCCCCCTGTGACTAGACTCCAGCCTTATGAATGAGTTATTGTGCACATGATTTTAATTTGTGGCAGACAGCTTTACTTTATTTTTAGATTTCACCTACCTCTGTTCAATTTGAAAACCAAATGTAATTTTATGATTATACAGGTTTGTAAATGTAACTAAATTGTCCTAAAGGCTGAATGGTTGCTGTGTGCAGGGCAGCAGGTTTTGCTACTGCCAAGTGGTTGCTGGATGCAGGTTGGTTAACATGACAGGTTCCTTTCTGAATGTCTGAATTAGCCCAAAAGCAGAAAGAAAAAAACATTTTCTGCCATTCAAGCCATCAGTTGACAATGCCCCCACAGATTTCTTCATTGATTATTGGTAGGCATTACCCAGCCAACTTCCTCTGAGCCCACCCCGTGACTGTGTGCTCCTTAATACAGGAACTCAACTGGCTCCTTCTTCTGATTCTTGGTTTCTCTGATGTATAAGGGTGATAAAACTTTCCATTAAACTGCTTTTATTGACAGTGTATTTAATATTGTATAATATTGTAATAATGGCTATTAAACAAGTATTTGTAAATGTAAACCCCAAAATGTATTTATTTTCTCATAGTCACCCCTGCCAATATATTTTTGTTCATGTCTGATATAAGCAAATATCTGATGATCCTCCCAATCTCCTGGTTTACTTTAACAGAATCAGATCCATACTGGGGTGGTCTACCAACCCATACCTAATGGTACCATGACCCATTGCACTGGGTAAGAGTCAAAGAATAGGAGAGACTAAGATGGATTAGGACGCAATTAAGTCGCATTTACTTTTCACTCAAGATCTGCATTTACACTAACATTTCAAAGCAATTAAAGTTCAGATTGAGAAAAAGTGGTAAGCTCATGAGATCTGGTGCATCACAGTGCACTACGTTATGGATTCACTTCAGGCTTTTCCCTCACTGACCACTTTGCACAGGCATAGGAAAGAGTGAGGAGGCATTTTCAAGGAGCTCCACCAGTACATAGTTTTAGGCCAGGCTGCATGCACCTTTCTTATTTGCTATTTATCTTACAAAGCTGCAACAAAACATTTCAGAAGAGGTGAATATATATGAATGATTTATACATAACCTAGTTACAGATTGAAATTTGTAGCATGAGATTTGTGTGGGTAATCAATTCATGCCTACTAAACTCTGCTTCTGAAACACCTAACAAAATCAATATACCTCCATTCTATTACACTTTATATAACAAGTCCTGACCTCTCTCTGCAGACAATTGTAAAGTTTGTATTATAATAGCAGTCACTGGCAATAATAATAACTATGCCTTGCTTTCTGAAGTATGGAACAAAAATCATTGCTGCTCAAAATATTAGACACATGATCACTTGCAGCCATGTGCACGTCAACGGGACACCCCCATTGTTTTTCAATGGACGCGCCCTGCAACAAACATGTGACGGTGTCCTGCCGCAAGCAAACTGTAAGCAAATGGTTAACATTAACCTCACTGGGTAGGATTTTTTTCAATCAGTACAGTAAAGTTAATCAGATTTAAACAGATTACACCCGTACCGAGGGACATGAGAACAGAGGACACCACTGCTGGGCAGGCATCACTGGAGGACGCCATGGGCAGCTGTGCATCCCCATCACCATAAATGGTGCAATGCCAGGGCACATAGGAGTGGACATTGCTGGAGGACGTGTAGCAAAGGAAGCCAGCAACGCTGGAGGATGCCCCTAGCATTTCTGTATCAGGTAAGCAATCCCTAGTGTAGCTTAGGGTTACTTTTTTTGTTGATGCTGGGAACAAACATGCAGAGCGATCTTTGGGGAAGCTATGGCATATCTATACGTGTAAAGGGGGCTTTACACAGAAAAACTACTTAAGTAGTTCCAGAGACCACAGCACCTCTACCAGGAGGACCTTACTTCTGTTCTTTAACCACTACAGTGGTAAGAGGAGCAATGTGACATAATGTGATGGTGCAAGATAAACCTTTATCCCTTAAGTTCCAGTCATATAGATCTACCCTGTTTCCCTGAAAATAAGGCATCCTCTGAAAATAAGACACCCTTACATTTTTGCCTCACACTGAAATATAAGGCATTCCCCTGAAAATAAGGCACCCCCCCAAGATACGGTACAGTCACTCTGGACAGGGGGGGATCAGAGGGGGCATTCAGAATGACACAGGAGGATCAGAAGGGGTTACTAAAATGGTAATTCCCCCCTCTGAGTCTCCTGTGCCATTTTGATTCCCCCCTCTGTTCCTCTGTGTCATTTTAAGTGACCGCCCATTCTAATACCCCTGTGCCATATTCTTCTTCATGGAAAAATAAAACATCCCCTGAAAATAAGACATAGTGCCTCTTTGAAAGCAAAAATAATATAGGACTCTGTCTTATTTTCGGGGAAACACGGTATGTACAGAATTAGTTTAGAACTGGGAGGTCATCACTGTCCCTCTAGGAAATGCCGCTCTGTTTATGTATGAAAGTATCTCATTATTCTCTTACCAAATCACACCGGACATGGCATGGGAATTACAGCCAATTATGTGATAGAACAGCTAACAGATTTTTATGGTGGTTAACACCTCTCTATTTAACCCAGAAAATAAACCGGTCACAGTTTTTAATCTCCTATTTAGAGTTTATTATCTGTATTTACAATTTTGGATACAAATGGAAATTAAATGATAAAATATTCTAGCCAAGGATAAATTGTTAGAAATTGTATAAGTGGGCATTTTCAGAAGTGAACACGAAATGACTGATGAAAAGTTCCTGAAGGTAAATGTCAGAAGTCAGAAATGCCCCCTCATATTGGGCTGGTGTAGAGTGGTGTCACCGCTGTGCAAACCTTGGTAAAATACTTCTCATACTTTAATAAGGCCATAGAAACTGTTGTGTAGACAAATGTGAAAATGTCTTTGGGCGAACAATTTCAAGCGTCTAAAAAAATAGAAGCGATTTCACTCCATGTAGTCAGTGGCGAGACACAATGTACCTGGAAAATGAAGTGTTTCTACAGCAACAGAGACGGGATGACATTTCAAAGCACGTATAATTCTGCCTCTCAGGCTATCCCGTTGTCACCAAAACTGACCTAAATACTAATAGCGTCTTATAATTCATCATAAATTATATGTTTCTTTGTATAAAACTCACATACCTAACAGCCCTGTCTACTTCTTCTAAATCAAGTCCTATTACACAAGTCATTGCTGCTTTTCACCTTCTTAACCCCGACTGCAGAGTTTAATGGAAACCTCCACAAAGAGGAATATGACAGCTGCCATTGCTAATACCTTCTCGGAAAATGGTAGTTACCTGGTTGTCATGGTGATCCATGACTTGAATGCTTTGACACGCTGATTTGGGACAAATATGTACATCAGGTCGTCTGACTTTACTTTAATGGCTGCATACTAGTTCCAGGTCAGTGACTCATAAAGTATCAAAGTCGTCAGATCAACATGACACCCAGGCACCCAGCATTTTGAAAAGGAGGTATAAAATAACAGCCTAAACATATCTTTCCGTACAGGTTTCTTTTAATGGAGGTTTGCACTATAGAGTTCTTTTTAAAACAAATGTTCCAAATCGTATTAGTTAAATGAAGACCATTCAGGAGCAACAGGAGAGCAGACAAGTGGTTCCGGCAATGGCTGTTTAACATTCTGTAAGTGGTTGTTAGCTATGTAAATAAATATGAAAGCCTTGGATATGATATTTTATATATAATTTTTATATATTGTCTGCACAACTCAAAGACAGAAGGGCAAGAGAATATAATGTATGCATTGAAAAGTTCCAATAATCCAAAGGGACCTTTTTTTTCTTTCCCAAAGTTCTGAAATCTTTAACTCCATATTAGTTTAAGTGGACCTAAACTCACATAAGTAACTCGTGTTCATGTGTCTTAATGGGAAAAATTTAAAAACTTGACATTCCAGCCATCCCATGTACGACATCACGCTGCTGTCGGATATCGGCAGAGCCGGGGAGACAGCTCTGCTCTCTCCCCGGTTTAGCTGAAGCTTTGCCTGGAGACCAGCGGTCTCTA
Organism: Ptychadena robeensis; assembly: GCA_036250615.1. Classification (NCBI taxonomy): domain Eukaryota; kingdom Metazoa; phylum Chordata; class Amphibia; order Anura; family Ptychadenidae; genus Ptychadena; species Ptychadena robeensis. The sequence continues at coordinate 104,367,438 of CM070036.1, forward strand.
TGCAAAGCATCGGACATCGGCCGTATTTACGGTTATGTCTGATATGGCTGTTTTCGAACGGGATTGATTTGTCCCGCTCGAAAACAGCGATGGGCACATATTATATGGGCCAGATAGATGGCCGTGAACTCACATGGCGCTCGAAGCAGCCATCGATCTGACCAGCATCTGCAGGTCTGTACCCTGCTTTACATTACCACCATGCCAGTCCCATTGTATACTCTGTTTCTATCAGATTGTAAGTCTGACCAGGCAGCGTCCTCTACTCCTTCTGTGTCATATCCTGTACTTTACCTGTGTGTTATCTTGTGTTGCATCTCAACTCTCTTATTGTACAGCGCTGCATAATATGTTAACACTATCTAAATAAATGATAATAATAATGCAGAGTCATGGAGGATGCTATTGCTTATGGGGGAGCATGTTATTGGAATACTTTCACTCATGTGAGACAACCAAGAACCATGAGAGTAAAGAAGGTCATTAGCTGATGGCTAGATCAATAATGCCCAATAAACTTACATCTTTCCTTTGGAAGAGCATGACATTGTGAATGGATTCATGGAATTTATTTACCACAAAAGATTTAACATATACAGCCTTATTCTGCACAATTAAAAACTAATCTTTATTTCCTGATGGAATAACCTTTGGATGGTAAGATATTTTCCTCAAAAAGCATTTTATTAAAACAAATCGTATTTAAATTTTGAAAAATAGGATTTTTTCTTCAAATCTTTTTCTCCACCCTGTGTCTGGTTAGCCATCATCACAGCACCCTCTAAAGTTGTAAATTCATCAAAAAAAATAAATCATGGTTAAATCAAAAAGTCTGAGCCAGTGGCATAGACAGATGCACATTTTCTGTGCAAAGAAAACTTCATCTAGGTCTTTGCACGGCATGAGGCTAGTGTTGGTGATGTCAGTTGTGTTCTGCTCAATGTTCCTTAATGGAAAGTAAGCTGTTCACATGCAGGACAAGGATTTGCTTCATAATCTGTAGATAATTTTTGCGAAGTTCAACTCCTTTACCAAGAAGGCTAAACAGAGACAAGTGTACTAGGAAAGGATCACCTACATGAAACCAACAGGCAATGCAATGGCCACTAATGCTTGCTCTCAGCCGCATTACTCGATTTGAGCCCACGTTTTAAGGTCCCCACAGATGAGCTGTGGAGAACAACGTGATGATGTCATCACGCTGCTCTACATCACTCGGAGAGTCGGTGGGCACCCTTTGTGTGCCAGCTGTTAGTTTGGACGGGGACGCCGGTCCCCATTCAAACTAATGGCATCAGCAAGAGAGTTAAGGCACCCATACACGTGTCGGATTCGCACCGGATTCCGGCACGATCGATTCCGGGCGCGTGCACGCCAAACGATCGTGCCGGAATCGCATGCAGCCCACCTGGTCCGATCGTTCACGTCCGATTGATCAGGGGCTCAGAATCGGATCCGACGGAGAACCAACATGTTGGTCTTTCTCATGCGATTCTGTCCGGATCAGGGGGAGTTGCCATTTGTGAGGTGGACAATCGGACACGGATCCGTCCCGGAATCCGTTGGAGAAGGTGGTATGCTGCGATGGATACTCTTAATGGGCCGATTGATCACACCTGCGATTCCCGGCAGAATCGTCGGAATCGATCGGATGATGAATCGATTGGACATGGAATCCGACACGTGTATGGCTAGCTTTAGGTGCGATAAGTGACCAATTTTGCCACCGACCGACAGCCACAAGCGCGCACGCACATTTGGCAAATGTGGCAAAAAGGGCCACGATCGTTGCATTTGTGGGGACCCTTACAGTTTGGGTGCTTTAAATAAATATAACTTGGGCAGCCAAGCATTTTCAGATTAAAAAAAAAAGTTGATGTTTGATTAGGGTTTATCTTTACATAGTCCTAGTTATCCACAACTGAAATCCACTAGTGGCAATTTGCTTTATTCATTTTAGTATTGAAAGTACCCATCTGCCTTTTCTTTTAAAGGCTAACATGGACAAAAGATTCGGAACAAGATGGGATATTTAATACGTGGAGTAGCTAAACAAGTCACATAGGTCTCGGATTCGTTAGCAGGAGGCTATACCTGTTGAAATATCTATTCTGTTTTACTAAGTGGTTCCATGTCATCAATGTAACAAAAGAGAAGTAGACTTTAACCCACTGACCAGCCTCTTTATTGTCATCCATTTGCTGGTGTGACAGTAGCAGATTTATATCTAAATGTGTTATCCTCTACTTCTGTTCATTAGCTGGTGTGCTGTATGATCCTTGCAGCTGTTATTTCTATAATGTCTTCAACTGTTCTTTATAGTCATGTTTCAAGGCTGCAGAATTTTACAGTGTTTGACTACCACAACTGCAAAAACACACTTGGGGCAAAAAAATTAATTTTTTTTTTAACAAAGCCATGTATTAAACCAACAATGTTTGACATACAAACATTTTGCCATACAATTTTGACATACAAAAAAAAATTGGTGGGCATATAGGAAAAACACATTTTCCATTTAGGGTGGAAGTGAAATAACATACAATATCATAAAATGGTAATTATTAAATATGATTACTATGCTCATAATGGTATGCATTTTTTTTCAAACTTCAGAATTGATTTGATTGTTAGTGTCTCTAGGACCCCAGAAGACCAGTTATTGACCAACAGTACCCGATAATCGTGCTATCAGTCTACCCTACTAGTTAGAAAAACGTTTTTAAATTTGCGACCCCCAAAGCGACGTTGACGAAGTGTCACTTCCTGTATTCGGAATGCAGAAGAGCAAGTGTGAACTGTCACTTTCGCGTTCCAAATATCACATATAATGTCCCCCTGTTATTTTCCGCACATTATCATTACAAGCGAGGTGGGAAAATAGGAGGGGGACAATATACTTACCTGATTGTGATATTTGGAACGTGGAGAGAAAGAGAGAGAGAGAGAAAGAGAGAGAGGGTGTTACTCTTCCTCCTAACTTCCCACCTCAGGGAACGTGGTGACCCCTGTGAAAAGGATGTTTAACACCCAAGGGGGTTCCGACCCACAGGTTAAGAGCCGCAGCTATAATACAACAATAAAGGTATAATCCATTCAGAAAATTCACTGAATAACTGCCCATACAGCCCAGTACATTGACAGAGCAAATTCCAATACTTAAATATTTCAAACTTGTATAGGTTCTTAGCATGTATTTTTTTCTTGGCATGGAATTTCTTTTATGCTATTGTTTAAGCTACAGTCAATGTTTAAAAAGTCAAGGGCAGAATGGAAGGGCAAGGTTTCTGTGGCATTGCCTATTGTACTTTACATGATGCAGATGTTTACAGTACAGAACTGCTATTGGATACGCTATATTTTATATTACACAAGAAATTTCCATCAATGCTTTTTCACTTTTTCTCTACAAACACTGATTGCAAACATTATTGTCTTTCTTTCAATAGAAAATATGCCAACATTTTAAAAATAACATAGAACAAATGACAGAGAGAAGACATCATAGATTAAAATTATATCACAGTCTTTCACAGTATTTGAACAATATTCAGTAGAAGTAATAATTAGAAAATTAAGAGAAATGCAAAGTTAGAGAAACTAAGCCCTGGAACCTGTGTCAAGGAAAATTTAGGTGGCAAGCAAAGCACTAGTCGTCAATATTGTTTTTATTGCTTTGTTATTAGAGACTTCCATGTTTAGTTATGCACTGGTGGTATCCATCTTGGTAGAGATTAGTGCCTCTAGCAACTAGAGCATTGAACAGCACAGTTGATACATCAGTAAATCTGACTTTAAATCTCATGAGACTAGCAGTGTATTGGATCCCAGACTACAAATATACAACTATAAGGCTCTGAGCACCACAATGCCTAGGCACCCTCCCATACCAGCTATTTTTAGAAAATAATCAAGACATTTTCAGGATAATGCTTCCTTTTCAATGGTTCCATTTAACATAACAAATCTTCACCTTCTGAGTTCAATTCACTTTAATAGGAACTTCATTAGCAGATAAATTAACTTTTGTTTCTGTTAGAAAGGAATAAACATCCATTTGTATTCAAAAGAAGGTACTCAATGACGTGCTATGTATGCCACCTTGTATGTATAGGTGTGAAGAAACAAACACCAAACAAACATATTAGCATATTTAAAAAGGCACACCCTTTGCCTTTGGGCCAGCACAGTTCTTCCTGGACAACCTGTCATGGATTTCATATTTTTTTAGTTTTTGGAAGATAAGATGTAGATCAACCAAAGCTTCAAACATTGCATTCTAAACCTTTCCATAAAAGGCTCATTGTATTCACCGATCTTTTCATAACCATGCTGGTGATCATTTAACTACTACTACTTCATGCAGAGCAAACATTTGACTCCAGTCCAAAATGTATGTGTAATGTGGAATAGGTAACAGGGTTTTTTGTTTAAATGTAGGATAAATGGCGACTCAACTGAGCATCTAATGCTAGCCATACACAGC
>CM070036.1:104377631-104391928 GCA_036250615.1 Ptychadena robeensis
TTTTAAACCGATAATTTTTTAAGTCGATTGAATGATGAAAAATTGTTGTTTGCCCACCTGGTTGAATCGACTCTTCATCCGATTGACAATTGAGGTGAAAATGCAGGCGTTTTTTGATCGACCACGCCAGTACTGCGATAAATTTTGATCGGTTGATTGAAAAATTGGTTCCGGTTTTGCGAAGCAACACCCGTGTCCGCCGCCTAACACACCAGTTTGACGATTGTTTCTACCTATTTAACATTATTTAACATATGGGGGCAGCCATTTGTTATATAAAACGTGCAGCGATGAAACAAGTCGATAGTGACAAAACGTTCTGTACCAAAAATATATTGGACTTTTTTTTCCCTGTGTAACATATACACTCATTGTGATATTTCTTGAAAATGTGAGGTATTTTCTCTTTACCTGGAGTGTTTGCGTGGGGAATAAATCATTCCGATTGAAAATTCCATCAATTCCCGATTGAAAATTCCATCACTTCAGATGAAACTTTAGTTCGGACCAATTTTGGATCGTCATTATGTTATGTCGATTTAAAAAAAATCGATCAAAAATCCGGTTATAAATATGGGCAAGATTTTACCAACGAGAGACAATTATATTACCGACTAAAAAATTGGATCGTTTCAAGCTCGATTTTGAGCTACAAATCGGACCCCCCCCCCACACACCCCCCCTGTTTGATGGCTGCTTTAGGGGATCCCCCCCGTGCCTTAGCTGCCTCGCATCCCACCCACAAGACTTTTTATGGAGTCATTCAGCAATCTCCAGAACATCTCACTCAAGGCCCCTCACACAAAATGAACCCCCCGGTACATATGCTATATTGGCGCGCCCCCCCCCCCCCCCCCCCAGCCAGCCCCCTCACTACTTGAGTATATACCGGGATAAGTCCCACTAATCTTGCATATCAGAAGTGGCCCAGAACAAGCACACAGAAAAAAGAATAAATGTTAATAATAACCCAATTACACCACGGATGGGGCTCATGTCACAGAAACTATTTTTTCTTAAACAAACGTGGAATTGCCCTACAAATAGAACCTACTACTGCCTCAGATTAAAGTTTATTAAAGGATCACGATTAGGATTAGGCATTCTTTGGTCAATTGCCACCACTAAGGTATTAAAAGATACAAATCTTTAGTATTTCATCTTGCAAGTTCTGAAGGTAAAAAGGGTCTTTTGTATGCGTGCCTCAACTAGAATTTCAAGGTAAAACAGAAGCTTGTTTTTAACTAAGCAAAACACCTCTTCGCCAACAAGGACAGTATTTCAAACAAGTCTCAACTAGGTGCCTCACCCCATCTTTTACTACTTTGGGGTCTTTTTGTCTGAAAGCTGTACAACACGCACTATCAATCACACACAAAACACCTCCACATTGATTGTAAACACAAGGTCAGTGATATTGCTCAACCTCCAGTTTGTACATGATAGAATGACAGAATAGAATAGCATTATTAGAAAAAGTATTTCAAAAAGGTAATTGGTAATGCAATCCTGGACATTAAGTTTTCTATGGTTTTGGACATAGTAGAAGGTAGAGATTCATCATTGTTGACTCTTGGATTCAGGACAGGTGCCACAATACTTTAATGCTACCCTGGGGTCTTCTTTAGAGATGGGAAAGATTTGCTACCAAGTTTTCAACAATATAAAGTTTAGGGATTCACTGTATGCTTGGAATCTGCTGGTGTCCGCTCAAGCCTACGTTGTGTCCATTAGACGTAGCTTTCTGCATCAATTTCAACGTGATGGAGTCAGACAGACCTGTCAAAGCCCCAGGGCGTCAATGGGTGAACACAGGGGTTTTACGGAGAGTGGAGCCTCGCCTTAGTAATTAACTTTTTTTTTAAACTTTCTCCTTATTTCCTTTTTTTTTGTAATATCATCATAAGTGACATTGTTTTAGACCAATTTACTATAGTTTTTTGGACTATAAGACACACTTTTTTCCCAATTAAACCAATGGTAAAGTGTCCCATGCATTATGGTCCCGAAATATGTAACGAAAGAAAGAAAAAAACTTTTTTAGTCACAAACATCCTGGAAGCCAAGAGCAGGAGGCAGAAGAATGGTTCATTTCCCTCCAGCCAAGCCAAAAAGTCCAGCCCACGATGCAGATTCATTTCATGCATTACCACTAGCAGTACCCATTCTATGAACCACTGACAACTTATGGACACATTTACACTTAGCATTAGTTGTTGTATTTTAAATTAAAATTCTGCATTGCAATAAATACATTTGTGACAAAGACATATACTATAATGTTCAGATTGTTTTAAAAGTGTCTCTCATAAATTGGTCAGTGTGTTCAGAGAAGCGGTACTGCTAGTGTATTAGACACATTCTAAAGTTTCAGCCCTGCATTACTTTGCGGAAGTAAAGACTTCATCCAGACACTGGCATTTTGGCATATAGAGTGAATTTGCACGATCCAGTCCTGTCTACTTGCTGGAAACATTTGTATATTCATTGATATCCGAATGGCTCCGGTTTCTTGTAATCTGCTGTTTCAGGATGGTTGTATATCCTGCACATGGGATGAATTAAATGGAGTGCAGTGTTTATTACTAGGCAAATGAGTATTGACCACATATCCTCTTTATGCAGGTTGTATTACTCAAGCTGTATAGGCTTTCTTCAAGCGTGGTACAGGAAGAGTCTCCATCCTCCAAGAAAAACATTGCTTTAATGCAGGACAATGCTCATCAACGCGTCCAAGTACTCACAGCGTGGCTGGCAAGAAAGGGTATAAAAGAAGAGGAAAAAAAACGATGACATGGCCTCCTTGTTCACATGATTTGAACCCCATTGAGAACCTGTGGTCCATTCATTCCAAATGTGTGATTTACAGGAGGGAAAAACAGTACACCTCCTGAAGAGTGTCGGGAGGCTGTGGTTGCGATGCACGCAATGTTGATGGTGAACAGATCAAAACAATGACAGAATCCATGGATGGCAGGCTTTTAGTGTCCTTGCAACGAAGGTGGATATATTGGTAACATGATTTGTTTGTTTGTTTTTGAATGTCAGAAATTGTATATGTGATGTTGAGAGTTATATTGGTTTCACTGGTTAAAATAAATAATTGAAATGGGTTATAGAAATTTGGTTTTTGTTAGTGCCTAATATATGCACAGTAATAGTCACATGCACACACAGATATTACCCCTAAAAATAGCAAAAACTAAAAAAACCAAAACTAAAAACTACTTCCAAAATTTTCAGCTTTGATTTAATTCGTTTTGGGTTAATTGAGAACATGTTTTGTTCAATAATAAAATTCTTCCTCAAAAATACAAAGTGCCTAATATTCTGCACTACTGTATTATCTCTTCAAACATATAGCTGTGGGTAGTTGAAGCGTACTCAGCTCTCAACAGTGAAAACTCGCACATGATTAGCCCTTGCTAAAAGCTGGAGCCATTGAGTAACATATAGAAGTGTTAGCTCTAGGGGCAGGGGGTGGATGGAATTGGCCAAGGACCCTGTTTATGCTCACAAAGTAAGATCGTGACTATACTTTATTTAAAACCCTAGTGTATACGCGGCAACTTCATACATTTTGTTTCAGGTCACAAGCCATCATCCAATGTTACCATTTCTTATTATGAGATGACAGAAGGTCAAGTTTGTTTCAGTAAGAAAAATGTATGTGGCCATCTGGCAAACAGCCCAGGAATGGAACCCTGGCCCTGATAAAATCTTCTATAAACATGTCAGTCAGATTATAGAGTCATGACCTGAGTTAATACTAATAATTACCTTAACCATAGTCATTTTTTCAGCTTAAAATAAGATATTACTGCTTAGGATTCCTAACTTATACATGTGAAGTGTTTATCCATAAGATCTGATGACAGGTCAACATTCATAACCGGAAGGGGGTAAGAGGAGGCAAAGAAGGGATTCAGGGTGAAGTTCCTGATGAGCTTCATAATATATGGATTATGGGTGGGTGTTTCATTTCTCAACAATTAAATTAAAATTCTAACAATTTGTAAAACCAAAAAGTTAGTGGGAAAAACAATTCCTCTCTTAAGCCCCCATACATGGGTTGATTCCCAAACAATCAAACATTGGGATCGTTCTGGGAATCAAACACAGCCCACCCTGTCTGCCGAACAGGGAACTCGACATTCCATAAATCCACGTTACGATGGTCACATTGGTGAGGAACCAGGGTAAAGTGGTTCACCTCGATTGGCCGAATTGACGTCACCCCATCCTGCTTGATCATTTGTCTATCAAAACAGGTATTCTGCCTGTGTATGGGGGGGCTTAGAGATGCAAAGCATCAGGACTGTAACATGGGTGTTTGATTCTACAAGACATTAAAGAATGCTTCCAACCTTGAATGATTGAGCAATGACCCAAATGCGGAGAGTAAATCCTGAGGATTGTTTACAAGGTGATGTCAGGTTGCCTGATTTTCTGTGGTCTTTACTTCATCAAACATATACTTATATCGTTACCAGTACACTTACACATGGGGAATATTTTCATTTTAATAGGGAGTGCTGAGAGTATTTAAGATTAATCATAGTTTTAAAGAGAGTATTTGCACGGAAGAAAACATTTATGGATTTATTTGTAGACCAATGTTATTTTATTTCAGGGTTTTTAGTAATGGTAGCTTATATATAATGTCACTTGAGTGGTTGCATGCATTAGACAAAAGTACTTGATCTTTTCTTTTGAATAGCAAGTGTCATATCACCAACATGCCTATACTGCTTTGATTCAAGTGAGTCTTCACTTCTAAGTATTTTGTTTTATTTCTCAGAAATGTTAAGGGCAAGGTACGCCATAAGGGTTTCAGTTAAAGCAATTTGATTATACTAGTACATAAACCAGGTTGCTATAATTTTGGTATTTATTTGCTGTTTAGATAGCATACTGGTAAAACAATTTAATTATGTAAAACACAACACAAGGCACCATAAAGTAAGCAACAAAAACAAGTTAGAACTACATTTGAAAGTGAAACAAACGCAAAACAAGTTAAGTTAAGGCGTTCTAAGACAATTTTAATGCTACAAATCCAGGCTTTATTTGATTAGGCCCCAGAAACAAGAGGATAACTTGGTCTGAGTATTACATTGCAGGAGGGCCTATAAAAGCTGATATTCTCGTATTATTGACTAGCTGTCGTTTTGTAAAAAGCAATAAAGTCGCTTAAATCAGTTCTACAGGCAAAAGTAATTATTTGTGGGCTACCCTACAGGAACCCACCGTAAGGATATATACATCTGGAGCACAGACGCACACACCATATACCAAAAGATAGAAGATGATAATACCATTGGAGGGGTAGAGACGCGTTTGTCGGAGTGTCTGGCAGGCACTCTCGATAGGTGAAGTATTCATACCATGATGTTTAAAGACACAAACATTTCCCAAACAAAAGCGATTTGGAAAGTGCTAACTGCGTCTGTTAGAGCTTTCCCTTAGGTCAATGAGGTGGATTAATGACCGAAGGACCATCCAAAAATTAGGTTACTCAAAGTTTGTTAATCCCCCTTTTAAAATGAAGTGTGCCCACATCCCCATAATAAGGGGATTTCACAAAAACACCAGAGGTGGAGGCATATTGGCCTACCCAAGCTGCCCTCTTCTGGGTTGAGATGAACTCCAGGATTCCAGGCACATGATTAAACCATTGTTTTTATAAAAAACAATATAAAATTTTGATTTTAAAATTATCATATAGAATTTTTTGGAGAATATTGATTACAGTCAATACTTTTGTATGTAATCCATGTCTGCCTTAAAAGTCCAGAGTTCCGTTTCCAACCCAGGAGAGGGGCAGTCTTAAGGTAGGCATTATGCCTCCCCTGTCCTTTTTTGTGTTTTTTGTTGGAATCCAAAATATTGAGGTATTTCAAAAAGCACAAAATCAAGTAGTGCGCTTTCGGGGGGGGTTTTTGAACACCTGATAAAGACTATTATTTCTTAGCTCATCACTTTTTTAAGTTTTGGGGGTGTGTGAATGGATTGAATGATGATGTGGTGCTGAATGATGGAATGTTGAATGAAATATCAAAAACTAAATTGATATACAAGGAAGTAATATTTTGATTTTCCATAGAAATTTCAGATAAACTGGGGATTTTCTGACAAATTTCCAATTAAACCATTTCGTTTCCACAACATACAAAGTCCAATTGTTCACTCAGGGACTTTATGGAACAATGTGACAACAGCGCCATTAAGTTTAGTGTGTTATAGATGAAGTCAATTGTCTGGAATTAAAAGATGTTATGTGGACTCCTGGTCACAGCGAATGGAGGAAGTATAGAGAGATAGTGGCATGCTACAACAGACACACATAGTGTGTAGCAGCATATAAAAAACATGAACATGTACAAATTATTTACAAGTACAAACATAGAAAACCAACATATCAGTGATCCATAGTGGGACAATAGTTCTATAAAAGCGTTGATTGATAGGTGCGTATATGCTACATGTTTACGCCACTCCGGGCTTCTTCAGGCCAACGCCAACCTGGGCAAGGTATGGATTGAGCCAGTTGTGTGTGGGGCACCTCTCATATTGTGACCAAGAGAAAAATTTCACAGTGTAGAGTGGGGAGGGCGTGGAGGTCTCTGCAGGATCAATGGCAATGCCTGTCCGGATGAGTCTAGGGCCCCCGATAACCCGAGGGAATAGAGGAGGATTTGTAATCTCTAAAACGTTGTGATCGGTGGTTATATACTAGCTCCAGGACCCTCCAAGACAGCCAATGAATGCCTCCAATCCCCGGGAATCCTAGTTGTGGTCACCGCCACAACCATGTCCTGTGAAGACGTTGTCCATGTTGTGGCAGTGACCACACGTGAAGATTCACGGATTGGAGGCATTCATGGCTGTCCTTTGGTTGTAAAGCAATTATTAATGGAAAAACAACATGGAGAAAAAAAACAGAAAAACAACATTCTAGAAAAACTGTTACACAAACGTATGCCTTGTTTTAAAGTTATACCAGTGCTCATAAATATACAACGAAAGAGAAGGGATGACGATTTTTGCTGAATGATGGGCCAACATAGCGTTCAAACATTAAGTTTGGAGGATTCAAAAATGTGCTTCCTGTAATAAGACAAGATGTATGAGTGTGATGAATTGACTATCATTGTCCAAAGATAGACATTATTTCCTTTTCAAAGCACCTCTTGTACCACCCAATGTAAAACTTTAGGACAGGATTTACCTGGGGGTCAGCCCTGGTGAATGAGATCAAAAGAACTGGCCGTGTTTGACCCTATGAAAACATTATTTCTCTGAAGAAGTTTAATGACGGTAAGATCAGTTCAGGCATGAAAAACCTTTTCTAACCCCATAATTCACAAGTTATGGAAATCAAGTTCCTCGATACAACGTATCAATTCTATGTCATAAATTCAACAAGTATTTGAAGATAGATTTAAAAGCAAGCACTTTTGAGAATTCGCAAAAATCTGAATATAGTGCAATGTCTTCAGAATGGAAATTCAAGATTTTACATCGTCCGGGAACTACCGCTGGATAGTTCTGCTTGCACAATGAAAGTAATAATCTATGGTAAGTTACTATGCATTGCGTTCGCAATATGCACAATGTAAGTTTGTATGATTTGGTAAATTAATACAACTGCGTGATCACAAACATGTTGTCAAGTCTTAAACTTTAATAAGGGATTATAAATATTTGTTAATCTGTAGATTTTACTAAAAATACATGGGAGTACTTTCAGGTCCTTGTGTAGGCGACACTTGTTTTAGAGTTGCAACAACTCAAGCCTGCAATACACGTACGATTAATATCTTAGACGACTAAAACTGACCAATGACAGGTAGTGATCGGCAGGAAATCTGAGACGACAGATAAATTTCAATTGAAATTTGCTGAATCCGATCGAAAGTGAATCGGACAAGTAGAATTCTTTTTATGGTCTGGGAAAATAGGCAAGGGTTTTGTGGTTCACAGAACAAATTCGTGCAGATGATGCTCTATTAGCATATTTAAAAACTTCCGTGCCGGAGTTGCAGTGGTGACGGATTTGGGCTTGATCATAACAAACAAAGAGTGTTTGTGAAAATGATATATAAATAAAAATTTGCAATTTTTTTAATTACTGTTAAACCACATGTATTATAATAATTTGTAATGGGTTACATTTTTGTTATTTCTAAAAATACTGTTAGTAATACCGCTGGACAGATGCATTTGGCGGTGATTTCTAACCTTACAACAAGGACAGCATTGCCAACAAATAATGTTATCTAATATCCCTATCAGCTCCTTTCCATACCCCCCTACATCACTTCCCATTGGGAAATTGGGAAAGCACCACGCGGCCGATGCGAATTAACAATTATTTCGATGACATTTCACGATCAAAACTAGAAATAAGCCAAATCGGTGCTTTTGGGTTTCCCTTTTCATTGTTTGGATTAGGAATATTAAGCTAAAATACGATTCTCATAAACTGATTGCAACATCGGGATTATCGGTCTGTTTTTATCATCGTTAAATTGTGATCAGTACGTGAATGGCAGGCACCTACGTTCTGTTTTCTAAAGTTCTATGTGTATCACAAGGCCACACAGGGTTCAGATGAAGCAGTGGTATAATTCATAACAAATACAAAGCCATGGTACTGTGTTGGTTGCCGCAGTAAAACATTGATTGAGTAAATGTCATACAATTTTTTGCTTATATGTGCCCACATCGGCAGAAAGTGGATGCTAAAGATCTGAGATTCTAACACCGGATAAAAAATTGTACAGGAAACAGGCTTAGGAAATAACTGGCATCAATTTGTTGTTTACATCTGTATAAGTAGGCAAACTACATACACAATTAAAGAAACCTCAGACAATGCACTTGTTGTATCAACAAACCCCCCAAACATGTAGACAGTGTAAGGCACTTAATTCAAATGATCTTTTTGTACATGATGTCACCCATTCTTTGACTGGTTTTACAAAACAATCAGCAATGCAGTTCCCCTCGTTTCAAGTCGATTGAGCTAAAATCGGACCCGTGTATGGCCTGCTTTAGGCTGTGCCTTAGCTGCTGCATCCCCCCCCAAGACTTTTACTGGAGTCATTCAGTTTTTCCAGAATTTTTTTCCAAAATGAGGTACCTCTGCTTATATACGGGGCAGCTTATACTTGAGTATATACGGTAAGTCATATTTGAAATATCAGAAGTGGCTGCAGACAGAAAAAAAGAATAAATGTTTAATAATAAACAATTACAGGATGGGGTATGTAAGAACTATTTTTTCTTAAACAAACGTGGAATTGCCCTACAAATAGAACTACTATGCCTCAGATTAAAGTATTATTTAAAGGATCACGATTAGGCTTTAGGCATTTACTTTGGTCAATTGCACCCACTAAGGTATTTAAAATAATACAAATCTTTAGTATTTCATCTTGAAAGTCTATGAAGTAAAAGGGTCTTTTGATGCGTGCCTCAACTAGAATTCAAGGTAAACAGAGCTTGTTTAAATAAAGCAAAACACCTCTTCGCAACAAGGACAGTATTTTCAAACAAGTCTCAACTAGGTGCTCACCCATCTTTACTACTTTGTGGGTCTTTTTGTCTGAAGCTGTACACACGCTACTATCAATCACACACAAAACATCACCTTTGATGTAAACCACAAGGTTCAGTAGAATTGCTCACCTACAGTTTGTACATGATAGAATGACAGAATAGAATAGCATTCTTAGAAAAAGTATTTCAAAAAGGTTAATTTGGTAATTGCAATTCCTGACATTAAGGTTTTCTATGGTTTTAGACATAGTAGAAGGTAGAAGTCATCATTGTTAGACTCTTGGATTCAGGACAGGTGCCACAATACCTTTTAATGGCTACCCTGGGTCTTCTTTAGATATGGAAAGATTTGCCTACCAGTTTTTCAACAATAAAGTTTAGGCTCCACTGTCTGCTGGAATCTGCTGGTGTCCGCTCAAGCCTCCGTTGTGTTCCATTAGACGTAGCTTTCTGCATCAATTTCAACGTGATGGAGGCTCAGACAGACCTGTCAAAGCCCCATTGCCGTCAATGGGTGACACAGGGGTTTTAACGGAGAGTGGAGCCCTCGCCTTAGTAATTAACTTTTTAACTTTCTCCTTTATTTCCTTTTTTTTTTGTAATATCATCATAATGTGACATTAGTTTTAGACCAATTTACTATAGTTTTTGGACTATAAGACACACTTTTTTCCCAATTAAAACCAATGGTAAAGTGTCCCTGCATCTTATGGTCCGAATATGTAAAGAAAAAAACTTTTTTAGTCACAAACATCCTGGGAGCCAAAGCAGGAGGCAGAAATGTGTTCCATTCCCTCCAGCCAAGCCAAAAAGTCACAGCCAAGATGCAGATCTTATCTGCATTACCACTAGCAGTACCCATTCTATGAACACACTGACCAACTTATGGACACATTTTACAATTAGCATTAGTTGTGTATTTACATTAACATTCTGCATTGCAATAAATACATTTAGTGACAAAGACATATACTCTATATGTCAGATTGTAAAATGTGTCTCTTCATAAATTGGTCAGTGTGTTCAGAGAATGGGTACTGCTAGTGTATAGACACATTCTAAAGTTTCAGCCCTGCATACTTTGCGGCAGTAAAGACCTTCCTCCAGACACTGGCCTTTTGGCATATAGAGTGAATACTGCACGATCCAGTCCTGTCTACTTTGCTGGAACATTTTGTATATTCACTTGATATCCGAATGGCTCCGTTTATTGTAATATGCCTGTTCAGGATGTGTTGTATATCCTGCCACATGGTATGAATACATGGAGTGCAGAATTACTAGGCAAATGAGTATTTTGACCACATCATCCTCTTTATGCAGGTTGTATTACTCAAGCTGTATAGGCTTTCTTCAAGCGTGGTACAGGAAGAGTCTCCATCCTCCAAGAAAAACATTGCTTTAATGCAGGACAATGCTCATCAACGCGTCCAAGTACTCACAGCGTGGCTGGCAAGAAAGGGTATAAAAGAAGAGGAAAAAAAACGATGACATGGCCTCCTTGTTCACATGATTTGAACCCCATTGAGAACCTGTGGTCCATTCATTCCAAATGTGTGATTTACAGGAGGGAAAAACAGTACACCTCCTGAAGAGTGTCGGGAGGCTGTGGTTGCGATGCACGCAATGTTGATGGTGAACAGATCAAAACAATGACAGAATCCATGGATGGCAGGCTTTTAGTGTCCTTGCAACGAAGGTGGATATATTGGTAACATGATTTGTTTGTTTGTTTTTGAATGTCAAAACTTTAATTGATGTTAAGTTACTATTGTTTCACTGGTAAAAAACACTAATTGAAATTTATAACAATTTTTTTTTTAAGTGGCCCTAATAGTATGCACATAATAGCACACCTCACACACAGATATACCCCCTAAAAACGTAGCAAAAACTAAAAAAACAAAACTAAAAACTACTTCCAAAATTTTCAGCTTTGATATTAATTCGTTTTGGGTTTGACGAACATGTTTTGTTCAATAATAAAATTATTCCTCAAAAATACCACTTGCCTAATAATTCTGCACTCCCTGTATTATCTCTTCAACATACTAGCTGTGGGGTAGTGAAGCTGTACTCAGCTCTCAACAGTGAAACTAGCACATGATTAGCCCTTGCTAAAGCTGGAGCCATTTGAGTAACATATAGAAGTTGTTTAGCTCTAGGGGCAGGGGGTGGAATGGCCAGGAACTGTATGCTCACAAAGTAAGATCTGTGACTATACTTTTATTAAACCTAGTGTATACGCGGCAACTCATACATTTTGTATTCAGGGTCACAGCCCTCATCCAATGTTACCATTTCTTAATTATGAGATGACAGAAGGTCAAGTTTTGTTTCAGTAAGAAAATGTATGTGGTCCATCCTGCAAACAGCCCAGGAACTGGAACCATGGCCCTGATAAAATCTTGCTATTACCTGTCAGTCAGATTATAGAGTCATGACCTGAGTTAATACTAATAATGACATTAACCATAGTCATTTTTTTCAGCTAAAATAAGATATTAACTGTAGGATTCCTAACTTATTACATGTGAATGTGTTTATCCCTAAAGATCTGATGACAGGTCAAACATTCATAACCGGAAGGTGGGTATAGAGGAGGCAAAGAAAGGGATTCAGGGTGAAGTTTCCTGATTGAGCTCAATAATATATTGGATTATGGGTGTGTGTTTCATTTATCAACAATTAAAATTCTAACAATTTGTAAACCAAAAAGTTTAGGTGGGAAAAACAATTCCTCTCTTAAGCCCCCCATACATGGGTTGATTCCCCAAACAATCAAACATTGGGATCGTTCTGGGAATCAAACACAGCCACCCTGTCTGCCGAACAGGGAACAGACATGTCCATAAATCCAGTTCGATTGTCACATTGGATGAGGACCAGGGTAAAGTGGTTCACATCGATTTGCCGAATTATGACGTCACCCCATCCTGCTTGATCATTTGTCTATCAAACAGGTATCTGCCTGTGTATGGGGGGCTTTAGAGCTGGCAAAGAATCAGACTGTAAATGGGTGTTTGCTTCTACAAGCATTAAAGAATGCTTCCAACCTTGAATGATGAGCAATGACCAAATGAGGAAGAGTAAATCCTGAGGATTGTTTACAAGGTGAATGCTCATGTTGCCATGATTTCTGTGGTCTTTACTTCATCAAACATATACTTATATCAGTTTACCAGTACACTTACACATGGGAATATTTTCATTTTAATAGGAGTGCTGAGTATTTTAAGATTATCATAGTTTTAAAGAGAGTATTTGCACTGAGAACACATTTATGGATTTATTTGTAGACACATTTTATTTTATTTCAGGGTTTTTAGTAAATGGCTAGCTTTATATATACATGTCACTTTTATGTTGGTTGCATGCATTAGACAAAGTACTTGATCTTTTTTTTGAATAGCAAGTGTCATATCACCAACCATGCTATACGTGCTTTGATTCAAGTGCAGTCTTTCCACTTCTAAGTATTTTGTTTATTTCTCAGAAATGTAAGCAGGTACGCCATAAGGGTTTCAGTAAAAGCAATTTGATTATTACTATTACATAACCAGGTTGCTATAATTCTTTGGTATTTATTTGCTGTTTAGATAGCAATACTGGTAAAACAATTTAATTAATGTAAAACACAACACAAGGCACCATAAGTAAGCAACAAACAAGTTAGAACTAGCTTTGAAAAGTGAAACAAACGCAAAACAAGTTAAGGCGTCATATAGACCAATTTAATGAATACCAAATCCAGCTTTTATTTGATAGACCAGAAACAAGATAACTTGTCTGTAGTATTACATGCAGGGCCTATAAAGCTGATATATTCTGTATTATTGACTAGCTGTATGTTTTGTAGAAGCAATAAAGTCGCTCGATCAGTTCTACAGGCAAAAGTAATTAATGGTGGCTACCCTACAGAAACCACCGTAAGGATATACATCTGGAGCACAGACGAAACACCATATACCAAAGCATAGAAGCTTGATAATACATTGGAGGGGTAGAGACGCGTTGTCGGAGTGATCTGGCAGGATTCGATAGGTGAAGTATTCATACCATGATGTTTAAAGCACAAACATTTTCAAAAATCGATTTGGAAAGTGCTAACTAGGTTACTCAAAGTTTTGTTAATCCCCCTTTTAAAATGAAGTGTGCCCACATCCCCATAATAAGGATTTCACAAAAACACAGAGGTGGAGGCATATTTGCCTACCCAAGACTGCCCTCTCTGGGTTGAGATTGAACTCCAGGATTCCAGGCACATTGATAAACCATTGTTTTTATAAAACCATATAAAATTTTGATTTTAAAATTATCCATATATAATTTTTTGAGAATATTGATACAGTCAATACATTATTGTATGTAATCATGTCCTGCCTTAAAAGTCCCAGAGTTCCGTTTCCAACCCAGAGAGGGCAGTCTAAGGTAGGCATTATGCCTCCCCTGTCCTTTTTTGTGTTTTTTGTGGAATCCAAATATGAGGTATTTCAAAAAAGCACAAAATCAAGTAGTGCGCTTTCTGGGGTGGGTTTTTTGAACACCCTGATAAAGACTATTATTTCTTAAGCTCATTGGGGGTGAAATCTCCAAAAACTAAATGATATACAAGAAGTATATTTTGATTTTCCATAGAAATTTCAGATAAACTGGGGATTTTCTGAACACAATTTCCAATTAACCATTTCTGTTTCCTACAACATACAAAGTCCAATTGTTCCCTCATG
>CM070036.1:104392028-104406203 GCA_036250615.1 Ptychadena robeensis
CCTCTCCTATTGTGACCAAGAGAAAATTTTCACCGTGGTAGAGTGGGCGGGCGTGGATGTCTCTGCAGATCAATGTCAATGCCTGTCCAGGATGAGTCTAGGGCCCCCCGATAACCCGAGGGAATAGAGAGGATTTGTAAATCTCTAAACGTTGGTGATCGGTGGTTATATACTAGCTCCAGACCCCTCCAAGACAGCCAATGAATGCCTCCAATCCGGGAATCCTCATGTGTGGTCACCGCCACAACATGTCCTGTGAATGAGTTGTCACATGTTGTGGCAGTGACCACACGTGAAGATTCCCGGATTGGAGGCATTCATTGGCTGTCTTTGGTTGTAAAGCAATATTAATGTAAACAACATGGAGAAAAAAAACTAGAAAACAACATTCTAGAAACTGTTACACAAACTTATGCCCTTGTTTTAAAGTTATAACATTGTCTCAATAAATATACAACTAAAAGAGAAGGGATGACGATTTGCTTGAAATGATGGCCCCACATAGCGTTCAAACATAAGTTTGGAGGATTCAAAAATGTGTTTCCTGTAATAAGACAAGATTTAAGTGTGATAAATTGCTATCATTGTCCAAAGCTAGACATTATTTCCTTTTCAAAGCACCTCTGTACCACACAATGTAAAACTGTAGGACAGGCTTATACTGGGGTCAGCCCTTGGTGGAATGAGATCAAAGAATCTGGCAGTGTTATGACCCTATGAAACATTATTTCTCTGAAGTTAATGAGGTCACAGATCAGTTCAGGCATGAAAAACCTTTTCTACCCCATAATTCACAAGTTCTGGAAATCATTTCCTCAGATACAACGTACAATTCTATATTTCATAAATTCAGTATTTGAAGATAGATTTATAAATGTCCAGCACTTTTGAGAATTCACAAAAATCTTGAATATAGTGCAATGTCTTCAGAATTGTGAATATTCAAGATTTTACATCAGTTCCCGGAACTACCGTGTATGAGTGCTGATTTGCACAATGAAAGTAATCTATGGTAAGTACTATGCATTGCGTACGCAATATGCAAATGTACAAGTGCTGATTTGGTAATAATAACTGGTGATCACAAACTCTAGAATTTATGACTTATAGGCAAAAAAATTGGCAAATACAAATACTGCCTATGGTGCTTATCACTAGTGATTTTGTGTTGTGCTCTGTAAAGTACATGTAAATCTAAAATGTGTCAAGTTTTAACACTTTTATAAGGGATTGTCAATATTTGTTAATCTGTAGCTTTTACTAAAATACATGGGAGTCCTTTCAGGTCACTGTGTAGGCGACACTTGTTTTAGAGTTGCAACACTAAAGCCTGCCATACACGTACCGATAATATTTAAGATCGATAAAACCTGACCAATGACAGTAGTTGATCGGCATGAAATCTGATACGACAGATAAATTTCAATTGAAATTTCTGAAATCTTCGATCGAAAAGTGATCGGACAAGTAGAATTCTTTTTATTGGTCTGGGAAAATCAGGCAAGTGTTTTGTGGTTTCCCGACCAAATTCGTGCAGATGATGCTTATTAGCATATTTAAACTTCCGCTGCCGGCATGTTGCAGCTGGTGACTGGATGGCTTGATCATAACAACCAAAGTTCTTTTTTGAGTGTTTGTGAAAATGATATATCAAATAAAAATTTGCAATTTTTTTTAATTACTGTTAACACATTGTATTATAATAATTTAGTAATGGTTTACATTTTGTTAGTTTCTAAAATACTGTTATTAACTACCGCTGGACATGATGCATTTTGGGGTGATTTCTAACCTTTAACCAATGACATGCATTGCCACCACCTATTTATATACTATCCTATCAGCTCCTTTCCATAGCCCCCTACATCACTTCCCATTGGAAAGCACATCGTCCGATAGAATTAACAATTATTTTCGATGACATTTCCGATCAAAACTAGAAAAATCAAGCCAAAATCGGTTTCCCTATGTGGAACAATTTAAGCTAAAATTAGGATCAATAAACGATTGCAACATCGGGATTCATCTGTCTGTTTTTATCTATCGTAAATTTTATCAGTACGTGAATGGCAGGCCTACGTTTCTGTTTTCTAATTGTTCTCATGTGTTATCACAAGGCCAAACAGGGTTCAGATGAAGAAGTGTCTACTTCATAACACAATACACAGCCATGGTACTTTGTTGTTGCCAGCAGTAAAACCCTGATTGAGAAATGTCATACAATTTTTGCTATAATGTGCCCACATCGGCAGAAAGTGGCTGCTAAAGATCTGAGATCTAACACAGGATAAAAAATGTACAGGACACACAGTGCCTTAGGAAACTAAATGGCATTCAATTTGTGTTTACATCTGTATAAAGTAGGCAAAACTACATAACAATAAAGAAACTCAGACAATGCACTTGTTTGTCTCAAACAAACATTAGACATGTAAGGCACTTAATTCAAATGATCTTTTTGTACATTGATGTCACCAATTCTTTTTGACTTGTTTACAAAAAAATCAGCAATTCAGTTCCCAAACTCACCAACACATAATCATGAACAAAAACAAATCTCCAATCTAAACCCTTACCAAACAGATGATGTGAAACCAGGTTGACAATTAGCCCTACATCTAAAGCTGACCATACACCTTTAGATCTCTCTGTCAGATATCCTTTAGATCTACCAACAACTATGTAGTGCCAGGTCCTCTGCGATTGAACACAGGTAGACTTGATTGTTTAGAAAGTCCCTCATATTACATGGTTTTGGTCAAACTAAAGGAGATCTAAAGGAAATCTGACAGAGAAATCTAAAGGTGTATGGGGACCCTACAACACCTCAGTCCTTCTAGTAACACTTTTGTGTGATTAGCACACTTTGCACAAAACTTCAACACAGCAGACAATATAGGCTGCATGTAAATTCTGCAGCAGATGATCTTGGCTGCTCTCTTTTCCTAGCATTGTGTATGCACTGGTGGTAGGGAGAGAGGAGCCAAACAGAGCCATGACAGAGAGGCTGATGAGCCACATTTGGCAATGAAGCGGTAGATTGCTGACTCACAATCTAGCCCTTTCTTTCTCAGTCTTGCTGTCCCTGGCCTAACTCTACTATTGATTTGATTTCAGTCTTTTTTGCATCACAAATGGGCATTGCCATAGCTTTCTGTTGCTGTGAAGTTGTGTACAGTACCATCCCAATTGGCTATAATGTCCTGAAAACCACATTCTCTATGATGGTGTCACTGTATCTAAAATAGAGCAAGTAATAAGAATGTTTTATACAAAATGGTTAACCTCCTTGGTGGTCACTCTAAATGTAGCTCGGGGCAATTTTGTTTACAAACACTGCTTACCTTGAGCTACACCTGGGTTGTTTACTTGTTCCAGGCGAGCCCGCACTGTTTTGCAATGTTTGCATCCTTGACAATTCTTCAGCTCTATTTACCTGGGGTGGTTAACAGATGACAACTTCAGATTTTAAAGACCAAATATGCGAACCAGCCTCTCCAATGCTGAAAATTAGGGTTCGTTCTGGATACTTCCCAGCTACAAAAAAACGGTAATGAGGTGCCCACCTCAAATATGTTTATTGGATTTTTTACCCGGTAAAACTAACAAAAACATCAACACGTTTTGGGGCGCACCGGCCGCTTCCTCAGTATAAGCGGTTACAGGTGGTCTCTGTGTCCAGTTTAGAACATCTAGGAGGCCGGATTCAAATGAGATGAAGGTTGTAACATTACAAATGTTATAATGCCACAACTCTATTTGAAAGAGAGGTCTACAGTTATAAGGCTTGCTTTACATGTGAAAACTGGAATAGTTTCCTTGATGTGAAACTTTCTGACACCTTACCAATTATTTCATACTACAAATAAATACATTCAATTGCTTTTGCTTCAGTTAAATTTTACTGTTCCCCAACCAATTAGATTGTAAGCCCGATCGGGCTGGGTCCTCTACTCCTCCAGTGTCATAACCTGTACCTGTGTGCTATCTCAATTTATTGTTAAGTGCTGTGTAATACTGTATGTTGGCACTATATAAATGATAACAATAATTTTTGTGGCACTGTATGCATACAAATATGTGTAATAACAATGAAAGTAAAGCAGAGTGCTTTATAAATGGAAGAAGTGAGAATTTTCATAACTTAGAGATGTTAATATTGTGTGAGGAACAAAAGTCAACATTCTAATCTACCAAAAATAATTCATGTGCTCATAGTGATAATTAATATGATAACACTGATTAATCAGGGAACCATTTATCAAAATATGATGTCATCCGAGTAAAATTATGCTTTCTTAATAGTTATGTCAAATAATAAATTGTCTTCTTAGAACATCTGTTCTTTAATAACTAAGGGCACAGAAAACATAAGAATTTAGAGCATCTAAAGGAGCATAATGACAAAAGTGGAAGTGTTAATTATGTGCTAAATTCTCCATACATCCACAAAAGCAGAAAAAACAAGACAAATACAACACTACATACACTAATATTAGATTGCCAAAAGAGGCTTCGCTGTTTATTTGCATTGATGAAGTTGTCATCATTATTGCTAATAGGGCTTAGAAAGAAAAAGGAAGGTGGAAACCCTCTTCTATTTTCTTACTTGTGGAATCCTCATCCGTGTGCATAATTTGAATGCACCAGTAGTAGGCAAAATTAAGTCCTAAACTTCAGGCTGCAATAGAGATTCACCATCTAAGTCCTAGGTGCCCAACCTGCGGCCCTTTGGGCGTTCTTCGGCGGCCCCCCTTAGTCCTCCACTTGTGGCCCCCGAAACCTAACTGTTCATGTATAGGGCATAGGAACCCATATTGCATCACATAATCTCTGAATCAAAATGTGCATTACCATACTATAGTGTTACCCAATGCTTGAATCATAATTTAAAATAATGTCTTAATAATGTCGAAAAATAATGTCTTCTAGCTATGCCTGTTGTCATTTCCATAAAAAAATGCTTCTACTAGTAGTATAGATTGAAAATGTTATGTGTGGCCCTTTAGTGATGCCAGGGGCAGCTCTTGTGGCTCTCCATATCAACTCAGTTGCCCACCACTGATCTAAGTGAATAATTAGATAAAGTAAAAAATCATGAAAAGAATATGGTCTCTTATCAGCACACAATTACACAGATATTGTAACATTTTTACCCTGAACAAAGCATTCTTAAAATATTCAGCTAACCTGCTAAAAAAGTCCAGTTACATGATCTTTAAAGGTAGCCACAGTTGGGTCAATTATTTTGCAATTCGATCATATTGTGCAATAAAAAAATTGATCACCAGTCAAACACCGATCATTTGCACTGCCACACAGTGTTATAGATTCACAAATGATCAGATTTTTTTAAAGCCTCATTACGGCTTTCTATCAAAAAAGGGCGCCTTGAAACCAAAAAAAATTAATTGAGGAACTGCCCTCCTACATTGATGGACATCCCCATAAACTATATGTTGTTTTGCCCTGAACTAAATAAAGGGAGGGTGGAAATACCCACTCCAACATGGATCACAGAGAGTTCCCTGGAAGCCCTGCCGGGGGTGGGTGTAATGCTTTTGTCCTGTTGACCTAAGATACAGTCCTCCTTCCAGCAAAAGGTATTCAATTATCAATTAAATATCCTCACTATAACAATGGTCTTATCTATGGCAAGTCTTCAATTGTAGCTGCCAAACATGAATGCTACCATTGTTTTATAAACATGCTCCTTACCTATTTATTGTATCTAACATCTAACCTTATATACAGTATAGTACATAGCCACCTTAATGACTAAATGATGACGAATCAATTGCAAATGTAAATTATTGGAAAGATACAAAAGACCTTCAAAGGCATTCCTGAAGAACTGAATAATCAGAAGTGTCAGGTGTTAGTCTAAAGCAACTATAAAAAAACATATTCTAGTTGTAATAGTAAAAATAAATAGCTGTATCAATAGTAAAAAGAAGATATAGTTTCATAGTCACAACTGGATGTTTACTTTTCAAGGTAGATATTTTGGACCCCCCCCCCCTAATAATAAGGGGTGAATCACATATGATTTTTTTTTTTTTCTTATACTGACAGCAAAAAGTTTTTTCTAACTTTTGAGAGAAGAAACTAACTAGAAAACTAACTAGAAACTTGATTGCACAATACTAATTATGTAGAACTGTACTCCATCATCTTTTATTGTACTGGAAGCTAATTATAATGAATAGTGTATACTGATGATGATGGGCAGCCATTTCCACACTTTATTCCATGATTTTTTTTACCATCCAATTGAAAGCAGACCTACGGTCACCATTTGTACTCAATGTACCTCGCAGTGAAACCTCCTGTTTTGCTGTTATCTGGGGTGTAGACACATTTGGGAAGGGAGAAGTCACTGCTGAAATGATGCTCCATTCCCAAGTTTCAAGAGATATGTTTTTAACATTGGTAATGGTTATCTAGTGCCATCTAATGACCATTCATGGTACTGCATTTATACAAATATAGGAAAAATGGGCAAATTTACCAACTCTCCAAATGAAAATGTAAGGGGCTCAAGGGGTACAGCAGGTAAGTTCATATTTTTAGGATGGTGGAGCAGTATAGCTCCATTTTAAGTTCAAACTGACAAGCAAGAAAAGCGCAATACTATGAATGCATCCACTTAGGAAGTAAAGAGATCAATGGAATAAAATACACTATGCAGCAGATTTGTTAAATAAGAGCAAACTTTGCACACTGGGCTTTACACAACTGCTTGAATTTTTCAACACAAAATGATGTTAAGTCCTAGTATTTACAGCATTGCTACCACTTCAAAATAAATTTTCCTAAATAAATTTCCCCATGTAGCCCAATATGAAATAATTTTCATTGTTTCCTCAAAGTGATCTTTGCAGTTTCACTACTTTTTCAATAAATGCAATACAAAGACCTAGTTGTGAAACTGCAAAACTAACAGCAACAGATCACTTTGAGAAAACAATGAAAATATTTTCATATTAGGCTACATGAGAGAAATGTATTTGGAAAATTGATGATGGCGTGGTAGCAATGCTAAATGTGCTGAAATGGTGGTGACAATAACAGCTTTATGTCAAGAATGAGGTGCAAGTTATATTTCAAAGTTTTTCAAGTAAGTTTTGTATGATGAAGAACATATGTATTACAACATATAGAAGAGTATAGGAAGAAGGAGCTTCAGTATTTTATCTGCACAGAAAGAACAGTGCCACCAAGTGGTCATCAATATTGGCACACGTATATAAAAAAAAGTACCATGTAGCAGGCCTTAGATGGAAGGCTGTTTAATGGGTGAGGAGACCCCTTACCTTACTGTGTCCTTTACCAAAAGAACACAGATTTACACTCTGATTCACCTATGATTCACCTATTGCACCCCCTATGAGTGGTTTTAAAGTTGATGGTTAATCACAGATATTTATTTGTGTACAATTCAGACAAATCAGTGTAGGGTTCATAGGTGTAGAGAAAACAAAGAGAAATAATCTGCTGATTCACCTTCACTGTCCAATCAAAGCCTGGGGGCAGGGTAAATTTGGGGCCTCAGGAAAGGTGAAATCACCTGTGCCAATCATTCTGATTTAACGATTCTGGTACGCCTCTAACAGGATGGTGATTGAGGCTGATGCCTTAAATAAATAGTTAGAAAAAGCAAGGTACAACACAGCTAATATCACCATATAAAAGAAAGTAATTTTATTATATCAAAATTCATATTATTTGTATATAATACAAATAATATTGTTAAAAAGAAAAGTTATGAATCATACAGCAGACAGTGTCTTGGTCAGGGTTTCACCTGTAACATAGTTGTGTTCCTTGATGGTCCTGCAAGATAGTCTTACCTTAACACAACAAGCAACTGTGAAACAAAGAACACTTACATTGGTGGTTACAGTGGGGCAAAAAGTATTTAGTCATCCACCAATTGTGCAAGTTGTCCCACTTAAAAAGATGAGAGAGGCGTGTAATTTTCATCATGAGAGACAGAATGGGGGTAAAGAATTCAGGAAATCACATTGCAAGATTTCTAATGAATTAAATGGTAAATTCTTCAGTAAAATAAGTATTTTGTCACGTACAAACAAGCAAGATTTCTGGCTCTCACAGACCTGTAACTTCTCATTACCTGTATTAACCTCCTGGGCGCTATGCCCGAAGTTCGGGCGCAGTTTAATCGCTGATCAAATTGAGCTCGTGCCAGGATCGGGCACAAACGGTGCCTCTCCGTGTGCCTGCGGCTCTGTAGATGAGCCGGAGGCACACGGAGCCCTTCTGGCCCGGTGTCTTCAGCGTCATCTGTGATGCCGAAGGGACCGGGGGGGGGGGGGGGGGGGGGGGGAGTGCCACCATAGACCTCCATGTTAATGGAGGTGGTGCCGCTCACCTTCCCAGACACCGCCGGCATCTATTTGACACCGGCGGTGTGTAGAGGGCTGGGCAGAGAGCCGGCAATCACGGCGGAGCACTGTGTACTCCGCCGCGATTGCGGGAGAAACGGCTTTTCGTGCCATAAAAAAATGGTGCGAAAAGCCCGTAACGCCCAGAGGGTTAAAGGCGTCTGTTTGAAATTGTCATCAGTGTAAAAGACACCTGTCCACAACCTCAGTCACACTGCAAATTCCACTATGGTCAAGTCCAAAGAGCTGTCAAGGACATCAGAAACAAAATTGTAGACCTGTACCAGGCTGTGAAGACTAAGGGTACATTTACACTGGCAGTTTTCAACCGCCAGGTAAACGACCCATTAACGTGACCGACCAGCGGACGCCACATAAGGCGGACGCCACATAAGGCGTCCGCCGGTCGGTTTTCGGGCTGCCGTTCCATATGACCCAAGCTGCTTGGTGTGAAGAAATCAGCTGTGGGAGAAATAATTAGAAAATGGAAGACATACAAGACCATTGATGGAGGAATGGGACAAAATACCAGCAAGAGTGTGTGAAAACCTTGTGAAGACTTACAACTTTTAATATAGACTAAATATTATGTTCCACCATCATGTGCAAAACAATTCTTTAAAAATCAGATAATGTGATGTCCTGGATCCCCACACCCCCCATTCTGTCTCTCATAGTTGAGGACCTATGATGAAATTTACACGCCTCTCTCATCATTTTAAGTGGGAGATCTTGCACAATTGGCTGACTAAATCCATTTTCGTCACTGTATATTGATCTACTTTCTTTCTTATATTTTAGACTTTTATCTCAAAAGTTGTTGGGGTTGTGAAAGATGCTGTTTTCCTCCACAGTGGAGTGAGCTGGCTGGATCACCAATTGAACATAAATGAAGAAACCTACAGACTGATATTATTTTCAACAATAATGGAATTCTTCTTGGGGTTCAGATAAATGTAAATAATTACAAAGTCAAATTGTGTTTTATGCCCGCCTGGATGCTAATGATCACGTAGATCATGTAGAAGTGGAAAGCTCTCCCCTTTTTTCTTCCCTGTGCACCCAATTTGAGTTGAGTTGAGTTTCACAAAACACACACAAGATAATGCAGCTGCTAGGGAAACCACTTTTATGTCTAGATACATATCATGAAAGGTCCTACCAGATTGAGGAATCGCATTATGAAATGATAGGCCTCACTCCTTCCTGAAAGCATCTCTATTTGTCAAAAACCATGGGAAGAAGCGTCAGTAGGAAGACTTTATTAGTGTGTTCTACTGACAAGGACTGTATAATAAGCTTCCAACAAGTGAAAAATAAACAAGTCAGGATGGGAAATAATACCTGTTGGGATTAGGGTTGACTTTCCTTTTAAAGTGCATGAGATTATGGTGATAAAACAGCTGTCTTAAGTTTGTTTAACATGTGGAAGCCCCAAAATAGAGATATCTATATATATCTTCATGGCTTTGCTTTGAAAAATGTTCTCTTATTACTGACAAATATAAAGTGTCCGTAGGAAATATAATGGAAGCTGAATTATCAGGAACTAACAGTGTTGGAGTGGAGCGCCGCAAGTCTACGGATATAGATGGATAAACCTGTCACAAAGCTGGGCCATTCAAATTGGGCAAACCATGAAAAATAGGAAGAAGTTATCTTCACTAAAAAATTCATGATCCAGAGATACAGTCAGCGGTGGATATATGTAAATCTTAACGTTTCTGTGAAGGATAGCCCTCTTCTATCTCTGAGTCTAAAGGAACATTTTGACATTTGGTTTGGTTTGTTTATTTAAATTTTTTCAGTATGAGTTTGAGTCCCTATTTGTGACATGTATACTTAAAAAAGAAGGCCATACAGCAAAGATTAAATTGAGTAAACCTTATAGAACTAAGATTATATTAGGCACATAAGCACACAATTCTCTCTGCAATAAGGACTGTTGTGTACTTGATAAAAACGATTCTGCATTACAGAGGCCAACTTATGCTTGAAGCTGAACATAGACAGTTAGATTTGTGGCCGATTTCGCGGCAGATCGACCGCCGTGCGTGCTAGTGGGATCGATCTGCCGCAATATCGGCTGCAAATCTAATGTGCCACCTTAAATCGGGATGATGTCATCCTGCACGGTTGATCTGCTGAGAAATAATCATGAAATCTAACCGTCTATGCCCAGCTTAGGGCATATGAGTAAATGAGTGTTCCCCACTTTGCCTATTTAGCACATCCACCTTACAAGAAACAAAGACATTTTTTAAAAGAATGTGCATAGAAGTGGAAAAGAAGGTTTTTTTTTTTAGCCTGATCCGTAGTCAACATTTCTCCACATTGGGCCAGTAAATAAGCCATTGGAACCACCACAGCCTTTTCCAGAGTCTTTATTGGTTCTTGAAGGGCCATTGGCTGATCTAGGGATCGTTAACAGGAGCCCAGTAAAGGACCAATTAGAAACCCGCCAGTCTTTTTCAGGCTTTCGCCCGATATACCTGTCACAGGGTTGGTATCTAAACGACCCCTGAGCGTCTGCACAAATTTCCAGGTGCCCGCAGATAGGAGTGCCCCATCGTTTTCCAGGCTGCTGTGGCTGACATATCCATCAATGAGTAATAGGACATATCTATGTGAATGACTTTCCCCAAACGTGAAGGCAAATGGTTAACCCCATTTAAAACTTCTGCCAAAATAGTAAAAAATCCATAATGGAAAGGAGTAACTTAAAAAAAAGTTCCTTTTCCTAAACATTGTTGCTGTGATACACTATTTCATTAAATTTACAAGATGACTGGGCTACTTATACAGTTTTCTGTTTATTTTTCAACAATGTAGCATGTCCTGAAGGAACATATATAGATATTTGTAGACGTGTGACACTTGAGTATATAGCCTCTGGTGGAAATGGGTGATACAGATCTCCTTACTAGATTTCTGGAAAGCTGCAGAGAATGACAAGCAGCTTACTTTTATTACACACGTGAGCATTAATTATATTTAACTGGGTAATTCAATTTGCAACCTATCGTGGTCTCACATTATAGCATACATTTACAAAGACTCACAGCGGACTGCATAGTAACTAGATCAAGGTACTGAACTGAACACCATAGAAGAAGGCTTCATTGCAATTGTGTCACAATACAGTGGGGAAAATGGAATGTATGAATCTTAAGGGATATTTAAACTAAAAATACATTTTTTTAAAAGTCCTTAGATGTGATAGATGCATTTAATTTTTTAGGCTAAAAAATTTTTTTAACAAGGAAAAAATACCTGCTGCTTTGATTAGGGTTGTGGTCTCCTTGTCACTTTCACTTGTCACTGATGCCAAAAACAATGTTATTATCACCCTTCCATGCTATCTTCTACTTATCAATCCATTTCCCATGTAATAGTGTTGAAGAAAGAGATGCTCTTGTTCAATTGAAAATTAATATGTATATAATCTATAACTGTTTAGGTTTGGGGTATAAAATATATGATAAGACTTGAACATATTTTCATTGGACAGCTAAGCTTTTAATTTAAAAATGTATATATGTAGATAACAGTACAAACAATAACCCTACAACACTATTTTACACAAATCAAAACTGCAATGCCAAGTAGCAGCAGCAGCAATTATCCTCTACAACCTAGGGGCCCTTTGGGCATTGTTCGGCGGTCCCCCCTTGGTCCTCCACATGTGGCCCCCAAAACTAACTGTTAATGCATAGGGCATAGCAACTGACCTGTGAAGTGGTCACATGTTGACCAAGCTTTCCTAATCAACTTTGGTGGTCATACATCAGTAAAATTGTCAATGTTGATCAGGGAAACCCGGTCTACATATGAGCGCTGCACCCAGGAGAAGGAGGGGGGTGGGTGCTGTCGGGTTTTGACTGCCTGTTGGGATCTGGTTCACTGCCTGCTAAGATATGTCGACAGGGGGAGGGTCTGGATCGATGTTATGTGTGGCCCTTTAGTGATGCCGAGGGCCGCACTTGTGGCCCTACATATCAACTGTTGCCCACCACTGCTCTACAACTTTGAGATATGAATAGGACATTCATATAAAATAACAAAAATTATAAAGATGCATACTAAGATTAATAAATGATTGTATGGTTTTACAGTACTAATTACTCGCTAATGGTGCTGCCATACATTTAATAAATGTTTAGAGCTATAAGAAATGGGCTGTAACAACAAATCTCAAATAATATTTTATTAATCTGTAAAACCTGTTAAAACGGTTGTCCAATTGGGTGCTCTAGGTCACTGTACATTAGCATCCATTAAATGGTATTATTAATAATAAGAACAGCCATTACATTGACTATCGTAGTTATGTCCTATGTGTATGAACATATATGTATGTGCATATATATATATATATATATATCTCTTATGCCCAAAATATATTTCTTATGCCCAAACATCTGTACTGGTTTACAATGATTAAACCACACAATTTGGCTAGTGATAAGGCTTTCTTCTACTTATTTATTGTATAATTTTCAGGTTTTTGTTGATATTGGCTAATAGTAACAATACCTTTGTTTAGTGGCATGGCACTATTCAGTGACTATGTCAAAGTGAAACAGATCCTCTTATGGGATGATATAGGTAATATACTATTATCTCTTCCAGAATACCATACACTTCAAAGCAGAAGCCGCTCACCTGGCTGTTCTATTTGAGCTCAGTTAATGTCACTTTTTCCTCATCTTTCCGCAGGTACAGGCTTGCATTTTCATTTGGTCACATAATTCTTTTGATGAGGATATCAATTTCACCTTGCTGTCTGAAAGATAGAGAGATGCCATCCTCTCCAGGAAATTGGATATTTCTTCACTGATTTATGAGCACCAGAACACTGCAGGGCTTGTAGGTTACCGTTATTATCTTGCAGAACACTTGACCTCAAGAGGTTGCTGCACAAGGCCTCTTTTTTTGTCTTCACACTGAACAGCTAAGGCAGGGGACAGAGAGGCCCTCCAAACATGCACTTATATTTAGACTGTACAGGGCTTGAAAATAAAACCCTATCCAACTTTGTTTTGTATGGCACAAAAGCGTAATGCATATCCAAAAATACATTCAGAACTTCACTCTGAGCTTGGAGAGCTTTGCAATGCAGTACAGGGTCATCTGGTGCAGGGGTACCTAATGCAAGGCTTTTATTTATCTCGAAAACCTCTTTCTTCTGATAGAAGCTTGAAAGCTGCACAGACACTTGACAAAAAGTGACAATATACATGAGCATCTGCAGTATGGTAAAGGTAAGAAGATACTTTCCTGGGTCATGTTTTTGCCACTAAGTGCTTGGAAGCTTGTCACATATTGTACTGTCTAGGATCACCTCTGCACTTTACAATTCCTATCAGTTTTGTTGTTCCTTTTCAAACTTCCATTACATATAAACTAAAAATAGGGAACTAAAATGCGCACTACCTAAGGTGATAAATAATACGCCTTTCCCAAAGAAGAACTTATTAGTAAATATCTCATGCTTTATAAAAGAAACTGAGATAAGGTGTAATTAATTATCTGAGATATAAGAGATACTTCCCCTTCCATTGATATACTGATATACGTTTAAATGTATTTTTGTTGGTATGTTATATGAGGAGCTACAGTGTACTATTGGATTTAAGCAGTACTGTATTGTATATACATAAGAGAGTTCTCTATGTTGACTGAGATTCTAAGTAATAATATTATCCAATGTACATATTATGAAATATGTCCATGGGTTTTTCTTTATATGTAACTGTATCTCTTC
>CM070036.1:104430958-104465526 GCA_036250615.1 Ptychadena robeensis
ATTCTGGGAAAGGCAGCTGTGGTCCGATCCAAATTTGGACGAATTTACCAAATATATAACCCTATATCGTAGGTATATAGATGACATATTTTTTGTTTGGGATGGCTCAAGGTCGGACCTAGATAGATTTGTGCAGGCCATTCACACCAATGATCTAAACCTGAAGTTTACTCTTAATTGCGACCAAACCAAGATCTCTTTTTTGGACGTATGGATTTTTAAAGCACAGGATCATACTCTTAAAACCTCGCTGTTCTGAAAGGAAACAGCGGGGAATACAATTCTGTACGCGACAAGTTCGCACCCCCAACATCTTATCAATTCCATACCATACAGCCAATACCTTTGTTTAAAACGAAATTGTTCGAATTACAAAGACTATGTGGAAGCCGCTCAGGGACTTAAAGAACGTTTACTCAGCAGGGGTTATAGCAAAACTTTTTGTCGAGCCAATGACAAGGATAGACAAGCCCTAATCTTTGACACCCGAGTAAGACAACCCTCGAATACAGTCAAGGTCATAACCCAATACTCATCACAACACAGCAGCATCCTCGACGAATCCTCAATAACCACTGGGACCTCCTGTGTGAGGACCCAGTACTGAAATATTACGTAAGAACAACACCTGAAATAGTTTTCAGAAGAGCCAAAACACTAAAAGACAAATTGGTTTTGAGTCACTACCAGGGTAACGTAAGAAAAGATAAATGCACCAAATTTGGCACCTTCAAGTGTGGCAAATCTAATTGCATGTACTGCCCATTTCTGAATGACGAGCCTAACATAACATTACCAAATGGTAAAGACCTACAACCTAAACATTTCGCCACTTGTCAAACACCAGGAGTGGTGTATTTGTTTCAGTGCCCCCCCGGGGCCTTTTACGTCGGAAAGGCGAAGAGGCCCCTATGGCAGAGGTTAAAGGAACATCTACGATCCATGGAAGTTGGGAGAATGACGGTACCATTGGGCCGACACATTGCCATATCTCATACATATGACGGGTGTCAATTTTTTAGTTCTGGACAGAATACACACTACAGAACGTAGAGGAGACACTAATAAGTTGTTATTACAACGGGAAATGCGTTGGATTCATACATTGAAAGCCAACTGCTTCCCAGGACTAAACGAAGCTCTAAATTTCAAATGTTTCTTGTAAATAAATATCCATCCTGCGTCCCATAGTTGTTATACACTGCCATACTTATAATTTAGTGGCAACATAACAATTGATATAAAAAAAAAACCCTCTGGATTCTAACATATATTAATCCCAATATTACAATACGCGTGGCATAGGACTAACCACTATGTTGCACGCATTATTTACGTTTTTTTAGATGACCTAATACAAATATAACATCTGTTCATCTCTCTATGTGTCTAAAACTTAGAGAACAATAAGGGAAAAATAACCTTGGATGTCTTAGGCTATGCTGTGTATTTAACATGCATAAATGTCACTATTCAATTTACATTTCTATGAACATGAGAATACTCAATTTTATTTACTTTCAATTCATTCCTAAGTGATCCCAGGCAATGCTTTGGTCTCTGCGAAGGCGAGGTCAGATCCAATAGCCAAGAGCGCAATTGGGGATTGTGGGTATTCTGACGTATGCCCCCCTGCACCCCACCGCCCTGGTGGATGTGGGGTCGTGGGCGGACACGGTGCCCGTGGAGTTCGATCATATTTTGGGGATACGGGCGCACCGCAGAGGGACCAACCCGGGGGCACCACCCATGCACCCATTATAGGTGCGGAGGGGTGTTGCTGTACCTGGAGGGGTCAATCTGCGATGCCCCCTTATTCCTTCTCCCCTATTGAGGTACCCAGACGCACCACACGGATCCCGATGACTCTTCGCCCACCCCCCTCCCTCGTGAGTTTCAGTCCAGGTCTCCGCCCGTGATGTTGACATATGCCAACCTCCGCGGGGCCCGGGTACGGGTCGCGAGATGTGGGGGTGAGGTCACGGGAGAAGAGTGGGGCGGCGCCCGTACGCCGGCAGCGCGGCGCTTCACTCACTGGACGTTGGGGACTATAGAATGGGCGTGATTACATCATTACGCTACGGCGATTCTCCCTCCCCTGTCCGTTGGGGGTGGCTGCGCCGCACTTCCGGCGGCGGGGGACTCATAAGTCCGGGGCACTTTTGACCCTGGACAATCTGCATCTAGGACCACACCGCTTATACAGAGAAATAACATCATACAGGTAGGACATGGATATTAATATGGGATCGATCCGACACATTTACCTGTGAGGATCTACATAACATGGGCTGTTTGTTATTGTTTTTGAAGGAGGAAACAGGGGACGGAAGGATATATACTTATCCCATACACTCCCCCATCTCCGTTCTACGAACAAACCACTCAGGTAAACCATTACCTCCTCAAGTACTTTATGTGCTTCCCCTACCAAACTCCTACCCCACTTGAACTTACAGCAGGTCATACTCTGTCTAGACTCCTACTTTTTAATACTTTATGGACCAAGTCCGCACTCATACTAGAAAATGCAAACCTCATTATACGATATAATCGACATCAGGCTGGATTGTTTTATATACACACTCCCATATATTTGTATGCCTTTTTATATATGTACAACGATCACCTGGTCTGGTGTAATACGTGTTTTCTATAGCACTTAGGTTTTTCGATGGTTTGTTCATGTGTGTATTTATTTATTCATTTATATATTTATTTATTTCACTCAGTTTATTATATTATATTCATCACTATTTAACATATTTATTTATCTATTTATTTATTTACTTTCTTATATATATGTAAATGTCTTGGTATCCACATAAGATACTCATGTCTACATTGGATAGACCTGTATACAATGTCACTATATATCAATGGCTTGTTTTCTGGACTTTCGCTTACGTTTTTTGAATGCACTCTATCTAATTTAGCTATGTCTGTTGCTCCCTATTTATGTAAATTTCTTTCACGGGCATACTTCACACTATTTACACACTCACTCACTTTAATATTTAATTGAATATGTGTATTGTTCTCACATACACTTAGACATACACAAGCACTCATAGGCCACAGACCACACCACACACACTCAGACTTCCGCCTTCATTTCCACACACATTGTTTTACATACATACATCACATAGCCCCAGTCTACACATACCTTCAACACACTACACGTGACCATTACTGACCCCACACACTTAGTCGTCACGCCACATGTATACCTCCCCACCATACATCAGAATCCTCCCCTGTTGACTTATATTTGCAGTAATACAAGTTCTTACGTCTCTATCATATTTTAGGATACGTACTACCTATACGACACCCTATGCAGATAAGAGCCCCCCGTTCCCCAAAATAGACCACGGGACCCGACCCCGCTGCTGCGGGAGTCGTCTATTCCCACACCCCGCGCCTTGGG
Organism: Ptychadena robeensis; assembly: GCA_036250615.1. Lineage (NCBI taxonomy): Eukaryota > Metazoa > Chordata > Amphibia > Anura > Ptychadenidae > Ptychadena > Ptychadena robeensis. The sequence continues at coordinate 104,434,392 of CM070036.1, forward strand.
TAAAGGCTCAACCTCGCTGGCAAGTGCACCACCTTAACCCACAGGTATGCATGATTACCCCCTGGTCGAATGTCCTATTATTGACACATTTTGGACATATACATTATCTCTATTTTTTTAATCTCATATTCATAGATCTCATCAATCCTCCTGAAGAAGCGGCTACCTGCCGCGAAACGCGTCGAGTTATATTGATGTGTGGATAACATTGTCGCATTGAATATGTAACACGAGATCTTTCTCGATATTTGTTATGTACCATAGCTTAATACTGTGTAAACTTGTTTGTTTTTGATATGTTATATACTATATACATTGACCTACATAGGTTTATAAAAGGTCAATAAACCGCTCTTTTTCTACCTCCATTGCCGTATAAAAGTCCCGCTTCCTTGTGTGTACCAGTGAGTCGGTATAGACCCACTGGTAAAGGGTGCCACTTCACATTGGTATTAACCGTGTGAAATTTCTTTTCCAATTTAATATATAGGGATGATGGCAATATGACACCTAAATGCTTACGGATATAGCAGCCTTTAACAATTTATTTCTATTGATAAAATCACAAATATTGTCTATAACAACTAGAACAGTTATTGGGAGTACCTGGAGCTAATACAGACATGGGCAAATAAGGCCCGGAGCCAGATCTGGCATGCCTGGCCTTTTAATCTGACCCTTGTCACCTTGATGAAAAGATGCTCAGGGTCCCCTCTGCTTGTTCCCTGCAATTAGCGTGCATAATACCAAGAGGAGTCTGAATGTCCACCTTATCTCTGCTCATTGCAGTAAACGAGTGGAGTGGAGCCAAAGAGTCTTGTCACCATTGACTCTGTTTTTTTACCCTACTGGTAGTATTATTTATTTGTTGAAGGTGTACAGGGAATGAAAAAAGGTCACAATGTCCCTGCTGCATGCCCCCAGCATAACAAATGAAGCCAGGCATGTGAGGAATCGGGACACCTATGAGGGTGGCCATTACCGGCTCCTGGTCCATCCCCTTCTGTTAAATTTAAGAACCCATTGTGGTCCACAATTCAAAAAGTTTTCCCACCCCTGAGATATGAACTGGTCTAAGAACTGCAATGTCACTTTGTGATGATGTAACTGGAACAAAAAAAAGAAAATACCATTTTAACAATCGGCATAGTACAACGTAAAATTTTTTTATTGTGAATAGAATTCATCTTCTCCATATTTTAAATCTGGCCCAGGGTACTCAATAGAAGACCTGTGGATCATGACCTGACATGGCAGGTTTTATCAATGTCCTTGTATCATATTTGTATTAAAGGTTTTATTAACATAGCTTAATTTATTAGAGCCCTCACATAATGAACTGAACTTCAAATGGACTAATAGCCTACTCTTCACAAAAGTTCCATCACCAATTTGCACAAAGTGCTCTAGATCATAAGACAAATTGATACTCCAATCCTAGGTGAAAAGTCGATTTCAATTCTTTCCAATATTACATCTAAAAGGTAATAAAACTGGCCCTGCAATGCGGTGCTGTGCTATCCAACAATCACAGAATGGTATTAAAGAAGAAAGGTTTAAAACCTAATTAAATTCTCACATTCTTAAATAAAGCACCAGGGAATTATATCCTATCTCCTAATTATTTTTTAATAAACATTCAGAGTAGGAAAGACATAAGCTGTGCTCTGTAGAAAAACATCATTTATGTAATGTTTGCATATTTCAATTTGTGTACCAAAGGTTTCACACAACTTACCAGAAAAACTCTAAATAAATGTTCCATCAAACTGCAATGACTAGAATTGCCAATGTAAACTAAATATTCATCCTGTTACAATAGTACGCCAAAGTGGTTTCTTATTCCAAAACTTTTTACAGCCTTATGGTAACCTGTATATTTAAGCAATACTGTTGTTCCCTTGTTGGCCCCCAGCATGTGATTGGGGAATGAAGGAGAAGAAGCAGTCCAATAGGTTCTTCCTTTGCCACTGCTCCTAATGAAGGAGTCAACCGACCAGGCGTGATGACGCCATCCCGCACCGCCGCTAGTGCCAAGAATCAGCTGGGCACCCTTTGTGTGCTGGCCATTACTGCCCATCTATACCCAGAGGTCCTACTACTGACTGAAGTAGATTTCTGACAAACTTAATACAGCCATTCTTCACAATGCTCAGAATTAAATAAACCTTCCACCCCAAAAAGTAAAAGACTAAATACACTGTGAGGTAGACCTCTAAAACTAAGCAAATAAAAACTAGAAACCAAAAAAGATACTGGCCATAGGGAATGATTCAGATATATGAGCTAATTGACAAAACAAGATTCTTTACAAAATCAATGAAAAGACAAATGAAGGCTGCTCGAATATTTAATAGTTCTTGATTAAACCTATAGCAATGCAATTAAACTGAATTAAAAGAATTAAAAAGTAGGCCTTGTCCAGCTAAATGTTAAAGCCATCATAGTCATTAAACTATCCACTCTTTAACCTCTTTAGTGTTCTCTCCAGACCTCACTGCCAGTGTCATGAATGACACTGGCTGTGTGGAGAGTGGAGGGTGGAGGGAGGAAATGGCAGGCAGTGTACCTTGTACACTGCTGCCATTGCCTGTACCACACTGTTAAAAACGGTGCGGTACAGGCGGTGCGCTAGGGAGGTTAAGCTGAAAATACAGCCTTCAAAATGAAAAGCTTTTATGTTAGCTTTTAAATTACAGTTGATCATACAAATCAGATAAAAAGAAATCACTTGTAAGAACATTCATAAACTAATAAGACTTAAGGAAGGGCTGTCAGATTTAAAAGTAAAGCAGGTAACACACGGCTCGATATTGGAGCCGTTCGAGGTTCCCTGCAGCAGCGTGATGACATCATCACGCTGCTGCCAGATATTGGAGGTGCTGGGTCTCCAGCTCAGCCGATGCTTTGCATGGAGACCCGCGGTCTCCATGCAAAGCAATGGACATCGATTGTGGTTTACGGTCATGTCCGCTATCCCTATTTTCAAACTTGGATTGCCGCATTATATATTGGCCAGATAGATGGCCGTGAGCGCTCATCGAATTAGCCCATTTCTATACACCTGTTCCCAGCTTAAGACTTCAAGACTATGGTGGAACTAGAAATACACTGTTTCTTTAATTATTTATATTTCCTGGAGAAACCCCTCAGTAAATGCAATAAGGTGGGACCTTCATAAAATGAATAGACAATCTGTGCAAGTTTCCAATTTGAGCAACAATGTGAAGGACACAAGTAAAATGCTTACTAAATGAGTCATTTAAATATAATTAAACAAACAAAATAATTTTTTTTCCAGTATATGGAAACATTTATCAGTACATCTGACCATACCTATAGAAATTCTATGACATGCCATTCTAAATCCATAGGCTTAATACTGCAGTTCATCCCCCATCAGTTTTTACTCTCCTTGGAAGATTTTCCAAGTGTGCCAGTGGGATTTTTTGCTTAGTCACCCAGAATAGCATATGTGTATGCCTCTCACTCACATTTCTAGTTCTTCACAAAGGTGTTCATTTCAAGGCTTTGTGTGGGCTGCTCACGTTTCCATAGCAAACTCACCCTCATCCATGTCTTCATGAATCCTACTTTGTGCACTGGGGTACAATCATGGCAGGACAGAAAATGTCCCTCTCCAGAGTTATTTTGATATTTGATATTTTGAGGGAGAAAATGCAAAAATCTGCTTGTAGTCTAGGCTTAGGTTGTCACTGGGCCTTCTAACAAGACAATGACCAAAGCATTCATTGAAATTAGTCCAACAGTTCCCCAAGGATACCAAAATCCTGGAGTGGTCCGCACAGAGCCCAGACCTCAATCCTATTGAGAATCTTTGGCGGGTGAACAAAGTGAATGTCCATGTCTCTGAGGGCCAAAATCCCTTAGGAGGCCTGTGCCTACTTAGTAAAGAACTACTCTAAGAGATTGTTGTCAGTTGTGGCTCAGAAAGGGTACTGTAAGGGTACTTATACAGCCAATGATACCTCATTGGTGAACCCAGGGATCACAGACAGTGTCAGCACAGCAGGCTTCATGGTCAAAGCAAGTCTCCCTGTTTTGACCTAGGGATTTGTTCTGCCTGGACTTCCAAACGGCATTCCAGAGTCCATGTGGTTGTGTTCCACTAATTACAGGCATGTCTTGCCACCCCAACCAAGGAGATGCCAGGTGGCATAATGTGATTGGGCAATCTGCCCATTTAATGGGACTCTGCCTTGCACACCATTGCCTGTTATAGTCTATGTATAGCAGTGTGCTTGGGTGTGCTTTTGTGTTTGCTATAGAGTTACCACTGTGTTTCGTACCTGTCTGTTTGCACGTATACTTGTTGCCAGAAGGGACACAGCCTGATTTGTATCTTGCCTAAAATTTCCTTGCCCTGACTTTGGCAATCTTTGGCAAACTAATCCTTCTGTATGACCCTTGCCTTGTTTTTAAATTACCCAATAAAGACTGTTATCTGGATTTCTCGTGTTGGTGGTGATTGTGTGCCAAGGCCCATTACAGGTACACTATTGACTATCAATGGCCAGGGGGCCAAGAATTGTGGATGTATATTTTTGCCCTTGTTTCGTTAAAATATCCTAAATAAACTTAGTGGACATTGTTAAAGACGTAAATATCATATAAAAAACAAATACTTGTTAATGGTTGTTGTTAATGGTCATTTTCATGGAGAAATCAAGTGTGTTGTCTTATTAAAAAGGGAGATAATAGTTTTGGCATTAACTGTGTGTGTGTATATATATATGGCTGCACACAACTGGTATGCAGGCATGCATGCGTATCAAAAACAAGCTATGCGTAGCTGCAGTTACTCCACGCCCTTGCATGATAATAACTAGGAGGTATTCCGGGGGGTGGGGGGCGTCAGCCAGAGAGGGGATAGATATGCAGCACTCATCGTCCCTCTCCTCACCCCCCATCTTCCCTAATGTGTCCGAAAAAAGCTGGTGACATGATCTGAACATAATAAATAGTTGTACAAACAACTTCCCTTTATCTTGTATACACTACTGTAAAATTTAAATGTTTTAGATTATCAGAATACTTTCAGTTTTTATTTTTAAATGTATACAATTTATGTCAATTGAATTGTAATATAACTATAAAAGGCTAAAAGGCTGAGTAGCTCACTAAAAAAGTTGAATATATATATATATATATATATATATATATATATATATATACACACACACACTAGGCACATAAGCCAAATACTACCATACTATTCACTACTGGTTACATTGCCAAAGTAAGATGTTAGGATATTTAGCACCTTAAAAATCTATAGCAATGTAATTTTTCTGACATTCAGCAATCCAGCGTAACAAGTACGAACACAAACTATGCCCATGTTCAATTCATTTGTCACACTGTACTACACCTTTGATTCATTTAAACTTGTGATAGGAAAAGCTAAAGGGTCACAAAGCCTCCAAGCTCTAATCTATTTTTTACTGCTGTGTCTGCACTAGTCCTGTGTCAAGTGATGATTTAATCGGATAAACAGAACCACTGCCCGATTTGTGCCCATAAATTGTGTAACATACTGGAATGACAACTGTTCTCTTACTACCCAATAAAAAACAGTTTAGTGCAATTAAAGTATATTGTCTAACAGCCGCCTAAATGTTATTATAGGACATAACTGCCATCACCACCCAGGTAATATTATATAGGTCCAGTACTTTTTCTTTGCCTAATTCAGTTGGCATTTTCATATACAGAAATGCTATCTTGACTGTGACTGCTTATGCTGTGCAGCACACAAATCCAATCTTTTACTGATAGAATAAGAAACTTTCAATCTAATATATACAGTTGCAGTTTGATATATATCCAGTTTGATATATGCAGGATGTAAAAACTATAGTAAAAATGAAAGACCATAAACCCTGCCAAGTGAAATACATTTGTTTTACAAATTCATTATTGAATTAGCATCATTATGATTGGGATTACCCTCCTTGGTGGTTACCCCCAGTGTAGCTTGGGGTACGTTTGTATACAAAACAAACTCGCCCCAAGCTACACTCTGGGAAACTCACCTATGCTGGAAAAGGGCGCTGCAATTCTGAATATTGGAGTACTCACCGTTCACTTCTGACACCCCCTCTTTGGCAATGCACGGAGAGGTGCGGGGGTATTATTGGCACCATTGACCTCCATGGTAAGTTTCCTGCCCCACATCCTTGGTCGTCGGTGATTTGTAGAGTGGAGGAGGCAGGGTGGGGAAACATGACAGAGTGTACTATGTACTCTGCATTTATTGCCCACACTGCGTTGTTGAAAACAACGCAGTACAGGCAAACTGCCAGGGAGGTTAATGGCCACTATTATAAGTGAGCTTAGACTTTAAGGAAATAGCATTATTTGTGGATTATGTCTATATAGGGTTTCTTCTGTTCATGGTAGAATTTTAACTTTCATTTTTGGATGCGGAGACAAGTGTTCAGTTATATTCAGAGCCCGAGCCCATACACTTATTTCCGCTACAGAATTGTGTAGTGTATTATTCTACTTGCCATACACTCAACAACATCTGCACTATTGATTTTGTATTCAATCCCTTTGCGCAGTATCAACTGGCAACCTAAAATGTATTGATAGAATTTTATTTTGGGGGGTTTGCCAGCAAGGGACACAAAGTACATCAGGTGAGTTTAAGTGCACTTTAAATTTGATTCCTTTGCTCCAAAGTACAATAGTGAATACAGATTGATCAAAACACCTAAAAAACTCATTAGATACTTGGATGAACAACTTAAATGATCCATTTTTTTTCTAGTTGATTGAACAGAAAAATTGACCTGGGTATGGGCAACTAAAGACAGTCTCTGTGAAAAGAAGTAATATGTAAGCTGACATTATTGATCGCCCTTACTAGCTGACTGCCTGTCATACTTAGAACATGCATGGAACTTTGACATCGACCACATTAGACTTAATGTGACTTCTTTCTGCAGGAGTCTATATATTTATTGTTAATAATTTCCCTTTAGCCAGACCATTTAAAATGTAAAATTCTGTACAGTGAATTGACTAAAATACTATATATAACACACAATGAAACCAGAATGAGAAACCAAACTACTAAACATACTAAAATATGTTAGAAACTATAATATTACCAGCTGGATGAGCAAACTAATTAGGTCTGTCAAAGGCTTATTGACCAGCAGAAGGTCTTCAGCTGCTTGAGCATCTCCTCCTTGACCATTCTTCTGAGCCTGCATGAACAGTTTAGGAAGAAATAATTAATAAAATGTGCAGGAAGTATATAGCAGCAAAAGTGAATGATCAGTGGCAACAAAGTCCAACTATGCCAATTGTCTTTGTTTTTGTGAGTTTGCATTTGTGACTTAGAATAAAATGCTACAAATCCGAAATGTCACCATGTAAGAGCATTTAAGTTTACCCAAACTACCGTCAAGACCTTTTCCTGCTTAAAGGTGACCATACACGTGCCGATTTTTCGGCCGTTTTTAGCCCTCCCGACCGATCCGGTAGGTCGGTCGGGTGGGATTCAGAACTGTTTTAAAACCGGCTGAAAAGTCGGTCGGGTCCCGCCCGCGGATGCCCGATTTTTCGGGAAGACGGCAGCTTGTACATGACGGCAGCTTGTACATGACATATACAAACTGCCGTTTCCCCGAAAAATCGGGCATCCGCGGTCGGGACCCGACCGACTTTTCAGCCGATTTTAAAACAGTTCTGAATCCCTCCCTCCCGACCTACCCGACCGCATCGGGAGGGCTAAAAACGGCCGAAAAATCGGCACGTGTATGGTCACCTTAACTGAGGTGGACAGGTATTCTAGAGCATGGTTTAATGTGGTTTGTATTCAAACAATTATTCTTCAATATTGACATTTTAACATTGAAGTGCATGTCCAGCCCAAACATTGGTCTGGAAAGAGTGAGGAAGTGTTATATTATATGTCACATTGTTGCTGCTATTTGGGACATATTTAAGGTAGCCATACACGGGTCAATTATTTAGCATTTTGATCCTCTTTTCGATCATATTGCACAATAAAAAAAACACCAGACGAACATCGATAGTTTGTAACGACACACAGTATTATAGATTTACAGACGACCAGTTTTTTTATTTTTACAGTGTCATAAGCACTTTCTGCCACAAGAGGGCACGTGGAAACCAAAAAACGACATGTACATGTAAAAAATCGAATACAATTTCCAACATGTCAGATCACAGCTCGATTGATTTAATGTTCAATTTTAATGACATCAATAAATCGATTTTGTGGTCAATCAAAGTGAAATATCGACCCGTGTATGGCTACCCTTTGATAAATTTTTCTTTAGTTCTGTCCTATCCTGTACTATTTGCAGTTGGGGTTCCTAACATTGGAACAAACAAAAAGGTAAGAGTAAGAGATGGCAAGAACACTTGTCAGCCTTTTTAAACCCAGGGACATCGTCACTTTGTGTTGGTGTTTCTTGAAATCAAGCCAGAACATGACTGACATGAGGGGTCAGATCATGCTCTCAGGTGGGTGCCCACACTTTTATGGCCTGCAAGCTACTTTTTAACCCTTTATTTCGGATCGTCCGTTGTTTATGTCAGCAGGGCCCCGTGGGTGGATCTACCATCTGACAGCTCTTCCGCCTCCCCAGCTAAGCTTAATGACGGTAGAGGGAATGCGCTCCTGGTAAGCCAAAGCACGACCACCCGCGCACACACTTCCCCCCCAAGTTTGGTAGGGAAAAGTGTGTCTTATGAGGTGAAAAATATGGTAGTAAGTCAAAATGATCTACAACAATAAAAAATAGGCCCCTTATATTAAAACAGACTAACAAAAAAGCCCTGTCTACAACAATAAAAAATAGGCCCCTTGAATTAAAACAGACTAACAAAAAAGCCCTGTTTTAATAACCTCTCTAGCGGTATGGCAGTATCATGCTGCTTTTAAAGGCCCAATACAGGCAATCAAAGCAGAGTACACTGTACTTTGCCATGATTCCCTGCCCTCCCTCCTTCCCTCTACACATGTGGGCCAGGAAAGCAACGTCCCTCCATTATCATGGAGGTCTAGGGCGCGACCCCCCCCCCCTGCCACGGGGCAGGAGGCGATTGGCGGGCCAGCCGCGATGCAGAATCGCTGCAGGCTCACCAAGTGTAAGTGACTATTCCCAAATCCTTGTTTTGTAAACCAAAGCCATACCGCCAAAGAGATAATAATGACGAGTTAAAAAAAAAACCCAGACCTCTCTGATCTACTTCCGTTGCCTTGGTGATCAACCAGTAGATCGAGAACAATGTCTTGGGCACCCATACTTGCTGACATGGCTTGATGATGGCATTTGTCTGTGGGCTCTGCCTGACGTGTTTTAGTAAGTAATACACACGTGTAGAGTGAAAACATTTTCATTACTGGACAGGAGACTGTATAGATCACTTGGGCTTCTTAACCTTTTTTTTATGTGAAATGAAAAGAGCCTTAGCGTATCAACTTGTGAGGACACCTTGAATCCCATTCTGGAGCACTGACTATACGGTCATAACAATCTACTCCAATTAAGTCAGAACCTCATCAAATTAATGATAAAACTATTTTATTTATGTAAGCGTTTTTACGTGCGAATATAAAAACCATTTTGATTGGCCATCTGCTTGTACTCTAAGCACACAGCCTGTACTAACTCAGCTAAATGTTAAATATTGTAACATACATATTGCTACTCTGTTTTCCAATTCTCACTGGAAACCGAAAATAAAGAAGAAAAAATACTTCAGGAGGTTTGCAGAGTTACAAGCTATAATTTAGGCATATGGATTATGACCAAAGTATACAGAATATCAAGTTCCCCTATGAATAGCAATTTCTGTTCCCCATACCTGAATGGCCAGCCGTACCACACCAGATGTGTATTTTAGCATGCAATGCAAAATGTCTAGCAACAGGAGAAGCTGTGCATTGGCAGATTTTAGGCGAATTTTGTCATCAACCTCAAGATACAAAGCTGCTGTTTCCACAATCAAGTTTGACACATGGTGTACCAGTCCTAAAATAAAGATATAAATAAAACACATGATTTAGAAATAATACATGGTTACAAACACAGAAACTGAAAAACACATTTCTATTGTCACAGCTTGCTTGCTATACACAATATGTGTACCTATTACTGAAACATGATTTATCAAGTCATAAGCTCTATCCCTATTGCTCTCATTTAAAGCGGCCCTACCACCTCGGTATCTGCTTCATATTATCAGCACCTGTAGGGCAGATTGGAGGTTAAATAAGTAAATACCGTATTTTTCGAACTATAAGGGGGGAAAAGTGCATGCATCTTATGGGCATGCCCGACCACAAGACTAGCCATGAAGGTGTGGAAGCTGTCAGATGGGAGATCCGCCTGTGTATTGCTTATATCAGCAGAGCCCTCCCGATATAAGCAATGATGAGAAGAGAGTGATAGATTAATGCCCATGTATCTCTGCCTGTGTGTGAAAACTTCAATGATGCTGCAGCTTCCAGAGACCCAGCCCTGCCCCTCATGCTCTGGCCTCAAGGGGATTTGAGAAGGTAGATGTCACTTCTAATTTCTACCTTTCCAAGTCCCCTTGTGCCCTGCAGCCAGCCAGATTTGAAGCCAGTGATGCTGGAGGGGCGGAGCATCACCGGATTCAGATCTGTATTGGTGGAGGGAGCAACTTGAACAGCCTCGCTTCTCCATCTTACATGCTGGAGGACAGGACGCTCCAGGCATGCCGGCGCAGGAGCATGGAAGAGGGAAAGGTAAGTATGGGATTTTTATTTGATCGGTTTTCCTAAATCAAGTATTAAACCGCTTTAACAAAAACTAAACAGCGGATTTAGAATTATTTCATACATAAGCGATGTAAAATTAATCAATTACACAACACTGCTTTTGCTTTTTGAGCACTGTTGGGTGTTCCTTATAGATTTTTGGCTGCTGCTAATGAAAAGCACACGCAAATTTGCCCATTACCTACTATTATAAAATCTTTGATTTTGTCATGTTAGGCCACAGCTCCACTACATGCGTCATCTTGTTGCGTTCTTAGACCCCCACATTCTCTTTAAACACATCACATCTGTGTGTGCCAGCCCACATTGAATATAAGCTTAATAGATGCGCACTGGCCTTATTGTTATATTTCTAGCCAAAATTTTTAATTTTGTAACAGACCTATTAACAACATTTTGTGCAGCCTGGGCATGTGCACACCAGGTCGTGTGTACATATTGCATCAGAATATAGCATTGCCTCAGAAATACTGTAAGGTAGGTTAGATGTAATTGATTATTAGGACGATCGGTGTAGGTCCTGAGTGCTGCAATACATTCTGATATATTTGTGGCAAGTTTACGCTTATTTAGCACTGCTCTTCTGAAGAAATCATAAAATTTGTATTTTGGATGTAAAATTGGTGATCAATAAAAGGAATGGGCAGCCCAAATTTGCAGCCAATTGGCAGTGACATTGATTTGAAGCATGCTTCTCAGGCAATCCACATCTCATAACACAGCCAGAATTTAACAAACTGCTTTTGAATCTGCCAAAAGCATAAGTCAGATTGCTGGGATTGCGACTGCTGGAATGGTGTTTGCTGCCACCAGGTATGAAGATTTCTGTTTTGTGAAGACCATATGACCAAATTCTTTGCCAAAGTTGACAGTCGGTTTCTTTGATGACGTAAAAGTATTGTTTCTGGCATTGGGTTAGTACAATAAGCCCAAGAGTGGTGTCTTTTTAATGATTCATCAAATATTAAGCACTTCTATACCTGTTAGTTACACAGCACACATGAAGGAAAAATATGAGAATATGGAAATTTTTCTAAAGCACATCTAGTACTGAAAGAATATCTTAGAACACCTAAAAGTCATTGCTCTGTTAATGGGACTGCAACTCGGCTATACAAAGTGTTGTTGTTTCATCTGTGAATGGGACAGTTGTGCCAAAGAGGCAAATTACTGTAGACAGAGCTGGGCACTTCGACAAAACTTCCTTCCGGGACAGAAAAATGTGAACCATTTGGCGACCAGGGAAATGCTTTTTTGCCTCCTACATGATTCAGAAATTTGCCAACATGTAAGCTGACGGACATGCATTTATAGACAGAGGTGCACATAAGTGGTACTCTGGTACTCAAAAGGGGCCAAAAACGAGCTATGCGTACCTGCATTATTGTTACAAAGCTCATATGTGTACTAACAACTTGTAGCCAATCCATGTCTGGGCGGCCTCAGCTAAATGTTAAATGTATACAATTATACTATGAATGCAGATTGATATACCATAGCTTATGAACAACTCATCTTTGTATACTTAAAGTATACAGTGAGGAACATAAGTATTTGACAAATGAGGAGGGATCTGAAATTCACATTGTAGGTGCATTCCCACTGTGAGAGACAGCATTTTAAAAAAAATCATGGGCAAGACCAAAGAGCTGTCAAAAGACACCAGAGACAAAATTGGTACTCCGTGTAGTATTCAAATCAAAGGAGCGTAATTTATTTATTACAAAAGCATAATGTCACAAATAGGTGTGTGTCCAAATTACTCATATTGCACACTGATCCAAAAACATCCACAGTGATACATAATTAATGCAAAACTCTGTTGACACGTTTCGCAACATAAAAGTCGCTTTATCGGGACACTTGTGCATGCAGACATTGTGTTATCACTGTAAGAGAACCAAAATTGTCCATCAATATGGGTTTTTTGGTTGCTGAATTGGTCCCATAGGATAGGCATATGCCCATAATTTCCTGCTCAAAGGTAAACTAGCCCCTAATCTGGACTGAGACCAGAGCGGGCAGCCCAACCTTCTCTGTCCCCAGGAGGGATGGGTGGCAATGGTCGAACATAGGGAACGGGGAACCTATCCTGGGCTGGCTTATGCGCGTTTGTTGAAAACATGTGAATAAAAATGTATTATGGACCACTGTTATTAACGGATCTAGAGTGTTGGAATAAAGGCAGTGGATGGGGGAGAGTTGTTCCTTTTTACCACATAGATCCCAAGGGGTGGTGGGTGTGAACGTTTGTGGTCTAGTGAATGATCTAGGTTTGGTTATCAGAATGTGAGGATAGTTGATGTGAAAATGTGAGGTTGGGATGGTTGGCATATTTTAGTTCTCTTGCAGTGACAATGCATTGCCAATGGACACACACCTATTTGGGACTTTATGCTTTCATAATAAATAAATTACCCTTTTTTATTTGAATACTACATGGAGTACCTTTAATGTTTGCCTCAAAATCTTTTTTCCATCAACCCCACCAGCTGTGAGGGAATTGTTAAGCAAATTGGTACAAGTTGTTTTCTGTTTCAGTATTGACTTAATTTCATGGCAAACGCTGGACTTTTATGATTAGTTGACCTATATGTAAGGGGTTATCCTATTTTTCGTTGTTCTAGGAGCAGGTCAATGACATGAAGAGAGCTAGGACCGCAATTTCAAAGGCAACTGTCAGTAGCACAATAAGCAGTCATGGTTTCAAATCATGCATTGCAGTGAGTATTTTGTCTTTTGTTTTATTTTGTTTCATTTTATTTTACCAATAACAGTACCTTATTTTGTTGTACTAGGTTGTGCGACTTTTGTCCTTATTCCTGTTTGTCTGTTACAGGGGGACCACACTCATCCATTTTGAGAGCTACATGCAACTTAAACACCCACCCCTCATACTGACCCAATTTTACTCTGTGATCTTTGCCTAGGCCCCATACACCCACTGAGGGCCTTTCTGGCCACTGACATCACTGTAACTGTGTAATCACTGCTGGCGTTTGTGCGCAACTATCTATTATCTTTCTATGATCCAGAGGAGGCATGGGAGAAGTCATGTGGTTAGATGAGACCAAAGTAGAACTTTTTGGTGTAAATTTCACCTGCCCAGTTTGGAGCAAAAAGGACGAGTTGCATCCCAAGAACACCCATGCCTACTGTGAAGCATGGGGTGGTAACATCATGCTTTGGGGTGCTTTTTAACAAAGGGGACAGGATGTCTGCACTGTATTAAGGAGAGAATTAATGAGGCCATGTATTGTGAAATTTTGAGCAACAACCTCCTTCCCTCAGTCAAAGAATTGAAGATGGGTCACGGCTGGGTCTTCCAACATGACAAGGACCTGAAGCACACAGCTAAGATAACCAAGCAGTGGCTCCGTAAGAAGCATTTCAAGGTTCTGGAGTGGCTTAGCGAGTCTCCAGACCTAAATCCAAAAGAAAATCATTGAAGAGAGCTGAAACTCCATATTGCTCAGCAACAGCCCAGAAACCTGACAGATCTAGAGGAGATCTGTGTGGTGGAGTGAGCCAAAATCCCTTTTGAAGTGTGTACAAACCTGGTGTTCAAAAACTTATGTGCAGCAGTGCAATATAAATAAATTCTTTATCAATCATACAATGTGATTTCTTGATTTTTTAAATACAGCGGGAATGCATCTACAATGTGAGTTTCAGACCCCTCCATGATTTCTAAGTAGGAGAACTTGCAAAATCGCAGGGTGTTCCAATACTTATGTTTCTTACTGTATATAAATCTCCAAGTCAGGATGTATTTTCAAGTCTTGCAATAGTGTACTTTTAAACCCTGGATAATAACAGGGAAACTGTTGTTCTAGAACTCTTTGACACTTGCTGTATAGCAATATTTTAGGTTGTACCGTGCAGCATTGTTTGTACCAAAACACAAAATATGATCAGTTGGTTAGTATTTGCTCTTTATAGAACAAACATAACATTTGAGGCTTTTGGTATTCATCCATAATGGGATATATCATGTTCTATCACAGAGATCTAGCATACAAAGCAATACACACAATGTAATATAATGTTAGTAGAAAAAGTGTAGTAGGGTTGTATGGCTACACTTGTGATATGTTCGTAGCACATGCCTTTCATTACTCTGGCAGGTGTAACATCTAATGTGTTATCAGCAGTAATGACTTTCAATGTCATTTCACCACATTTGCTCTTAGCAGCCTCTTAAAAACTACTCTGCTGTGTCTTGCCACTGATTGGATTTTCATTCTCTGCTTTCTAAATGTATTGTTACAGGAAATTGATGTCCTGCTTTGCTCAGTTTTTTTAAAATAGCCCAGTTCTAATGTTATTTGTTTCCTATTAAGACACAAGTGATTTTTCAGCATTTGCTACAATGCTACAGTAATCATTGAAAGGGAAGAGCCTAAAAGCATAAAAGCAATGCAATGAGTGTATGTGTCTGCCTTGCAGATTATAAAAATGGTATAAAGCTTGAATGAAGTGAATCCCATGCTTGGGTCACACTGATTGAAAAATAATCAATAGTTTCTAATAAACAACTTATTTGTAAAAATATGAATCATGCTCTGGAGAAAAAAAACCTTGTAAGGTTAAAGATATTTGCAGTTCTAGTACAAATTGATGTCCTAAATATTATATGAATAATTATCTTCTAAACCCTA
This sequence comes from Ptychadena robeensis, assembly GCA_036250615.1. Lineage (NCBI taxonomy): Eukaryota > Metazoa > Chordata > Amphibia > Anura > Ptychadenidae > Ptychadena > Ptychadena robeensis. The sequence continues at coordinate 104,449,866 of CM070036.1, forward strand.
GGGGCCCAACCTGCGGCCCGGGAGACTCATGCGGCCCTTTGGGCGTTGTTCGGCGGCCCCCCCTTGGTCCTCCACATATGGCCACCAAAACCTGTTTTAACATTAAAACTGTTAATGCATGGAGCATAGCAACTCACCTGTGAAGTGGTCACACTCTGACCTGGCTTTCCTAATCAATTTTGGCGGTCCTACATCCGTAAAATTGTCAATGTTGATCAGGGAAACCAGGCTATGTGGACGGGGGAGGGTCTGGATCGATGTTATGTGCGGCCCTTTAGTGAGGCCAAAGGCCGCATTTCTGGCCCTCCACATCAACTCAGTTGCCCACCACTGCTCTAAACAAATCCTATTACGTAATTTTTAAAAGGTTACATGTATAACCAATGATACATGGCATTAGGATACATAAACTATGCTAATGGTTTTGGCTTGAACCTTGCAATTTGTACTACTGCTGCTTTTGTTTAATTTTTTTCAAGCAAACAAAATCATAGTACAACTGGGAGGATAAAAAAAAATTCAATCACATATACACCTGTCTATCTAAACATGCCAACAGGTTTAAAGCACTAAAAAGAAAAAAAAAATCAAGAGAACTTGCTGATTCCACATGGAGAAGTAAAACATTTTGGAAGGATTCTTGGTGCTTTCAAATAAATCGCCGAGAGTTCTGCAGAGATGGATACCTGTCTAGACTAATTTTGGAAAGATTGCTCAAAATAATACTATGTTGTGACTTATTTTTCTACATAACAAATTCGACATATTAAGAAATGAGCTAAAGATGTACCAAGGTACAGATCTATGCTTTGTTCTTTAAAAGCATTATATGTATAATACAATATAAAATATGAAATCTTTGACTTGTAAAAAGGTCTGAGGACTTGATAGTACATTTTTATTGCAAAACAGAGCCTCAACAACCATCACATGTTGACACTGCTATGTCACATGTATACCCAAAAACAACATACTCTAGGGAGCCCTAGATCTTTAAATATAGCCTCTAGTCTCCTATCCCAGCTGTCACTTGTGGAGAACATGCTGGTGACACTTTTTTATTATTATCATTTATTTATATAGCGCCAACATATTACCAGAATTCCTTAGAAAGCTGTGAAGACAGCAATGTTTGCTGGGGATTCCTTTAAACAATTAACATATCCAGATATAACTTGTAACCACTGACATCCATGATCTAAGCTAACTATAAGAAGGTATTCCTTCTAATAATGACCATTATAAATAACCATTTTCCCAAAAACTTCCCTATTGTTAAGAGTATTTTTTCTTCTGTTCACCAGTGTAAAGTGGCCCTTCTCCTCAATTTTAGCAATATACCTAAAGCCCCCCATACACGTTCCGATTTTTCGTACGAATTTTGCCCGACCGACCGATCGGGTCGGGAGATTATTCGATCGGGAGATGAATCGGATTCGGAATTATGTACCCGACCGATCCCGATGTCTCAAAATCGGCCGAAAAATCGATCGGGACCGATTCGGACCTGTCCGTAAATTTTTGGTCGATCTGCTGTTAATAAATAGGGTCGGGCTGATGGATTGGTGATAATTCGAATTCCGATTTTTCGTGCCAGCCGACCGACCGACCATAACATTTTAGGTGAAAATCGGGTGACAGGATCGGACGAAAAATCGGTCGGGAGAATAATCGGAACGTGTATGGGGGGCTTAAAGCAGGGAATAGACGGCTAAAAATGTGAACCGCCTGATGTTCACTGCATGGACACGTGGTTTCCATGCAAAGAAACAGACATCGGCCGTATTTAACGATCATGTCTGATATGACTGCTTTCAAGCGGGTAGGTTGATTGGTAGATAGATGGCCGTGCACACGGCGCTAGAAGCGGCCTTCGATCTGGCCCATATCTACATGTCTGTACCCTGCTTAAGAATTTCCTTCTTGTGAGCAGGGTACACTGATAATTAATGTGATCAATGATACACAATTGCTCTTTATTGCTTTCACCTGCAGCACATACATACGTGATATTTCAAGGTACTTGAACAACCAGTTCACCAAAATTGTAAAAGATTGCTGGATAAAAAAGTGAGGTATTGAGAAGTTAATTGTGTTCTGTTATTGACACCTTTTTAAAATTTTATTTTTTATATAAATGTATGAAATGTTCTAGTCATCTTTTCAAAGCTTATGCACCAGAAATGTATTATACCATAACAGATTCAATACAAGACCAAAAATTCTTGTAAGATACACATAAGAAATAAATGCAATTGGGCACCAAAAGGCTGATAATTAACTTATATGTTAAACTTAAGACATGGAGGCTGTAAAAAAACAAAACATCAGCTAGCAAATTCTCAACAACAAATTAGATAACATGCAGTATATGTTTTATGTTAATTGCTTCCCAGTTAATATCTAATATGCACTGAAATACAGTTTAGAATTTAACTTGATAACATATGCATGTGCTCCGAAAATTCATGCAGGACTGTTAACACAAGTAAATGCGTGCATTGATGTCTCAGTACCTAATAATACATAGTCTCAGTACCTAATAATACATATTATATATAATGCTTATGAATGTTGCATAATATATATAATGCATTTCATTAATAGGCAAACTTGTTAACCGAGTGAAAAGTAACCTTCATTAGTGATTCACGATGCCTGCATTTCTCAGATGATTTGGAGGCTACTTACACACTGATAATGTTAGCTGTGATTACCCCTGACACTTTAGTGCAGGACATCATTTTAATTCAAAAAGAGAAGTTTCAATGAGGTGAAAACAGTCCCAAGGAAGAAGTAAAAATAAAGCTAATTACCTCCTCTGTGTTTTTCATGAATCCCTGGATACCTAGAAATACTATATTTAGTTTTCATATAAGAAATACTTATATCAAACTTTCAGCTCTCTCAGTGGACACCACTGACAACACAAAGTAATAGGGGGACATCCAGCATGGCCTTTAGATTTCATTTGGTACACTATCCAATTAAATGAACATGTCATAATACCATGGACAGAAATCAAAGGTATCTAAAGTCTATGGAAGCCTTAAAATTTTATGTGGCTACATTTCACGGTCTATAATTGGGAACAATAGACTCGCTGGACTCAAAGAGGTCAGAGGGCCCAAACACTGACTGGATACCCAAAAAGCAAAATCATTCAGCTTGATCTTCAAACAGTATCACCTGTCAAGATTGGTCAACAACAATAGGATGTCTCTACAATTCCCCTGTGCCGAAACACAGCAAATTACTGCTGATGTTGCATTTTTCTTTTTTCACTTTTTTAGTATGCCAATCACTTTTTACATGCCTATATCTAGAGCCAATACAATATTTTAAAATCCTTGTTATCTCCAAATACCACATAGCTATTTACATGACTAGGGTGATAGACTGGTGCTGCCATTCCGCTCATAAACAACGGGTGACTATGGAACAGGAAGACTCACCTTGGGATCGTAGGGGTATGCCTTGGATGAAACATAGCACCCCTCAGTCGATCACCACACACCCTCTGATCGGACCCACGATTAGTATCGCACGCAAATATATTGGGGACACTAACTTCTCTCCCCTCCCTTCTCACCATCTCCACTGTACCCTATACTAGAAAACCCAGCTTTCCCGCCGGGAATTAAAACCCAACCCTTCTCACTGTTGGTTACCAGGGGAGTATTTCGAGCCATGGACTTTGCTACACAGATAGGCTGGTACACTTTAAACGACATTAAAGACACGGAAGAACTGGGTCCACACTTCTGGAATGCACTCCAATTAAGACACTTTCTGCATAGCTTGCCGTTTCATAGTGATTATACACGCCAACTTACCCACTTCGAATCAATGTGCAGGGAGGCTAAACCTGTCAGACACTCGATCTCTATGATATACGACAATCTGGTAGCCCCACCCGAGTCCTATGTCCCATCCTTTATAAAGGCCTGGGAAAGGGACCTCTCGGTCACATTCTCGAGATCACAACTGGACAAGCTATTACGCTTAGCTTATCAATCCTCAATGGCATCTCGCTTCCAAGAACAAAGCTACAAAATAATCTCTAGGTGGTACAGAGTCCCCACACTGCTTCACAAATATGAAGATTCAATCTCGGACAGACCGAGGGTATATATCTACACATATTTTGGGAATGCGACAAGATTCGGCCCTTCTGGGAAAAGGTCCGTTGCAGCATCAAACTGATCACTGGAGTCGACCTAGGCGATAACCTGGCGACCTATCTGTTACATTTGAACCCTTGGCCTATCTCTAAGTATAAACAATCACTTATTAAACATCTTATCACGGCAGCCCGCACATGCATCCCCTTGATGTGGAAACAAACTACTCTCCCTACAGTCCAACTCTGGTTTTCTAAAATTGCTGAACTACGGCTGATGGAAGATTTGACAGCATCTATATACAACGCTGAGGACAAATTCGCCACTACATGGGAAAAGTGGCGATTGTTCTCTTCCTCAGACAAATACGCAGAACTGTTGGGGTCATAATTCTTTCCTTCCCACCTTCCCTCCACCATTTTTCCTTCCCCCTTCTGCCTCACCTTTCTTAAACCATTTTCCTTAACTTCATACGTCATCCCCTACTTACCTTCTTTTTGTCTTATATCACTCGCCTCCGTGTGAGGTTTCATTTCCTTTTTATTTTTGGTTCCCCTGTTTCTGGTTTAAAGTAAAGGATACCAGCTGAATATGTATGATGATAAGCTCTAACAAAATAATGAGACATTGCTATTGTTTGATTTTGTTTATTCTCAAAGAATGTTATCTCATATATCAATGCTCTACATTATGCTATCCAATACAGATTTCATATTTTGACAATTTATATTGTATCCAAATACATTTCAATGTATTTTGTTTGTTTCACAATGTTTAGAAACACTTGACCGTTTCGTTGATGTTATTTGTTGTTGATGTTATGTTATGTTATTAAAAAAAAAATCCTTGTAAAAAATTACAAGGGTTGGGATGGGGTATAAAAACACAACGTGTGCTTCCAGATAGTTTTATTCCTGGGAATAAAATGTTCAATTTCTAAATGGTAAAAATAAATTAAAAACGCCCTTCCCAAGAGTTAAATGCTTAGTTTAGTCTAGGGAGTTGGAAAAGAAACACCTTTTACATGCCTTACATCATACTCTCGAAAAATCCCAAAAATAAACATTTTGCTTTAGCATATGTAGTTTTTGCATACATTAAGTTAATATTTCAAATATTGATTTGACTTTGAACTTAATTTATGCAAAAATTATTTGTGTAAGAACAAATACTTTTCTTTTTTGTAGTATACCCTGGACCCTTCTCTACATGCTCAGGGGCTTTGCAGTCAACTCTCACCACTCTCATAAGACAAGCACTTCTTTACGAAGACAGCAGTATAATCATTACAATGCAGAACCAATATCCCTGTACCATAAGGCAGGACTATTAGAGAGGACAGAGCAGAGCTGGCTTCTACCAGGGAATGGGAAAACCTTGGGTAGATGGGGTGCTCCATGGGAGGACAATTGTCCCTTTTCCTAAAGTTCACCGCAAAATAAGAACCTTGTTGTTGCAACTTGTCATACGTTTTTTATAGTGAAACCTCATCACTGGATAGCTTGGTTTACACTACCTTGGTTGTAGATCATACTTACATCCCCTCCTGCTTTTTACTCATGGGTGTACATTTCTACACTGACCAACAATGCAAAGACAGTCTTTTTAAACAAGTTTGCAATACTGTTAAGCAGGCCATACACCTTTAGATCTCTCTGTCAGATATACTTTAGATCTACCAACAACAATGTAGTATAGGGTTCTCTGCGATTGAACACAGGTAGACTTAATGGTTTAGCAAGTCCCTCATATTACATGGTTTTGTAAAAACAAAAAGGAGATCCAAAGGAAATCTGTCAGATAAATCTAAAGGTGTATGGGGCCCTTATTAGTTGTACCAATTTTTTTTACAATATTACATGTTTTTAGATATATAAAAATTGTGATAAAAATCTTCAATTAGCCCTACTTAACATAATACTGTCAACCCAAGGTAGCTAAATCTAAAACAGCAGCAATCAATGTTTAAAAAATTGCTAACTGGTGGATTCTAAAGGTGTTCCGTTGTTCAGATAGATAGAGTTCCTACTCCCGCTACAAGGTACTATAGTTGCACCCATGGTTATTGACAAACAAGATGGTGGTAAAAACCAATCCAAGCAGCAGGAGTAGCTGGTATCCACCAAAGGTCTGCACATCTTCTGAAGATGAGGTTTTAAAAGCAACCCATTTTCTTTTATTGAAGAAGCAAAAACAGAATCTTTAGAATGAAAATGCAGCCTAAGGCCATGTGTCCACTGCGGATTCCAGCGTCCAGAGCAGGGAATCAAGATGTACGCCGTCACAATTGCCAGGCGGATTCTCCATGGCTATTAATGCAGCAGAGGAAGACATGAAAAAAGAGCACCCGAACAGCACCTTTTTTTAGACACCTCCATTGATCTTCAATGGAGGTGTCTCCAGCGGCACCGGGCGGTGCTGCTATGAAGAATATGCAGAGTGGACACAAGCCTATGCTTCCAGACTTAACAGTAAAAAGTAAAAGAAAAGCAGACTGCTGATTTGTTAAATTTCATACTTCATATGTAGCAATTAACAACTGAACTGTTAATTGTTTTAGTACTAAACCATTATTTTAAAAAGTATGAACTAGAAAAAGCATATTGGGGGTTTTTTTAACCATAAGAAAGTTAAATCTTTCTTAGTAGACAGTACTACTAAAAATGAAGCCACTTCAAAAATTTGCAACGGAACAGCAAACATTTTTTCTGGGATAAACAGGTGCGAGAGCTTAAATGTTTAAACTGCATGCTTCGTTTTCTATTTTGGGATGTAAATAATTAGCACAACTGCATATTTTAGAGCGGAAATTAAGTGACTTGCAGCGTGCAAGTTATATAAATGTCCCCCAATTAGACAGGGGGAGTATAAATGTCTCATTGCTTCTCTCAATGGCAAATAATGCCATGTATCTGGCAGGGAATGTTAAAATGCATCAATGAGATTAAGCATTATCAAGGCTCGGCAGCAATTAATCTCTGCTGTGCTGCTGAAAATAAAAAAAACTCTGTATATATTACTGTAAATGGCAAAGTAAATAACACTGCTTCTTGCTTGGCGTGCTTTCAGAGAAAAATGTCCCTTTGTACACCTGGACCACACAAGCATACATCATTTGTATATGACTAATAACATTTGCAATACCAGATAAAACAAAGAAAGATCAAACACTCACGTTTAGCACTTCAAACAAGCTAAATAAAAAAGCCATGCACGTTATCTTTGTAATAAACATTCATCAATTCCCTGTATTAAAAAAATAAAACATCAACATGCTAGACTTTCATCTGCTTCTTTACCTTTCAATGCTCAATAGAACTTTTGTTGTGCAGCCAAACAGACGTAGGTAGGTGTGTCTTATTTCATTTATAACACATTCAAAGTCTTTCAAAACACAGAAAGCTAACGTGATAAAACAAGGGGCAGTTTATATATGCACTTTTCAATAAAGAGCACTCGTTCTTCTGATGTTGCTGGCCAAGGCTGATTTAGCAATTCCAAAAAATCATCTCATCAGAAGGTTTGTTTTTCGATGGACTACGATGCTGTGCATGTAAGATGAGCTTTTTACAGATTTGAAAATGAAAACTATGTAAAATATTACATATATCAGATCATGTCCACCTTAGTTACAATTGTGCCAAATGACATTCAAAGCCAATGCACTGTGTCCACTTGAGCTCAATAAAGAAGCAGAGCTTGACTTTAGAGAAATGGTTAAAAATAAACAAACTATATATATATATATATATATATATATATATATATATATATATATATATATATATATATATATATTGTGGGGAATCAGCTCACAGGTGTACTCGCATAGCCACCGGTCTGTCACAATATATATATATATATATATATATATATATATATATACAGTATATATATATATTCAAAAGAAAGGGTGAAGATAAATACTAGCACTAGCACAATGAATATTTACAGATAGACATAGGGCCTGACCATGATTATTGATGTTGTTCCATACATTCAAGCAGTAGTATAGGTGTGCCAATACATCAGCGATAAATACTAAAAAAAAATTTAACAAAATCACAAGCAGATAATTGTATACGTGATTGTGGACAAAGGACTCTAATAGGTAGAATCCACCCCAACGTGCGTTTCGTGTAGACCTTTTCAGGGTGTGTCTTTATCCAATCTAATTTTATATTCAAGATAACAATAACAAGGGAATGTCATAGGCAAAAATAGTCTCCAATTAGTATTGCCATTATGATAATTACTCACTTGTATAGATACATGTGCTTTTAGAATATATATATATATATATATATTTGGCCAGATGGATTAAGCCACAATTTAAGGCTACTGTACTATCTGGGCAACCAGAGCATACATAGTTTTGCCCTAAGATCTGTACAAAGATATTTACCAATGCCTACACATTATTCTGTCCATTGATGCCTGCAGGTATATAAAAGTTCCTATTTTGTGTGTATATGTCATCAGCCTTCTTAAACTCTATTATTTAATTTGCCCTGTGATAGCCCAATCAGACTATGTCATCCATTTGCTGCGGTAGGTACAGTAGATTAATGCCTGGCATACACACGCCGATTGGCGGCCGATTTTTCCGCTGACCGGCGGGCGTGCGCGCCGCTAATTGGCGTGTGCCCACATAGGGCGACAGATCCCTGACAGATCCCTGACACAAAGGGTGCCCGACCGACTAAAGCAGCCCCAGAATGCACCGTGATGACGTCATCACGCTGCATATCGAAGCTCATCTGTCGGCACCTGTCTGTGGGTGTATGGCAGGCATTAGCATAGTTAAGTGCTGCCAGTAACAGAGACAATGTAAGGTCCAGTGCTGCCCCTGCATGAGATCACTAGATCTGTCAGCGATTTACATACAGAGACACGGAGCTGACAAGGTTATTTCTGCATTAAATACACAATCCCTTTTCCCCCATCTCTGCCTGCACATCCATTCACCCAGTGTACAGAGTGCTGTGGAGAAGCAATCCCCAACAATCTTGTAGAGTAAAGATGAATAGATCATTACTAAAAAAGTAGGACTTCAGCTTAAGCACAAAGTTATTGACCTGGCAGGGATATATTTAAAAAACTGGTAAACTTAACAATGATCTTTTCAGTTAGGAACAGGAGTGTAGAAGTAGGTTTGTGACCTACAAGCTATATTACTGATATATTACTGTATACCCATATTTCTGTTGTTTACCCTTAACTCCTCTCCGACAGATCTTTTTACAATGTTGTGAATACAAGTATAAAACTGATGAATTGTATCAGAATCACTAACAAAACATCATTTATACTTGAGAGTCATTTTATTGTGACAAATGTTCCTCTTTATGGATATAGTGTGAATGGTTACAGTTGAGAAGTAATAAAAATGCTGTTTTATATCCCTATCATCATGTATCATCTTTATGTCTATAGGGATTAACTGACACAGGAAACTACTGTATGTGTGACTTGATAAGAGCTGTCATTTTACATTCATCCCAACACTGCATTCCCTTCCTACGGCATCACTATTAATAACCAAAATATGTGATCCTTAGTAGAATACACTATATATACAGCAAAACCACTTTAACAGAAAATGAATTATATCAACTTGGTAGATATCATAGAACAGTTTAAAAGTACCTACGCATAAACTTTATTATATTACAAGCCTTCTTATATAAACATCTCGAGATGAGACCAAAAGGTATTTTTTGAGTTAAGACAGATGTTTTGACTTTCCACTCTGAATTATGTCGCGAAGCAAGTGTACAGTATTGCCAGTGGGTTGAACCCAAGGACCCCAGAGGTGAAAAAGAAAGTTGCCTCTGAGCCCAGATATATGGACAAAAACAGTACATATACAGGATTGTAACCAAGGACCCCATAGGTGTCCAGGAACATGCCTCTAAGCCCAGATATACTTATGAGCATACAGTACTGTACATACATGGGGTTGTAAGCAAGGACCCCACAGGTGTCTGAGAATTTGCCTCTTAGCACACAGTAGGAAGTACATTATTGAGGATGATCCATGCATAATCAGTGGACATTCAGTGCATAATGGCCCCAAAAATTTAGGAAAGATGGACGAGTACAGTCTAAAATTTTTGTTTCCGGTAGGGTAGGAACATGCTATAAAAGTAGGATCTATTATTGGTGTTTCTTGTATGTTACAAACATTTTCCAACCTTTTGTATTATGAGTTGAAGTATTATAGCATCACAGAGAGTACAATGACATTAATACGTCTGGCTATGCCAGAACATCCTGTTATCCGGTTATAAACAGACATAGTGTTCTCATAAATCCCCATGGTGCCTACATGTGTTCCTTCAACCAAATCTACAGAATTTGTACCTGACTGGTACTTGTAGCATCCTCCTAAATTTTGTACTGGTACTTGTAGCATCCTCCTAAGTTCTGTTTATCACAACTGGACAGTGGCAAAGACTTCTTTCTTTCATTCTCTGAATATTCCTAATGACCTGAGAGGTTGTCAATCATAGCAATGTTCCAATAGAAATGTGTGGAGACAAAGCTTACTGTCAAAACCCAACAGGAAGTTTTAGGGTGTAGAACGTCTAAACAACGGTAAATAGAATTCAGCTTAGGTAAATTGCAAGACCTATTGGCCTTAGAGATTGTCCATCATAGCTATGTTCCAATAGGAGAGCTATTGTGTGGAGAGCTTACTATAAGCCTACATTTGATACCCACAAAAGCTTTTCCTACTGTGAAATAGTCTTTTACATATCTGAGTTGGGATTTCACAAGACTCTATAGAGGTACAGGAGACAAAAAATAAGATGTGCATTATGCCTTGGCACTTTATAGTATCTTCTATTCATAAAAATTTTTTTACTTTAGTGAACTTTACTGGGCAATTACTATCCTAATTTTCAATTTCAAAATCCAAGTGTTCTAAAAAAAATATATATTTTTTGACACAGTGAAGAATATGTTCTGTCAATTCTCACAACTAAGACAATAAAAGTAATACACAAGATAAACACCAAAGGTTTTAGAGTGAGGTGATGAAACAAAAGTTGGTGTGTCACAAATTCTTTTTTTATTCTTTGAACTAAAAATCATGAAAGCTAGCCAACACAACTAACACACAACAGTAGGTGAGGCACAGTTACAGATGGGTGTCACCTTCTAAAATCTCATCAATCATAAAATGTCAGAGGAATGATCAGAAGAAAAATTTTATCTTTAGCTAAACAATATAGTGTGAAGGCAGGTGTTATAGAACGCTGATACGGTCCTTAGTTCTTAATATAGATTTGGGACGTTTTGAGGTATTTTAAGAGGAGGACGTTAAAGTCACTGTGCACTGTTTATAATTCAGTTTAGGGTCATTTAATATATTTGTTTGATATGTGCAAAAAATGCTAATCCTGCCAACTTTCTGTGCTCCCTGTGATTGTTATCCAGGTCATAAAAAAGCTGCCTTTACATAGATACAGAGCAGCAAGTGATCTTAGTCATCATCATAATGGAAATAAAGAGATAGAAAAGCCTAAATTTATTAGTCAATTAATAAAAGTGTGGCAAGTGCAGCAGGCAGGATGGCAGCGGAGAAGGCAGATTTCTCTGGCACATCTAGTGCAGTGGAGGGAGGCAGGATGAGCGGGGAGAGTGGTACCAGTATAGGTCACGGGGAAGGCTGATGCACCTGCATATACTAGCCCATTGCATAGTATGCTGTTGGCCCTCATTGTCAAATGTTTTCATTTTGCCCCAAAGTGTATTTGATTTTGACACCCCTGACCTATATAATCCTATCTTTTTATGGATATTGCCCAGATTACAATCAAAAGGGTGGAATCATTGTATGTAAATGGACACCTGTGGAATGCCTTTGTCAATACACTATTCAAAGATTCTTTAGTAAACCTTCTAATTCAGCTAAAATAGCATTATTTAATTATATTTAATCACCAAAGTAACAACAAGTGTTTTTCATTCTTCTCCAATCTGCTAAAACTGATTCAGCTATACATACACTTTTATTTAAGACTTTACTTGATCATTTGAAGTAACTAAAAGCAACTAATAGTAACAAAAGCATTGTGTATTACAAATAGTGACCACTTTGCATAAATACTATTTTCACTTATTTGTTTTTTTTTTGTATCTACAGATAACCTCCATGCTCTTTCAGACACTACTTTATACATCATACCAGAATCAGCAGCTAATCAATGTTTAGAACAAGGAATGTCAGCATGACTGCTTTTAGACTTACCATGACAAATATGATGCCAGTATGAAAACATGATTACCCCAGTATGTATTACATTAGTGGTTTTCAACCTTTTAAGATCTGCCAAAAAGTGCCTCTATTTGGAATGCAGAAGTTTCAGTGGAGTGTCACTCCTGAGTTCCAAATACAGAAACACTCAGCGAAGTCACTTGCTGCACAACACAGGTAAGTGTAATGTCCCCTGCCTCCTATTTTTCTTATGATGATGATGGTTTCAGTAAACACGCGACCCCTGTGAAATGGTGGTTCGACCCCAAAAAGAGGGAACTAGAGTCTAGAACCTGATAACAGAAAAGGATCACCAATTACAACTGTTTATATTTGAGCATAAAAAAATAATTTAAACATGAGTTTTAAATTTTTGCTCTAGTAAAGGGGTAAACTTTTTAACTTGTGGGCCACAATGGCTTCCTATATTTGATAAAGGGGCAGGACCAAGAGCCTGTAATGGCCGCCCAGTGTATATGTGTGACACCTATGCTTGGAAAGTGTGACAGGGTCATTGTTATCTTTTTATCTTTTATCTTGCATTAAAAATGCTCATTCATTTTAATTAGTGGAGATTCCTAGAGGCGGTCTGCTGCCCCCATGAGCATGCGCCATAGCATCATGTGTCATCACATGATCATGCCACAGGATCCTCCCCAAGGTTTGAACACCTCCAGGCAATATGTAAGCTTATTGCAGGGAACATGCAGAGGGGAGTCAGAGGGTCTTTTCAACAAGTAAAGCCCAAGGGGCCGGAAAAGAAAAGGAAAAAGCTGAACAGGCTGGATTTGGCCCCTGGGCCTTAGTTTGCCCATGTCTGCACTAGCACATGTAGTTTTTGCATAAATTAAGTTCAGAATCAAGTTGAAATTTAGACTTAAATTTTACTACATGTACATTCAGTTTCTCCAGGTTTCTTATGTTTATTTAGGTACCTTGGCTTGTGTTGGGAAACTGAAATATATACTGTCATTTTATCCGATATGATAACACTCCCAAACTGACTGCTAAATAGCAATAGAGTTTTTTGATCTGTTAGCAGATACTTTAGCTGTATACCTATGCATTGCATTTTTTCAGCCCTGACGAAGGGGGACTGCTGAGTCACTAAAACATGTTGGCTTCTACATTTCTCATTAATTTCAGAATAAAGCTTTTACTGAACTTTAAGTAAAATCTTAAAGATGTAATGTAACAAAACCAATATAATTCATCAGAATAGTAAAGCTTATATAGGATTTCAGTAACCAGGTTTAGACCTACTTTACAATTTGCAGGCAGCGGTTACAGTTCTCAGGCAGTCTAGAACTATTTTAATACTTTAGCTGGCGTCCAGCCATTTTGATGCTGATAAATTTTTTTTAATTATGAATGAATCAATGACAACACAGTTAACCTTTACATTTCACCCACCTTGTTCATAAAGCAGCTTTATATTTGTGCCTTTGTGTACCACCAGGTTGAATAATAAAGAGATGGCATTTTGAATTACGTTCCCCAGCACGTTATCTTGATGTGTCTGTAGTAAACAAAGCAGAAAAAGTGAGAAAAGAACACACTTGAAGTCCACAAGCCTGCATATCCCTAATTACTGGCACACTTGTTGGAAGATTGTACATTACAAGTGGGTGGCTTAGCTTAAAGGACATATATCCCAGCTGCCAAATGTACTTGAAATCTGTCTTATATAAAACAGATAACTTGTTTCAAGCATGTTGCCTCTTTCAGGAAGATTAATGATTCTTTTAGTACCTACTACCAGTGGATCTAATTATTTCTGAAGCGTGTAAGGAGAGAGATTTATTTATAAACACTGACATGACAATATCCTTTATTCATGTTTGAGGGCCACATAACAAATGGTACAAAAAGGTATTAAAGCTATATAAAAAAACAAAAGAGGAGGCGATTAAGAAATTCATGCTGGTGCCTTGATAAATGATAGATGGCAATGTCTGTGTAAAGTGCTTTTTGTCTGTGTCATTAATTTGTCACTCAAGACAAATGCATTGTGTGAATCACAAAGAAATATGCAACATTAAGTGTACCTTGTAATTATGTTGTGTTGGGAGAGACATGCAAGGAATTCAAACAAGTGTTACATTTTCATTGTGTTCACAAGTGTTCTGTAATAAACTCATAATTTTCAAGTAATTCTATTAGCATAGTGTGTCCTAAACATGTATTTCTCCAAATCAGCCCAATGATAGGTGATAAAATATTGGCATAGAAGGTGAGAGTAGTCCATGTTCAGGCACCACATTAAAAACAGAAGATTTGGATTCGTTATTGCCCCTACTTGGGGCTGTCCAACATATTTTGGCCTAAAACTGTAAGGCCATGTCCACCAAAATACCCAAGACTACTGAAGAATATGATGAATAGAAGAAAACATGTCTGCTTCTGTGGATTCCTACTGAACCTGTTCAATAGGACCACAATCATAGGTAAAACCCACCATTTAACCTACCTGTAACTACAGCCTAACCTACTACCCTAATAAATATATTATTGCCACCCTGACTGCTCTGTTAGTAAAGCTATAATGCCCCATTCACACCTATTTCCTTTCTATAAACTGCCTGGCCCAAAAAAAGTCGCCACCAAAAAAAGATCACGCACTCTAATATTTCATTGGACTGCCTTTAGCTTTGATTACGACACACATCTGCTGTAGAATTGTTTCGATAAGCTTATGCAATGTCACAAGATTTATTCCTATCCAGTGTTGCATTAATTTTTAACAAGCTCTTGTACTGATGATGGTAGAGTCTGACACAAAGCCTTCACCAGCACGTCCCAAAGATTCTCAATGGGGTTAAGGTCTGGACTCTGTGGTGGCCAATCCACATGTGTGAAAATAATAGCTCATTCTCCCTGAAGCACTCTTTCACAATTTGAGCCAGATGAATCCTGGCATTGTCATCTTGGAACATGCCTGTGCCATCAGGTCAGCTGACCTCATTCAATTACCTCATTAAGAGCTAATCACCCATGCAGTAATTATGCAATAGGAGGCTGTATTTGCTTTTTCCAATGAACCACCCTTTTAAATATAATGTGCACAAACTGGACGCATGTTAGGTAACATGCATGAGCCTATTAAAACCATGATTCCATATTGGGGATTGGTAACTATAACCTGTTTACTAATACCAGGCATAGAAACAGGATATTTACATTCTCCAACATGATGTTGCCCATGACAGTTAAGGTGGGTTTACACGTCAAGATTATTTCGGCCGACAGATGGACGATGAACGATTTTTTG
>CM070036.1:104469397-104479703 GCA_036250615.1 Ptychadena robeensis
TGCTAGAAAACCCTCAAATAAAGATGAATTACAACAATTCTGCAAAGATGAGTGGGCCAAAATTCCTCCAAAGCGATGTAAAAGACTCATTGCAAGTTATCGCAAACGCTTGATTGCAGTTATTGCTGCTAAGGGTGGCCCAACCAGTTATTAGGTTCAGGGGGCAATTACTTTTTCACACAGGGCCATGTAGGTTTGGAGTTTTTTTTCTCCCTAAATAATAAAAACCATCATTTAAAAACTGCATTTTGTGTTTACTTGTGTTATCTTTGACTAATCGTTAAATGTGTTTGATGATCAGAAACATTTTGTGTGACAATCATGCAAAAGAATAAGAAATCAGGAAGGGGGCAAATCGTTTTGCACACCACTGTACACTGTACAGTAATGGGGTGCTTCATTCTCGCCCTTACCACTTAATGGAACAGAATAGGAATGATTGTACAGTGATCATTTGTTCAACTGATGCAGCAAACAAGAATAAACATTTGTCATGTTTACAGAAGACTAGACAAACTGATGGGCCGGGGAGGGGGTGCTCCTATTAGGGACAACCGAGGTGGCACTGTGGAATCACCAGAGAGGGGAGAGGGAGATCTGCAGCACTATTGCACACAGTGCCCTCCCCCTCCCCTACTACTCCCAGTCAATCAGAAGCCAAGAGGAGGGACAAGGAGGAAGCTGAATATGGGGGAACTACCATTAGAACATAATTACAATGAATTAAATATGTGTGTTTGTGTATCAGTGTGTTTGTATATATATATATTAAAATCCCAGAAGCTCCAATGTCCAAATGGCGACAGTAAAGATCTAAAACTTCCTTAAAGTTGAAGATGATATAACTTATAATTTAAATAAAATAAAAAATAAATAAAAAGCTAAAAACTACGTTTTGCAGATATTAACAAAGCTTTTAAAGCTTTGAACTTTAGCTCCTACTCCATCACATCTCATATGCCTCATTATTGGTCTATTATTAGGATAGTTAGCCCCACAGCATGACACTGAAGGGTAACCAGAGTCAGTAACCATAGTACTGTGTGCACTATATAAAAAGAGTTTTTCAGCAACTTTAAAGGCATCTAGGAGGGTAACACAATAGAGTTGTCTGCTTTGCAATGGAAGCAATGATTTTCTGTGTACATTATGCCAATACATTTGCTTAGAAAAAAATAAAATAAAATAATGCATTCACTTTAATGGCAACTGAAACTGTCATTTTATCATTTAGCCATAAGCAACTGTTGATGTGAGATCATCCATTTATTTGAAGAACGCAATATATTAAATTGCATCCGGTAAGTAAGAACAGATCTTTATCAAAGTGCATATTTATATGAGGCACAAAATGAAATATTCGTTGTTATTCCACTCTAGTTTCATTATTGTAATATGTAGATTCCATTATACCAATGTTACTGCTAAAGGCAACTTTGAAGGCTCAGTGATGTTTAAAGCCATGGCCTAAATTGGTTTATCACTTCATCAACTGCACCCATGAGGCTGGCAATTTCTTTTGGATGCTGTTACAGTACCATGCCTCGAGGCAGAAAAAGCGGAGAAAGAACGAGCCGCACATGTCTAGAATTTGTACGTCAGGTAGAAAAAAAAAAGGAATCGTGCAACAAGGACTGAGGTCCCAAAGGACAGAGGGCACATCCTTTGTGTTTTGCCCAGAGTCTAAGAAGACAAGGCAATCTGTTTAGGACTGCTCTTATCTGTCCCGCTAACCCAAAAATGACAAGTCTGATTAAAGCTGAACACTTTCTCATTGATATAACAAGCAAGGGATACAGTATCTGAAATAAACACAGATTAAATGGTATACTAGAAGGGCATATCATAAAATACATTTTTCTCTACAGAATTATATATATATATATTGTGGGGGATCAGCTCCAAATGGTTGCTCTCAGACCATTAATCCACACGATTATTTATCATTTAAGGGCTTCTGCCCATGTTTATTGGCACACCAACACAGTCAAACACAAAATCACCCTCGCAGGGGTTAATCCCTGCACACAAAATGAATGTCCTTGAAAATACCAAGCCACCTGGCTTTGCACTGTCCAATATAAATAGGTGTCCTTCACTCGGCTACTCAGCAGCCACAGGCCTGGGCCACCACACTCACTGTGCGCCCCACTGTACTAACTGCCTCAGCAGCCCTGGGCCCCACACTCCTTGTGTGCCCCGTCTCCCACTTCCATGAGGAGCCCTTTAAGAAAAACAAAACAAAACACTCAGCAACCAAACGGTGCTGGGCAAATTAATCCCGGACGCCTACCAGGACACCACATAAAGGTCCATCCACACAGTGACAGATGACCAGTCTGTCACAATATATATATATATATATATATATATATATATATATATATATATATATATATATATATATATATATATATATATATATATATATATATATACACACACACATTAAATGTTATAAGGAAAACATTTACATCTACTAATAATTATTAAGATACTTAAGTGAAAATCCAAGCAAACACTATATATACATTTTTAATACATATTTAATGTTGTTACCTGGCTTTGTTATTTTGTTGAGCTGCTTTTTTATTTTACACAACTTGGCAACTAGGCAAAGGTGTTAATCTCTACCACCATAGAAGTTACAAGGGAAGCTACACTAATACAGTAGATATGATTAATGAGATGCACAAAATTCAACATCAGCATGCAGACTGAAGCTGAGCCAATCAAGCACAGCCGCTAAATACTTTAATTGGCTCAAGTCCAGCCTGCATGCAATTTGTATGCGAATGTCACATTTTGTAGATCTCAATCAGCTCTAATGAAGGAAACAGGATATAACTGTTTATGGAATGCAACAATAACTATATATAGCAATGAATAATCAAGCAACTGACATGGAAAAGCACAATTATTTTAAAACCACACTGTGTCGTTGTGAGTCTTAGCCTAGCCATATACGGGGTGATTCCCTTGGTAACGATGAACGATTAATTGCAACGTGGTGATGCAACAAACTGGTGACTCCCTGGTTCAGGGAATAGATGCGCACCTTCTGTGGCAATCGATCCCTGGCCGATACTTTGAATGGGTCCCAATCCAAAGTAATGGAGATTGAACAGGGATTTACCAACATGTCAGGTCCCTGTTTGGCATCTTCTTAGATGCGATCGATCGCTCCAAGATCCAGAAAGTGTACTGTACATCCAGACAGTCCTTTTACCTCAGCACCCATGGCGCAGCGCTACAGTATTGGGAATCACTGGCTTCAAGGGTAGATCATAGATGAGGTTGCAGAATGCAAGTACAGGATGCGTACTATGACTATAATATATATTATATATACTCTGCTATGGGCAAACCTTGGAACTTCCTAAAACATGGCACCATCCGGAAGCCAAAGTTGGAGATAAGGATAGTCATTACTGTTGACATCCCCAAAAGCCTCATATACAGGACTGTAAATGACAAATCCCTAGTTACATCTCTCTTCCCTGGACCTTATCCGATCAGTTTATTAAATAATAATAAAAGAAATAGTGTTTGGTAGAATAATATGCCATGCCATTAGGATTCAACTATGTTTTTTAGGGGTCAACAACTGGCAAATACATGACATAGATTTAAGCTATGTCCAGCTCTGAAAAAAAAAATGTTTGGCTTTGGAAAGGAGGAGATTGGCGACTAACCAGAGATCTATTACAATCGACTTTAAAACCAGGATCACTAAATTGTTGTCTTCCTAGATCACATGGTTGGTTAAAAACTGTTTTAAATATTTTAACAGGTCAATCATACTGTATACTTGTTTTTTGTTATTTTTCATAATCTTAGGGAACAGTCTGTGTCTGTGAGGATTGAGTTAAATAGGTTAACCAGAGCAATAGAAATCAACCTATACATAAAATGTATCGTTTGGACCAGTGATGGGAGAAAGGATAATTTCTTAGCAGTGATATCTAAGAACGCATTTCTCTTTTATATCAGTAGCTTGCCAAATACATAAAATGGTAAATAAATGTAAAATCATATTTGCTACAAAAATATTCATATAAATACAGTATAATCACATTGCAATGTTTAAAAACTACTCTAAAGCAAAGTTACAATATCTATAGCAATAATGTAAACATAATGTGATTATATAAAGGCCATCAAGGGTTTTAGGGGAAATGGAGCAAAAAAAAAAAAAAAGGAATTACTTTTCTCCTAATTACCATTTGAAAGGAAAATCCCCTTCTATAATTGGTGTCATTTGGCTTCAAGGTCTACAACAAAGGCTCTTCCCTGGGCAAGGTTACTAAAGGCCAAGTCATCCTAAGGCTCATACACATGCTCGATATTGCCCTCCATAATTTTGGGGACAAAGACACATTTTTGTGACCTAAATCTCTTCTCCAGAGTATTAATATTTTAATTGGAAAAGTTATTTAGAATTTTACAAAGTGCATATTGTACACCTACATTTAAAGTTATTTGAATATGTTTCATCACTTATTCTGCAAAAATAACTTTATCATTAAAGCGGACCTACCACGTTGTAGGTCACTTTGCACTATCGGCATCAGGCTATATGGGAAATCACTGTCTACCAAAGAACACAAAAAAAAATAAATCTTATACAGGCAAGAAAAGACCGTTTTTTTCGCGAGGTAGCACCGACACCCCTAGTTGTGTACCGTTGAGATCCCGCGTACGCTCGAAGGTCCATGTTTAGAAGCTGAGAGCTAAGACTTAGACTGCAGAGGAAACAATCCTCTCTGATTTCAGGGCCCCATAATGCAGAGAAGAACACAAAATCGCTCTCACTCTGTGATTCACTTACTCACATTGCGATCCTAGTGTCTGTGATGCTCCATCCAACCCTCACCTTCTCTGCTCTCGAGTTCATCTTACGAAGGTGCATTGTCTAGGTAAAGATGATAGGAGGAGACATTACGCTGGGACTGACATCATAGGAGGCCATAAGATTTATCTTATATTACAGATCACCCGTAACCCCCATTCATGTCTATCTCATCTTCCATATACCATGTATCTTGATGAATGAGAACCTCCCAGACATGAAGTGTCATTGTGAGGTGTTGTGGGGGGAAGTGTAGTGGAGACATTTGGCTGGGACTGGCAGCAGGGAGGTCATAAGATATTGTTGTATTACACCAGTAACCCCGTCATGTTCTGTCCCATCCTCCATATACGGTGAGTTGGATGAAGTGAAACCTCCTAGACATGGAAGGGTTAATCTGTGAGGTGGGAGGTGGTGGTGGGGGAAGTGTATGAGGAGACATTGCTGGGGAGGGGCAGCAGAGGAGTATAAGATTTTTATATTACACCATTAACCATTCGTCTGGTCCTCATCCCAATACCTGATCTGGATGTGAGTGAGAACCTTTTCCTGACATGGAGGTGTCATCTGTGAGGTGATTGTGGAGGAGTGTAGAGGAGGACAGGTTGGGACTGGCAGCAGGGAGGCATAGATTTTTACACCTCAGGTCCTACCTGGTGTGCCCCCCAAATCCTGTCACCCCTATCACCTGCACACTGAACCCCTTCACCACCATTCAGTCTCAATCTTTCCTGTCTCCTACGTGTCCTCCTTCAGCTTCATCCTGTCTCCTATGCAAACTGCAGGCATATAGATCTCTGGGAAGGTGCAGAATGGTCTCCATATACCAAACCTGTGGGTTGGTAAATATGTCTGCAGGGGAGGGCACCTTAGTAATGTCCACAGAATGGGCGGGTGGAAGGTAGCTTCAGGCGCCAGTACTTAAGAGGGTTGTCCTTATTGGGAAGAGTGAAGTGGAGATTGATAGTACATATTTTTTTTCTCTGGTGTAGCAGTTTTCACAGATGTATACTGCTTGACAGGTGTGTGAATATGTCCATGTCATGTATGGGGGGATTTTTTTTTTTGAGTGTTATCTTCGTTTAATGTATGTAGGTAAGTAGACTTTGCATTTTTGTTTCATGCCGTGTAGCGTCTTCACAGAAACAAACCTGCTTATCACTTCCGTACGCGAAGTCAGATTCTTCTGTCATCAGCAATGGAGGGTATTCTTTGGCAGTGAGATCCTTATTAATTAGTGTTTGATCATGGATACTGGGATCGTGGAATTTTTATGTGCGATATCAGCACTTTTTGCTAAAGATTTTGAAATATTTTGCTAGATCGTTAGATAATCGCGACTGATTTTCAATGATTTTTTAGAAAAGTACCCGGATTTAGGTGATTGCTCTGTTGCATGTGATGTACGTGAACAGTTTTGGTGTTAAAGGACCGTGCGCAAGGAAGGTAATAATTATCAGTTTTTTCATGTGATAGTGTTTGATTGTTCGAACATATGTGAATATAAGTCTTTTATTGTGGAAAAGCTTTTGATGCAATGAAGGTAATAAAGTTTTGGAGATCACTCATTCTTGATTTACAGTTTTTTTTATTTAGATTAAGTGCGAAACTTTTGCAAATTGTTGAGATCTGGAATATTGCTTGGGCTGCTCATCACTATATAGAACTCATTATTAAAATGTAAATATTTCTAGACAGATAGTTTGGCCATCTAAGGTTTCTTTGGTTGTTAGAGTTTCTCTTGTCAGCCGTCAAAATGCTTCTTGGCTTTTCACATGTACAGAGTTCACCCTCAAGTTGAATAGTGGCTGCACGACGTTAAATGGTGAAGCAAGCCTAGGTACAATCACCCTTGCTGCAAACAAATGATCTCGTAGAGCATTTTCTGTCAGTACATGAACTAATGGGCTTTCTTGGTCTGCGTTTCTTCTCCATACATGGGTAGCAATTATCATACTTTCACTGCCTGCATTTAAAAAATACAATTTATTATTGCTATATGACTATTAACTCCCAGCGCACTGCTGAGGTCAGATTTCTGTACAAAAGACGCAAGGACATAGACTTTAATGGTAAATTTCTTTTTTATGTTTGTGAGGCCTGGATACTTACAAAAATATGTCCGTAAAGGTCCATAGGACATCCTGACTATAATAATGTTTGAAACAAACAATTATGTAAAAGAAAATTTTTTTTTTTTAATAAAATATATGAAAAAAAACACAAGAAATTAGGACACAAACATGGTGCTATGTACATACATATCACCAAAATAAAAAGTCTCTGGTGCCCCAGATGTTCCTATTTGCACTTACCCCTCTAACCTGTGTGTGATAAAAATCACACCGGGAAGAAAGGGTACTGCAAATGGCCCAATCTGGGGCATCAGGGACTTTATTCTGGCGATGTTTGCTACTAGGGGGAGTTTGAAAGCAGTTTTCTACTAGAAAAACTGCTTTCATACTATTTACTGTCGAACTCCGCCGCCTCCCCGAGTGACGTCCATCACGTCACTCGGAGCGGGGGGGGAGGAAGACACAAGCGACAACGAGGAGAACAAGTCGCATCGTGGCACAGGGGAAGGTTAGATCCTTCCAAGCCCCAGCTTTATCTGGACGGGCAGCACCTCGTCCAGTTGCGATAGCAGCAGTTGGAGCGCTGGACGAGGTGCTGCCGTCCATAACGCTTGGGTGGTTAATATAGTTAATCTTTGGGTGACTGGAAAAAATATTACCAAGAATAAAAAGCGTGCCACATCCCTATATAGATCTACACCAAAAACCAAAACACCCAGAGAGAACAGCCTCTGGTGATTACTAGATCTAAGTCTAGCTGGGACTTTAAAAACACCAACGTAATTGAAAACACGTTCAAAAGCTATAGTACAAAATTATTTATTTGGCTACACATGGTAGCTCACAGTTCTAACACAAGAAATCTGCTGATTACACAGTCTTCATTAGTAGTAGTAGTATTTACTCTGGCCAACAGGTATTATCGTCTTGTTTTTCATGTTTCAAGATACAAAATTGTTCCTTCACTGATCTTGATTAGATGTGGTTACATAAGCATGCAAGCAAGTCAAAGTATGACAGGCTTCATAGTACTTTTAGAGAATGTTTATGTTATTAAACTACCTGAGATGTATCTGACATGACTATGACTTGCTTTCGTTTCGTTGGAGTGGGGCTCAAAAACACATATTTACATAATTCGCTATTAACTTAAATTAAAGCGGACCTACCACCTAGGAGGTCACTCGGCATTATAAGCGGCAGCTCAGCCGATATTGCTGACATCCTTTATTGTAAATAAAAAATCTTTTCTGACAACAGGAGCTTGTTATGAGTGCTCCCCTCCCACTGCCTTACGTAGTGCCTAGGCAGCCGAAGGGGTGTCTGGGACATCTCTCCCAGACAAGAATTTGTTAGCAGCTGATCCCCCTCCTCCACACATCCCCCTCCCCCCCTCGACAGGTCTCTAAAGCTCCGAAAAAATAGAGACAGGATGAGGAGGAGTGGAGGGGGGGGGGAGCAGTGAAGGCGGAAGTAGCTGCAGGTCTCCATGATCTACGATGCTAGCATTATAACTGCTAGTAAAGTGAGTATGTTGTGGGGGGTTTTGTGTAGCCATTTTCCAGAATCTGAACTGCTGACAGGTGAGTACTGTGTCTGTTTAATGTATGTGTGTGTTTTTACATTTGAGTTTAAAACCGCTTTAAGGTTAAAATGATATAAAAAGCTAGTGATCTATGCTAGATAAATTGTGTGTTTTTAATAAACATTTCCAATAAACAGAAAACAAATGGTCACATGTTAAAATATCTGTAACGTCTTTAATTTAGCTTAAACTAATAGTAGAAAAAATTGCCTCTCGCCTTGACCATACTGGCTAGTGTAGTACTTAAACATAGATGTAAATCCTAACAGACCTTTAGTTTGTTCAAAACCTCTGTCATCAACAATTACCAATTATTTTCCATTACATATATATTTTTAGAGAAACAATCATGAAGGTTATGGTGAGAGGGGATTGAAGGAATTGGAAAGTCCTCAACTCAAGCAGTGCGTAGCAGTCAAGCCTTCTTAAAACAAAAGGTATTTACATGCCTTATGGTACAGAACCATGTATTCCAATAAATAGCACTGTACCATAAGACTAGATTTGCACAGTACACCGGCTGTTCTGGATGTGCATCTGGCTGATGGGGTGGAAAGGATTGATTCACATGGCTCCACCCACTGTCCCGAAATGAGGATTTGTGATGGACTGGGGCATGTAAATACCTTCTGTTTAAGAAGGCTTTACTGTAATATATTTTTAAAAATGTGTGTGCTCGTAGCCGCACTGATCCTCTACAGCTTCTGGTGGTCCAGCACAGGCTTTAGATCAGGATTGGACAAACTTTTACATTTGAATTGTGGGCCAAAATGGGTTATTGAATTTAACAGAGGGGCCACTGCCGAAGGAACTAGACATTCCAGGTTCGCCAGTCACCTGTCAGGTGGTTGTTCATTAGGATTACATCGAAGTAAAGAATTGACCAGTTGTCAAATACTGCCAACTGTAAGCTGTCCTAAAAATCTGACTGCCCTAAACCTTACTATACGAAGTGTCAAAAAAGTGAAGAAGTGATATGTTTCTATTTACTGTAAAAATCATTTATGTTAATTATTTAAATTAATAAAATGTGCCCAATCACACTTAAATAAGATTACATTTCTTTTTCATGTGTATTGACCTATATCTTTCAACATTGACCCCTTACTGGATCCCCATGGCGATGCTTGAATGCCTGCTCACTGTATGGAAGAAGCAGAGAGCAACCAGAGCATCTTGGCCCCAAAGGAACAATGGGCCTAAACAGGCTAGATATGGCCCCCAGGCCATAGTTTGCTCATGTTTGCTTTAGATTCCAGGAGCCCAACCTGCGGCCCTTTGGACATTCTTTGGTGGCCCCCCTCCTGAGCAAGTCCCCCTGTGCTTTTGGCAGAGGATCATCAGACAGGTGAGTGCCTATGCTCCCACTATTCCACCAATGAACGGGGGTGATTGTATAATATATATTGGCTATGTATAATATATATTGGCTTGGATTGTATATACACATTAGCTTTGGCGATGTATATGACACAAAATGAACATTACCGTACTACAGTGTTCCGTAATGCTTGAAGTATCATTTTAAACAAGTTTTGTTATTTCAAAAATTTTAAATAATGTCTTCTAGCTCTGCCTGTTGTCATTTCTTCATTAAAAATGCTTATACAAGTCAGTGTAGATTGAAATTGTTATGTGCGGCCCTTTAGTGGTGTCAAGGGCCGCACTTGTAGCCCTCTATAAGTAGCCATACACGGGTCGATTTCCCACTTGATTCCTGGCCGATCGATCACTGGGCGTGTGCACGCCGATCGATCGACGAGGAATTGAGTGCAGCCCACCTTGACCGATCGA
>CM070036.1:104483302-104497886 GCA_036250615.1 Ptychadena robeensis
ATATATAACTGTGGTGATGTAATTATATACACTGTGATGTTCATGCTATTACGTTTGTTCTAAAAAAAAAAAAAATTAGTATATTGTGCGTAATGACACATTAAAAATACGTTTGATTACAAACACAGTCTGATACTGCCTTTAAAAGTCCCCAAGTCCTTCATCCGTATTGTAACGGAGAGGGAAAACAATTTCTATTTTCTTTTTTATATATCTAGTTGGGATGTGGCAAATCAGCACCTAAGGTCCAGCTATTTCCCCTTTTTTTCCTTATCTTAATGTTTCATTTCAATAGTTAACTTTCAAAATCTATAGCTTTCATTAACATGAAATATGGAGATATAGAGATTCTGCTATATATAATAAGGCCATGTTCAGGCACTTCCATGTTTAAAGTGAGAACATTAATTGTCTACTAATTGTGCTTCTTTTTTCTCACGTGGGTTTTAACACTCATTATCCATAAATGGATCACTATTGTGATCAACAGGAAACCTGAACTGAAAATTACACTTAGTTTCTCATGGAGTACATTACAGGATGGCAGGAACAAAATGTCACCACAAATTAAACGAAAAGTGTTTCAAAACAAGTGTTGAAATTGGAAGTAGTTCATGTTACACTATGCTATAGCAAAGTACATTTAATTAGGTACATTTTACTACTTTATTTTAGAAGGAGCCCATTAAAAACTACTTTATTTTAGAACGGCTCCCATTAAAAAATAAGTGCTGTATTGCTTAATTATAAGTTCATCTGCACTAACAGTGTTCTCTCAGTTAAGCCCCCATACACCGTACAATCTTTCCATACAATTTCTGTACAATGTAATTTTGTTCTACCAAAACCTTGTAATATGAGGACCTTTCAAATCCTTCCAATCACTATGTATTCTATCAGGGAGGCCACTATACTACACAGTTGTTGGTAGATCTAATGGAGATTGTATGGATCGATCATAAGGTAGGAAATTCACACAAATATATGATGAGCCGGCTTGTGAAACCCATCTAATAAGGTTTCCTGTTATGGTATATCACTTTGCCAAGCTCACGTAGGCTGTGCCTGCTAGCACTTAAGTGGGATGAAAGACTGTTGAAGTGGATGTGATTATTAGCAATGTTCCTGTAGCTTGTCAACCAGCCTCTGGTAACACCTAGTCCTTTTTACTGTTTTCTGGATGACACTACTACCTTTCTTAATGCCCCTCACTCAGTGGTTATTACATTTCTATTACCTTATCCTATATGTCAAACAAAAGTAATTTTCAGCTTTCTGCAAGTTGTTATTTCAAAGTATATACAGTCCATACAGACCCTGTGTAGATTAAACTTTTTAGATGTAGCTTTGGTATCTAAAGGTCCCCATACACGGGTCCGTTTCCCAACGGATTCCGGGACGATCGATTCCGGGCGCGTGCACGCCAATCTATCGTCCCGGAATCGTGAGAAGCCCACCTTGTCCGATCGATCACGTCCGATCGTTCGGGGGCCCAGAATCGGATCTGACAGAGAACCAACATGTTGGTCTTTCTGATCCGATTCAGCACACATCAGGGGGAGTTGCCATTTGTGAAGTAAGCGATCGGACATGGAATCGTCCAGGAATCGGTGGGACAAGGTGGTAGGGACAGGCTTAATTGGGCGATCGGTCGGACATCCGATTCCGTCAGGCATCGCGGAATCGATCGGATGGGTGATCGATCGCCCATGGAATCGGAACATGTATGGCTAGCTTTAGATAGCATATAAGAAAAAAGTAGATTAAAAATATTCATTTTTACCACAGTACAGTTACTGTTCTAATAACCAGCACCATGAACCTCAAAGTTCTCTAAATCACCACTAGAGTGGTTTAGCTGTTTATCAAAATTGCTGTTACATAACAGTCTTCAACCTCTTACTTTTTAGATAACACCTTTACCAGTGGTTTGTCTGGCACTGTGTGCTGTGAACAGTATTATATAATTTATACTTCCATTCCAAGACCAAACTAAATATTTACACCCAGCTACAGGTAGCAACTATTACCCGCAGAGACATTTCATGCTGTAATTTACACCTACGGTGCGCTCCCTCTATTCCTTTCAGAAATAACTGCAGAATACCTGAGGTGCTAATTATGGCTGGGCAAGACTGTTCTACAGGAATGATCACATGCAATGCCTGTGAGGTTCTGGCTTGCTCATTTCCAATGATCTATTACTGCAGAGAAAGAGTAAAGTGGGATGTGGATGACAAAGTTACACACATCACTACACACATTACTGACAAGGTCTACTGTTACTGAATATTGAACATATTTTAATATCTATAGTGTTTAATTCAAATCAACTGGACTGGCTATGTTTATTTCTTGAAGACGTTTCACAAGTCATCTGACAATTCATTTGAGGACTCACAAGTTCACATTCTGGATAGGGAGGAGGACTGGTTTCGGAGAGGTATGAAGGAGGACATAAATGTGAAAATGGAGAAACCAAGCTTGAACAGGGGTGGGTGCAACATCTATTGCCTGACACATACAATGCCATTTTAACACCTCTCACAACTGGGCAGGTTAATAACACCTTACAGCTCCAATCATGATAATGTAGTAACACCTACCCCTATGAGACTCAGACCTCATGCTGATTAACATTATGTGGATTAAAGCTATACCCCAGAGTATATATTCCCAGAAAGATAGTGAACAGTCACTCTGAATTGTCAAATGACATCTTCAAAAAAATAAACACAGCAAGTCCAGTTGATTTTAATTAAACACTACAGATATTTACATATGTTCAGTAACAGTAGACCTTTTCAGTAATGTGTGTAGTGTGCGTGTCATCCACATCCCACTTTACTCTTTGATGGTCAGGGGTGGCTCCAGCCATTTTTTTTTTTGAAGGTGCTACCTGGGTGCTAGGAATTTTCAAAGGGGAGCTTGCCCTCCCAAAAAATTTGATTTCCATGTACAACATGGGTGCTGGACGAGGATTTTGGGGGTGCTAAGCACACCCAAGCACCCCTCTGGTGCCGCCACTGTTGATGGTTAACATTATGTGGATTGGAGCTATACAACAGAGTATATATTTCCAGTAATATGGTGTACAGTCACTCTGAATTGAGAAAGCCAGTCGGATGACTAGCGAAATGTCTTCAAGAAATAAACACAGCAAGTCCAGATGATTTGAATTAAACACTACAGATATACAATGACAAGGATGAATGAGAACCCTTACAGAAACATGTTTTAATATTCAACATACAAAAAAAAAAATTCCAATGATTTTGCCATCATTGTGTATAGACCTCAACATACCTGCTACATAACACTCCTCAAAAAGTAGAAAGAAACTATTATTATCCACCTACTGAACACTGCCAAAGCCTGCATGTCCACACACTCCATCGCTCAAGAACCCATGTGATAAATTTCATAAGGCCTTATTCTGATGCTCTGATAATATTCGTACCAACCTTAAGTGCACCTAAACCCACCAGAAAAACTTAGCTAGCCAACCCCTTACTATTGGGACAATTTTGAGCCATTGGGACGGTTTACTGGTAACTAAAAATTTGAATACATTTTTTTTATACAGTTTAGGTGCGCTTTAACTAATGAATTATCTCCAAAACCAATAGGCAGAGATCTAATTGGAAAAAGACCATGTCAACGGGCCATAGGCTTAACACCCTCATCCTTCATACCCCTCTTTTTTCTGCCTACTTTATTCATTTTCTTTTTACTACTCTTACTCTTTCCCTCTTTCAAGGATTTTTACGGAGCTAAGGGAACATTGGCAATGACCTTTTTTTACGTCATCATAATTTTATTGGCACTAGTGCCATTCATGCAAACACAAAGTTCTGGTGGAAGGTTTGCTTTAAGGAAGATATGCAAATAACAGAAATAAATTCTTTTCAAGTTTCATACTGACATGGGAAGAGGGCTTTTCCGTTGTGGCAAACTCAAGGTTGGATGGAAATACAAATCATTTGGCATGTAAAACTGCTCTGGTTTACATGTTTGAATCCTTTGTATATGTATGCCAAACTTTATAAAAACATGGATGCTTACTAACTGTACACAAAACAATGGATGCACAAGATGTCATATAGTTAAATAAAATCCTAAATATTGTAACATTACTGCAACCCATATTATATGTGTATAAAGTTAAAGCATGCAGTACATCCAAATGACCTAAATATATCACATTCTCTCTTTTAGCATATGCAGTATAAATGTCAGGTTTACATGTATGCTTTTCTTTACCATAGCAGTTTTTTTCTAATGACTAAGAATCTATTTCTCTAGTGTGTTCATTAGTTCCTAAACACGTGGGCATTAGTTAATTTTACCTCACAAAATCTAGTTCAAAAGAACACAGGAATCAGAGGAATTTTATCTTTCTTGTTTTGTAAAATATCATAGTTAAAATTGGGCACCATCCTACTGTGGAGGATCTCCTTTTATACCTTCAACATCTTATGGTAATGGATATAATTTCTACATTGCAGACTTTATATACTGAGGGAACCTACATTTATTAATGGAAGCCATTAAGATATCCACTTGGCACCTCATAGAACAATTTCGTGGCACTCTGGGCCCTCTTGGAACACCAGAGTGACCACTAGAAAGGGGGGAAGAAGATCCTAGGTACACTGCTAGTTCTGTTGTGATTTCACATTCTTGGTGATGGCACATCAGGATCATTGTACGAAATGTGATGCTGGCACACGGGGAGATTGAAGGCTAGTAGTGTGAAATGTTGGTTGCTGTTCTGGTTGATTACATGTTTTTTTGTTATATTTTAGTGTTTAATTGCTTATGCTTCTTGTCCAAGCCTACAAACATCTCTGGATGGCTGGGTTTATAGACACTTGCTGACTTTATTTTTTCTGCGTTTCCTCTGTATACCTGTAACTTAGCCATTTACCTGTTGCCACACCACTCTGAAACACAGACAGAAACATGGCAGAGAACAATTGCATTGTAATGATGTATTCCTTTGGTCAGTATTTTGTTCAGTATTTTGTATTGAAAAAATGTATAAATAAAGTTAATTGGGTAGCATTTGGTTGTAAAAGATAATGATACTAACACAATTTTACACTGGATCTGCAGTGTGCAAATTATGACTGAGAAAGGTAGAGTATCATTTCCAATGTAAGAGATACTGAACTGGGTTTGAATTTCAGGGAAGTGAGCTATTCATTAAGACCCTCATACACCTTACAATAGTACCATACAATTTCTGTACAATCAACTTTTCTTCTAACAAAACAATGTAATATGAGGACCTTTCTAAACCTTCCAATCGCTATTTATTCTATCAGAGGGACCACTATGCTACAAAGTTGTTGGTAGATCTAATGGAAATCGTATGGAATGATCTAAAAGGTACATGGGGGGCTTTAGTACAACCAATACAAGATATACAGACAAGCACTTATAAAATATATGGAAACCAGTAAACTTCCAACTCATTATTTAATGAACAACATAAGCCTTCCACGGTGAGAGGCCATTTAAGCCAAGATGCCCAGCTAGATTTGACTGTTCTATGTGCTGACATGAATAGTTTTATTTGTATTTTACAGTATAGGTTGAAGAAAGAACAGAAAACACTTTCAAATCTCAAATCTTTTGTTTATTTAGGTTACACATGTTTCATACTTTTATTTAAAAAAAATTATTCATTTAATTTTACCTACTGTATTGCAATATTACAGCTACAGCCTGCAGGTCTCTGCTGTCACTGTACCCTTATCTGTGGGAGGCACAGTGACAGCTGAAGCTGGCACGTTTGTAAACACATCTCATGGGATCACTATAATTGGCTATTCAGTTTGTTACAAACAGTTTGATACTATAAGCTGTCAGTGATAGCACAGTGTCAGAACTAGCAGTGCATGTAGGGCTTTTCTAATTCTACAATACGGTGTATATTAACTTTCTCTCATACCAATAAAGTTAGTAGTGTGAACACACAAATTGTGTATGCATGAACATCTTACCTCTCAATGGGTAACATAATCTCCATCCCTAGGAAACCCTCTACTATGGGAAGTAGCAGTCATGAAATAATTGTATTTATAAAACATCTGCCTGAATATAATGTGATGGATCCCTATGTCTTTTGATATGCTTTAGACTATTTCTAAACGACAACCTTTCCTTTAGTCTGGCAGGTGTACTGGCATCCCTACTGAACTGGTTTACTGTAATTTTTACGGATTTCTTCAATTTCATACTTCAATATACAGTGGACCCTTGATTAGTTCCAAAGGGTTGGTTTTAAGTCACGGTGGTTGTAAGTCAAAACCATTTTTCCCATAGGAAATAATGGAAATGGCAATAATCCATTCCGGACCTCCTAAATTACCACTTTCCTTACCTTTTCATAATAAAAAAAGATGTGTAAAGCTAGGCATACACTGTTCGATTTTCTGTTTGAATGTTGTGCAAAAGATGTATGATCTCTGTGATCACGGATCGAACAGAAAATTGCACACAAAAAAAACCTTGTGCGTAAATCTAGGTTGATCGTGAAGGCAGAGCTGAGATCAGGGCTCCCCCCTCACTGTGCAGGACAGCCCGTGTTCAATCCTGCCCCCTTGCCTGTTAGCTGAAACACAAGCAAGTGGGAAGAGCCAAACACAAACTGCTCTGCAAAGTGTGGGGGGAGCCTCCTTCCTTTGGAGCTGTCCTGTGTCCAGATCCTAGCTCTGCTGACAGTGCTGACAGGCAGAAGCTGGAAGCTGCTCAATGGGAACACTGGTCCAGGTGTCCTGAATGGGAATCAATGTGCAAAGTATGACGTCACCACGCTGTGATCGATTGTGGGACCCATGTATGCCTAGCTTTACATACAAGAAACACCAATAATATTTCTACGTTTATAGAAAATATATAGAGTTATGTTCCTAGCCTACTAGAAACACCAATGTAAGACTCTTCTGCTCAGTTGTAATTGCCCTCTTCTTTTTTCAATCTTTGCTACCTTTTCTGGGGCCATGATGCACTGAAAATACACTGATCATCCTCAGAACAGAGGTAAAATTTCTAGACACCTATGGGGTCCTTGCTTGCACCCCGTGTATGCTCATATAGCTGGGCTCAAAGAGAAGTTTCTGGACACCGATGGGGTCCCTGGGTTTGTACTGGCTGTACAGAAGTCTATGCTTTAAAGCGTCATTAATGCTTTCTGCCCCAGGAGGGCGCCTGGAAGGCATAAACCAATTCTGGTCGTAAATTTCATATGTCAAAATGAAAACTGTACATGAGAAACTACAGGAAGTATTAAAAGCTACAGCAAGTAGAGCCTGTCTGTTACCTGGCTGAAAGTGGCCTAACATCCTCCAGCCCTGTCTTCCATAATTTTAATGCCCCTGACACAGTTCTGTTATTTAATGAAATTCAGCTCTTTTACTCAAAAATGCTCATAGCAACAGTGTGGTCTGCGTTCTACCCACGAGAACCCTCTTCTCCAGAGTAATATAAATGAAGGCATTTGGATTTCTCCAACCAAGAGCCAGCCTACAGCATTCATAAAGGTTGAGGGTTCATAAGAGAAGTGTGCTTTCAGGAAGTTATTACAGAACCATTCTGGCCTCTCCCATCAGACCCATCAGAGAAGAACAGAGACAAATGATCATGTCATTTCATGTCAAACAAAATCTAAAGCCCCCCATACACCTTTAGATCCCTCCATACAAATTACTTAAGATCTACCAACAACTATGTAGTATAGTGGCCTCCCTTATAGAATACATAGTGATTGGAAGGTTTTGAACGATCCTCATATCACATGGTTTTGGTAGAACAAAAGTAGATTGTACAGAAATTGTATGGTAAGATTGTAAGGTGTATGGGGGGCCTCAGGTTTCCTCTCAAAAACAAAGGTTTTATATAAAAAAAATATATATTTTATGTATTTTATATAAAATAAAATATTAATAATTCTCTTTTCAGATTTGCTGAGAAAAATAAATAACTAGCAAAGACAAAAAAGTAAAAACATTTGGCATAATCCTAGTAATAGATAACATTTTTTCTTTAGCAAATCCATGAATGCAGGTATACACTAACCGTTTTCCAAGCATCATCTCACACATGTATTCTAGACAAAAAAATTCAATCTGATTTTAATAGCAAGCTTGACTTGACCAGCTTAAACAATTGAAAGAAATTAAACAAATAAAAAAATAATACTCCAGTGCCATTTGGCTAGTCAGTACACATTTGCACTCTTGTTCATAGGGAATTAGGGCTGATTGTGGAAAGATCAACCAGTTGAGGCCTTTAAATTGATTTGGAGTATGTATCCTGAGCAACAGCTGGTTAAACAAAAGGAAATGAAAAACGGTAGCGAATATAAAAGTAGGTTTGCACAGAACACAGGTAGGCATTTTAAGTTTATTGAAAGGTTTTCTTTTAAAAATAACTCATTGATTTTAAATGCATTTAATGCTCCCGAGACCTTGTAGCTACATGCACAGGAAGGAGAGGAAATATTGAGAATGAATAAATAGCAAGAGAACACACAAATAAATGACTGTGTTCCTTTCCAAATGGATGTTTTCCATCAACTTTCATAGAGGAACTATATTTTATGAAAAATAAAGTAGCCTTGAGTTTGAAAAAGTCAGCCTTGATCAGTCTTAAATGGCATATCAAAGAATAAAGGGATTATAAATCTTTTTTTTTTGTTTGGATAAATTTGGATAAAGTAAGTAAGAGTTAGGCTTATCCTTTGTCATTCTTGTATCTGTATGTTTTTTTAAGCATTAGAAAAGGTTTAAATATATAAACCATACACCTGTAGTCACAAAGGAGACATAAACTAAGGTCTCAGGCAATGAAAAATATGGACAAAATGTCATAGATGCATTTTATAACTGCTTCTCAAATTATATTTTAGTACAGTGTTCTGTTAATTATTTGAATTTTCCTTATTTCATTTTATTTGCCTTATGAATGTAGCCTATTGGGTCAAAAATACATTTTTCTTTTGCCTTTGTATAGAAAACATTCCTGGCCTGCACTCTTCTTAACAGCACACAATATTGTGGTCAGAAGAGACCAAAACCAGGCTCTTTGGCAATAACTCAATTTGCTATGTTTTGAGGAAAAGTAATTCTACCTGTGACCCCGAGAACAACTACCTCACATTTAAACATGGAGGTTAACATATTATTTTTGGGGTTGTTTTATGCTGTCGGAGAACAAATGTACAAAATCAGCAGTGGATCAAATACTTCTTTCCCTCACTGTAGATCTCATACCATAATATCATTTTATAATGACCGTATTTTTTAGACTATAAGATGCTCTGTTGTATAGGATGCACCCTTTACATAAGAGCATCCGATGGATGAAAAATATTAAGTCTTTCTCCCACTTTGCTGGCTGGAGCTCTCAGATCTGCCATTGTGTTCGAGTTGGGCCCAGGTGCTTAGCACACAGAAAGCAAACAGATTACACAGTGTTCTGGCTATGTGTGCGAGAGCTGGCATCTTGAGTCCAGATCTCACACACAGGCAGAGATAGATGGGAAAGCTTCTGGCTGGCAGCTCTTTCATCTAGCTGTGCAACTTCATTGTTGATGTCAGCCGGACCTCTGCCCCCTAGCTAAGCTTATTCCTGGGAGAGGGAAGAGCGAGCCCACAGGTAGTGAAGTCACGACTATCTGCAGCCATTAGCACCTTTGCACCATTTTGGGGTGGAAAAAAGTGTTTTATGGTGCCAAAAATATGGTATTTTATCAAAACGTCCTGATATCAATACCCAATGAACAAACAGATAGGCCTGTAGTGTTTCAACTGTGCTGTTTACAAAAAAAGATTTTCCTTAGCTTCTAAAAAAACTGGTTAAGCCTGCATCAAGGCTTTTAAATAAATTACTCAGTATGGAAAGTGCTACCCCATATTACTTCCACTGAATTTCCTCCAACAGACCTACATTTAAAAACTACTTTACAGAAGTGGGTGTTTATTTTTGTGTTCAATTGCTTAGAAAACATCGGTCAGAACTCTCTGAAGAATAGAGCCCGGGATGGAAAACATCATTTCAATACTAATCCATTAAGTTGCCATACAGAAACAGAGATTAAATCAGCAATTGTTCTTTAGCATACTACAGAAAAACCCTATCAACATGAAAACAATAGAATAATAATCTTGCATTACCTAGTTTTAATGAAGAGTGGAAACATGAATTTTAATCTAATGAAACATCAAAGAACGACAGATATTTTTAGATGCACTGAAACTTAATTGGAGGAAGCCGACCACATTACAGCCATTTGCTCATCACTTGCAATGCAAAATGTAATGGTACCAAAAGCAGAAAGCAAATGTGTTTTTCACTGCTGCTTGGGGGGGATCTTTGATGATTCAGTATGAGAAAACTAATTAACGCCTCTCACAGGAAATTTAGTTACAACGCACTTCTGTGCAATTTAGAAAGAACTCGCTCTCAACCTAGTTATTGGAATATAAAAGATGGTGTGTAAAAGCTTGCCATAGACAATTATCCTAAAACAATGACATAATAAAAATCTAAAAAACCAATATATTGTATCAGAAATAGCATACAATTGTGAAAGATTAGCTGAAGAATGGCTATTCTATCGAATAAAACTAAATTCCTGCTCTGGATTTGGCAATATCGAATCATATTTTATCTCACAAGTCAACCAAGCTTAAATTTTAGCACAAATTCAATGTGACATTTAGAAGATGATTTAACTCAACTACTCATTAATAACCACACCACCCTGTTTGTTTAAAGAGGGCAGAAACACTAGAGCAGCGGTAGGCAAACTTTTTTTGTCTTGGTTGCCCATTAAGATTGCATGGGGGCACAACAGTGAGCTGCCTAAAACATAACATGGGAATTTAGCCTAAGGCTCTACACAGGGCTTACTGTACACACCGGCGTTATTGCAGCAAAAACGAAAGTGCAGTTTGGCTGTATCTTGAATGTGTTTTGCATGCATTCCATAGAATAATTTACCAGTAAATATGTGAAAAAAGCTCTAAAAACGTGAGGTGAGTTTTGCCACATTACACTGGAATAGGACATGTCTGTAATGTGACCCACTACAATACACCTGGCTTGGCTCTTTCAAAAAAGTGCTGTGCCCCATCACACCCTTCTCATGGCAGTGTACCATTAAAATGAAAAGGATGCATCTCCTATGCCACGTTTTCCAACGCACGATGCATGGTGACGCGTGGAAAAAACATGGTGTAGAAAAGGCCTTTCTACATAACGGCTGTAGATTACCCATGTCTGTACTAAAGCGGGCCTACCACCAGAAGTACATCATTAAATGAGAGGCACTAGAAGTGCCGATTATAGGTAGGAAAGCATAAAAAAAAAAACTATCTGCAATGAGTAATTTAAGAAGATTCCTCATAGCATGTATATTGAGGAAAATTCCCATAGAAAACAATTGAATGCCCCCAGTGGTCGCCTGCGATATTGCACCCGGAGTAAACCCTCGGAAGCCTGGCAAATTAATATGGAATAGCTCAGAGTATCGGCAGGCACCCTTTGTGTGCCAGACGTTAGTTTGAACGGAGACGCCAGTCCCACATTCAAACCCATGGCATCTGCCATAGATTTACGGGCATGTCTGTTCTCTGGCCAACCAAGGGGTGACAGATCCACATGGAGCAAAAAAATAAGGCCGCGGCTCGCTACCTGTATGGGGGTCCCTAAAGGTGGCAATCGACGGTTCAATTTGCAGCTGATTCCGCCGCAGATCGACCGCAGTTCCCCCTCAAATCAAACGCGACCAACTTAAGTTTGCTTAACTCATGACTAGAGATAGTAAGCTCTCATAGGAAAAACCATAGAAAGGAATCTGAGCAATTAAATCAGTTGATATGGTTGATCTTTCCAGATTTGCTGGTCAGGATCATTTGTCTCATTTATGCTTCCTGTGTAGGCTAAAACAGTTGGCCCAGTTGTACTAATAAATCATTTGATCATGTGCTCCTCTTTGAATATTCTTCAAGGAGAACTTGCCATCACTACTCATGATGCTGACTAATGCTGCAATTTGTCGTTGATCCAAAAAACTTTTGATGATGGATCAAAAATACAACAAGTTACACTTAACTTTAGGGACAACCTCCAAATTAAACTGATAGAATTTATGATGAAAAAAAAATCTGAGCTTGTAAGTAAAGAAATAAAATTCTGATAGGTATTTTAGAAAGATCAAAAAAGGAAGAATAAAATAATATCTGAAAGATATCTTTAAAGGGCTTCGATATCAAAGCAAAGTTGTAGATATTGTATGAGCTTTGAAGTACCAGATTTAAAATATGCTTGATGATAAATGCAGTTCAGAAGTGTTAAACAGAAAACATGCAGTCTGTCAGAGTGTAATATGTGCACATTCATATTTAAACAAGCATCTAAAATAAATACATAGAAACATCACATTGAATTAGATTGATAGATGATCACCGATCATAGAAAGCCTTGCTGGACTTATGTTAGATAGCCCCCTACAAGAAAAACTTGGCTCTTCTGCATTTCCTACTCATTGGGTTGTACAGGTAGGACAGGAAAACAATTGTTATGAGATTGCATATATATATACATATAATCACATCCATATTTGCCATATACATAGCAGTGTTTCTAAATCAAGGGCACAAAGTTGCCTTCCATGCCTAGTAGTCACCAAATAGTTTTTTCCAACCGGGTATGCTGTAAGCATTGATGAAAAATATTAGTGTGTCAAGCACAAATTGTAGAAGGAATGATGTGACTTAAAACCAGCAGTTAACAGTCTTTCAACAGGTTTCAAGCATCGCTGCGGCTTTCTGAAAACCTGTTGAAGCCCAGTAGCAGCTTGTTTAAAGTGCTAGCACTCTCATTAAAAGCAACGTTCGTTTCACCCTACCGAAGCTAAAGGATGCTTTGATAGAAGGAGGACCGAAGGCTTTTTAATTAGTTAAAAAATACTATATTTAATAGTGTCTTAACCCTTATTAAAAACAGAAAAAACAACATTTAAGTAT
This sequence comes from Ptychadena robeensis, assembly GCA_036250615.1. Classification (NCBI taxonomy): domain Eukaryota; kingdom Metazoa; phylum Chordata; class Amphibia; order Anura; family Ptychadenidae; genus Ptychadena; species Ptychadena robeensis. Next base: position 104,496,343 of record CM070036.1, read on the forward strand.
GAATACTCAATCAATTTAGCAGAATAGTAAACTTTTATGAGAACAAATGGCCTATCACTTCTACTATCAATTGGTTTCAAATTTTGGTTCTGTACATTACCACAATGCATTTTAAATGAAACAACTTTCAGCTTTAATTCAGTGGGTAGAAAAAAATATTGCATAAAATAAGATGAAATAAAGATTTTCTTTCCCCTACAGAATCAATTTATTTCTGGGGATCAAAAGAAATTAGACAAATCCCTCAAAGGCTTTTTCATAGGCAGGTTTTGGCAATTCTTTCTAGATCTCATTCTCGGCATAGTTTCTATCCACAGAATTCGGTACCATATGTTTTTGGAAGGTTTTTTTCATGCATGGTAAACGCATCCAGTGACTCTGTTGTCACTGTCACACAGAAAACGCGTGTTATAGAACTGCGTGGAAATAAAGCCAAGAGCACAGCAAAATCTCCCCTCAACGAATTACAGGCATTTTTTTGTGACAATATAGTCAAAAGAAATCTCCATGCAGGCGGCACAAACCATCCCTAACCTCCTGGGTGGTTAGCCTGCGTTAACACTGGGTGAGTTGATTTACCAACAATACCCGAGCTAACATCAAGCATACTCACCTGTCCAGAAGAAGAACCATGTCAGCGCACCCGCCTCAATGTCATTGATGACGCCGGAGAGGCGGCGCCATTGAACTCCATGTATTGGAGGTAGCGTCACTTTTTTCCAGCACATAGCTGGCGTCGACATTGACAATATGAAGGGGGGGGGGGGGGGGGAGAAGGGAGGATGCAGAATTGCAATGGAATAAAGTTTAAAAAAGTGTGCAAAGTGCAGAATGCCAAGGAGGTTAAGCCACAACAACAGAAAAAAAATGTATCCAAAACATTGTTACAATACTAGGAGAAGCAAAATCTGCAGTTTGGCAAATCCTTAGTAAAAAGAAAAGCACTGGTACTCAGCAACACAAAAACACATGGAAGTCCATAAAAGACAACATTTGTGGATGATTGGTGGAGTAATTTTCATGGTGAAGGAAACACCTTCACAACAACCAACAACAAGTGACTACATTTTCCAGGAGGCAGGTGTCTTGACTGATCAAAATCTACCAGAGAAAACAGCTTGAAAGCAAATACAGAAAGTGCACTGCAAGATGCCAGCCACTAATAACCCTCAAGAATAGAAAGGCAAATAAAATAAAAAGCTTAAATAAATAACTTAACCTCTACCAGAATGATGGCAAGAAAAAATATGGAGAAGGCATGGAACAGCTCCTGATTCAAAGAATAGCACATCATCTGTAAAACATGGTGGAGGCAGTGTGATGGCTTAGATCAGTGGTGCCCAACTGAGTTGATGTGGAGGGCCACAAGTGCGGCCCTCAGCACCACTAAAGGGCCGCAGATAACATTTTCGATCTATACTGACTTGCATAAGCATTTTTAATTGTCACCTTTTCCCATGTCACCTTTCCCGTGTCACCTTTTTCCGTGTCACCTTTTCCCATGTCACCTTTGCCCGTGTCACCTTTTCCCGTGTCACCTTTGC
>CM070036.1:104503195-104513757 GCA_036250615.1 Ptychadena robeensis
TACGTCAGCTTATATCGTAGCTATAGTCCCTCATGTCACTCATTTAAATGTATTTCCTAATTTATGTATGTTGCTATGTGTCAGCTTTATGAGGTCAAACCCTATGTATATTTGAGGTCTTGACCCGTATAGCAAATTATGTGCATTTTATACTTTTTGATATGTACCTAATAAAACAAACTGTTTTTAAATATTGGTATGTTTCCAGTGCCCTGAAAGTCCCATGGTATTAGAAGTTTGATCTTCTATTCCTTTTCTTGTCTTTTTCCAATTGTTCTATGGGGACGTGGCACATGACACCTTAATCTGAATCCTTACCCCTTTCCCTCTTCATCATATATCCATGTTAATTCAAAGTAACCACATTTTGTGAATGTTTATACTAATCCAACTATTTTTCCCTGATTTTAAATAATAAAATTATTTCACACCAAATAGAAATTTATCTTCTTTGGAAAAGCCTTGTAGGTGCAATCGAAGTTTCATGAAAATACAATAAATCACAATTTATTCCCCAAAAAATACATACATTAGCACAAACCTGTACAAAATCCAATATTACATTTACATTGAGATACAGTTTACAAATGATGCCTTAAAGAGTAGAAAAGTTCAGAGACACTAATCATTAACTCCAGATTTTACTAGTAAAATCCATCATCTTTTATAGGACTTTTTATATATGCAATAACCTGGATTCAGCTACCTTGAAGGTCTTTCTTCAACAAACAACACTTTTACAGCACACATAAATTGTGTTTTTTTTTTGTACTTGCCTCATTTCAAATGTAAATTATTTGAAACCAAATTAAGTTAGGCAACTGCAGTTCAGCATTTTGCTTTATTTGAAAAATAAATGCATTATTTTCAGACAGAATGCTTACAGGTTACAGTCTGCACAATGCTGTACTGAAACTCCATCAGTCAAGAATATATTATATGGAAAAAATATTTATAAACAGAACAAAATCACTATACACAGTGATAAAAAATATTCATTTTAAATCTCTAAGCCTGAATTTAGACATAGGATTCAGCTCGGCAGCTACCTTAAAACTGCAAGCATGCCGCTGTGCACAGTGGTTGAAGATATTGTGCAGGTGGTTGGCATACATCAGCCAAGTTAAGCCAATAGGCAACCACCCAGCAGATGCAGCATATTGCATCTACCCAACATTGGTGGTTGATGGTTGGTCGGCATCTCCCATATAAAATAAGACTCAAAGATTACCACTTATTTGCAGGACAATAGAAGCTTAAGTAGGTGCTAATTGTTATTAAAAGATTTATTCATCCTGCAAAAGAAACCTGGTGACACAGGTACTGCAAGAATTAATATTTCCCATGTTAGAACAATTGATAATTTGGTAAAAAGGTATTTGAAAGTACTATAAGTTCTATGCAGTGTTTTTAAAACCAGACATTTCAACAGAACATGTGCAATGTAATTTATTCACACAGTTGATTTTAAGCTTTCTGCTCCTTGCCCTCAGTTAATTTGGGGTGAGTTTGGTAAAACACAGAAGACACCGAAGAGGCAGGAGGAGAGGCGGACCCATTGACCTGCATTATATGCAGACAGTGTCGGTGTTGGCCTTGACAACTCCGGCGTCATTATTGACACCAGGAATGTGAAGGGGGTGGAGGGTGGGTTAGTAGTAGAAAGCTTACCCATACCACTCTGGTAAATGGGCATAAAGCCCAGAGGGTTAAATAATGGCAATGCTCTTAAAATTACATAGGAGTCTATGAAAACAAAATGAGCTGTCGTGCGGTCACAGGTGATTTGTTGACCTGTCTGAGCTTATGAGGCTTTTAAGTGTGTAACGCATATGCATTGACACATGCGTCTGTGAAAACTTTTGAGAGCCTGAAAAATGTCAAGGAGCTTATCAGATAATGGGAGTCTATGAGGGTGTTTAAAATGCAGAAATGTGCAATCGTTAATCAGGCTTATTGCTTTCTGGGCTTGATTTTATGTCTAATTTCATGGTCAAATGCAAGCTCTGTCATTGCCAACTGTCAGTAGCCTGGAAAGTGCCTAAAAGCTTCTTTACGCCCAACTGGCATTTTTCAAGCTACAAGATTTAAAGCTTTGAAAGCCAGTGCTCGAAGTTTACTAAACATGTAATAAATGCTTTCAGCCACTGGGGGTGCCTGGAGAGAATTACAGACACTGCTAAATAGACAGACGTGTGAACGCTGCCTCAACAGCTCTTTATCTAGCTTTTGACATCCGTATGTACGACTTGGCTTTAGAAGTCTGATAAATGCTTCCAGCCACTGGAGGGCCAAACAAACATGTGAATGCAGCCTGACCTTATTGCAAAACAAACTGAAAATACTAATAAGGATTCATTTAAAGAGAGTTGAAGTAAAACTACTAAAAGATCCTAACAATATATCAAATCAATAATTTGCACGATGCAAAAATATTGCAGTAAAAAGGTAAAGTCAACTCATGCTTACCAAAATCGCCTGGAAAAGGCTAGGCACCAAGTTCCTCTCTTCAATGTCCCTAAAATAAGTTAAATAAAAATTATTTATAAGTTACATGAAAATACATCCTATTTTAATAGAGTGATGTTGTAAAATTTTTTACTACCTATGTATCAAGGGTTTTCTACAAAACTATGTATTCATTCTGGTGCCTTGATTTCCACGTAAATTACACCACGATAACCCAATGTTATGGTGTACGAGACATCATTTTTCTTTCTACTACAATATAAAGTTATTTAAAAGGCTATCAAGTTATCATAGGTAAATTGAAAAGTGTTTTTTTAACGTATTTTCTACTAATGCACACTTGATTCTATAGTCTATATTTTTTCCTTTAAAAGTTAGGAGATTCTAAACATACAGAAGAAGTTAAACAAAACCAGGCCTCCAATATGCTCTTACATTAGGCTTGTATTTATTTAATATATGGGTTGATAAGCAAAGAAGACAGGATTGGTATGCTTTACTTGATTACTGCTAGCTACATTTCATTTTATTAAGAAGCAGCTGCTAAATTGGGAGAATAAGATGAAAAGGGTAGGTCATTTTGGAAAGCTAGATGAACGACTATGAACAGTAGAATAGATTTTTACAAATTAACACAGCCAAACTGTGAAAAAGTGATGAATGCAGAAGGTTATACATCTGTTTAAATGCAAACTAATGCAGACAGGCATTTACAAAATTGCTCCGAAGGAAATTTCCAATCTGATGCAAAGGCAGAATGCTAATGCTAATATATTGTTATAAAAACAGGAAAAAAGCTATACAAAAAGGAATCTCAATGATAAATGCTCACAAGGTTGTAGCCATCGTAAACCTTCCCTTCTTCACAGAAAAAAAGTTACTGGTTCACTTAGTGAATCTGAACTTAAAAAAACCCTAAAGTAAACTTTTGCAAAAGGCAACTGAAGGTGTTTAATATGTCACTGGGATCTCATTTGGGTAAATAGAATGTATTTTCCATGCAAAATCCCCTTCAAGGACAGTGGCCAGTACAAACACCCCCCTGTAGCACATTTAGGTGATGAAGGTAAGGCAAACGTAGCCCTGAGCATATTAATTAACTTTCAAAAAGTCTGCATTTTACTAGGAGGAAGAGTTTCAAGCGTTACTTCTTATTGGCTAACTAAATATATTTATAAATGCCAACTTTTGGGCAGTAGCAATGAATAAAAAAGCAAGGAAGCATATAAAAGATAAGAGTAGACAACTAATGGTGCCTTCTGTATATTCTCTGTGTTAGTTTGCTTTTTGTTTGATAAAATGGTTTTACTTGAAATTTTCTTAATTTTTTTTATTTTAGGAATAAGTTCTAAAATGGAATATGAATTGGTTTAGCACACACAAAGCCATCAATAAACTTTACTGTCCACAAACAGCAAAGGACTAACAAAGCATGGCCACATAAAAAGCCTATCCCTCTACTACTAAAAGTAACTCAGTATGGATACAAATTATAATTTATATGTATGAGGTAATTTCACATCTACAGCTAGTATCCATAAAGAAGACATGTTATCTGGGAATAAAGGAAGATGCTATTGGTTACACTGTACAGTTCCCACACCTCTCCTCATGTGCCATCATCAATGCATACTCATATATGCATAGGTTGACCAATTAGTGTCTCAGTGGTGCTATTTAGCTAGCTGTGCAAATATTAAAACATGAAAAAACATACTAGAATAGTAAAAAAGTAACCTGATCCATGGCATACACATTATTTCCTTCTACTAAAGGAAACTATCAAGTTTGCTTGGAAAATCCAGAATCTAGTATATTTCACTTCTACATTGTGCAACAGTGAGACTGGTTGGTGTCAAAGTAAATGGGTGCAGTTCAAAATTAAATGGAAACTCCTGCCTTCCAGGTGCTTCTAGCCAAACACACCACCACAGATTCTCCTCCTCCCTAATCTTTAGCTTCCTTATACTTTCCTTTCATTTTAATATCAAAATTATAATTATTTTTAAATGTAATTTTCATTCATCAAGGTGAACAGAATACAACATACAAGGAGGACCAATATGTCATAAAATGATACATCCAGAAAGAAAACAAATTGCAGGATACATCAAAGAACTGCACATAAAAGAAAGAGCTTCCTCATGGATTGAAGCGAATGCCGGGTAGAACCATTTGCCTAAGAAGGCTTTTATATTATAAGGATGAAAAAGAAAAGGAAGGAAGAAAAGAGAACTACATCTATGGCATAAGCAGGGGTGGTCCTAGGGGAAACCATCTCTATTCACTGCGCACTCCTGGGGTCAACCGCCCCCTCCCCCACCCGAAAGCATCTCACTGCCGGAGAGCATTGGGGGGAAGTGATGCTGGTAAGACAGAACGTCATGCCTCCTGGCAGTCTTCTCTCTCTCCGGACGACCGCCCATGCTTAAATACGCCACTGGGCATAAGGCCTGCGTAAGTCCCAAACTGATCAAATGAAAAGGGGTGGGGGGTTTAAAGGGGCTTATAAGGAAAAAACAAGGCAGAGGAGAGGCAAGAAGAAGTAAGAAAGAAAGGGAATACAGAAAAAGAGATAGAAAGTGGGGGGAGGAGGTAAGTTTACGGGATGGGGGGGGGGGTGTATAGCGTCAAGAAGAAGAAGGACTGAGGCCTACTGTGGGGACTACCAAATCCACAATCTAATTATTATTTGTTGAGTAACCCTTATTTTTTTCCTTTGACACATTTTTTTATTTAGATTCAGTTATGCCACATGGTGAATATAAGTTGAATGTACTATCGTTTTTATAGTATATTATAGTTCAGTTAGAGTATAGAGTATAGTTATAGTATATTATAGTAATTATAGTGTATTGAATTGTGGTCTTCTATTGTTCATGTATATTGTAGCCATGTTTATGTGTTTTTCTCATACCTATGCTTTTAACCTTTATGGTTTCAGTTTATTCTTGTATGTAAGTATTTTCTTTGACAATTTGTAAATAAAATCGTATTGCTTAAAAAGTAAATTGGTTAAACAAAATTTTGTGACTCCAAGTGATGTTATTTTAAATCAGGTAATGTTGAGCATTAAGGACCTAAAGATGTCATGTAAAATGTATCTATGTATCCTGTTTTGTTTTTTTCCTGTACTGTTCTCTATTTCTATTCTCCAAACAACCACGGAAGTCAATGAAAAATCAAAGCAAACTGCCATTGATTATGTCTGAAGCTCTGTGATGTCACAGTGGGTAAGCTGAGTCACACCATACTAGCTGTGTAATGAAACATACATGCCTCCCAGGAAACTGTTGGCCCTCTGAGCTTTGTTTTGTATTGTAAATAGGTATTCAGTACACAGAGACATTGCTTGTGTAACTGTTGTCTCAATTTATTGCAGAAAAACAGCACAATATGCTACCTCTGTTAATTATTAATATAAATGTTGCTGTGTTTTGCTGCTGCTTTTGATTTAAGTGTTCCCCTGCAGAAGCAATCTGATGGATATATTCTTTGCAGAGCCGTAACCGACATCATGTTTATATCTGAAGCTGTACTTCATTTTAAGATAATATAATTCTCATAGAATGGGGAATTTTAATAAGGTGTGTAAGAAAGATAGTAAAACATATATTACTATCTTGTCTTCCATTTTTCAAATCACTTCCTTGTGACTGTATTTTGTTATTATTATCTTGAAAACAGAGTACCAGATGCAAGCTACAGTTTTTAGGGTAGCCATCAAAGGCCCAATAATTGTAAGCGCTCATACTGTTTTCAAGTATTGTTTGTGAAAATGAAGCCATTTCTCATTTGCCAATAATCAATGGAAATTATTGTTGAAAAGTCCCACATTTTTTCCTAAATGCCCCCAACAATTTAGTTTACCTTCTAGTAAGGATTTGCTGCTGTCTGCATACACGGTTGGGCTAGTGTCTCAAAGAGTTTTTGGCATTACAATGTCTCAATTGATGAACAAATATTTCTGTGCTGGTATATGTGGGTACCCTGGGTATGGGTAGAAAACGTCTACATTCAGACAACACGAGGTAAGGCACTAGATTGTAAATACAAACTCAATTAGATCTAAGGCTTACTTTGTGGCCGTGCAATGTATATTCAATAGCATTTAAGCTGGGAACAAATGCATAGATATAGGCCAGATTGATGACCGCTTTGAGTGTCGTGCATGCTTACGGCCATCTATCTAGCCCATATCTAATGCAGCCATTCTTGTTTTCGAGCAAGATCAATCAATCCTGCTGGAAAACAGGGATATCGGACATGACCGCAAATCACGGTCGATGTCCATTGTTTTACATGGGGACTTGGGGTCTCCATGCAAAGCATCGTCGGAGCTGGAGACACAGCTGTGCGCCGCCTCCAGCTCCTTTGATGTCGGGCAGCAGCGCGATGATGTCATTGTGCTGCTGCTGGGAACCTCGAACGATTCGTATATTGAGCCATATTTTCCCAGCTTAAGAGTCATAACATTTACAGTTACAGCACAAGATAAATTATTCTGTTAGGTATACCAAAATTTGTGTGAATCTGAACTACATTAAGCTTAAATGACATTAGAATTGTTCTTTCTAACATATTTGATTATATTAGGTAATCACTTCTCTTTACAAGAACTTCTCTTTACAAGTGTTCAAACTGTCCAAGTTGGACTTGGAAAATGGTCACATGGTCATCGATGTCCCTATATTCTTGTATTTGACGGCAATTGACATCCAGAAGAAGTGGATAGTGATGAGCAGCATAGGCAATACTCGTATTTGCTAAATATTGTGTCTAATATTCACAGTAAAATCAACATTTGTACATGCACATATTGCAAACAGGATGCACAGTAGTTCCATGCAAAAAATCTTGAATAATCGTAAATATGAAGATATATCACTATAATCAAGATTTTTGTGAATTCACAATAAAAATTTGAGATCAACACTAAAAATGGATTGATGCGATAATGCCCAAGGGGTTGATTCCATTTGTTATACTGAAATTAATATGCATTTTTATTGTATACTAGCATCACTCCCAGGCTGAAAGACAGGGAGAATTTTTAATCTTAAAACATACAAACCACAGCAGTTGTTACCCTGGATTAATACGTTTTTGATTTATAGGGTACAAGTACATGTGCCTTGCAGATTAGCATGTCTTTTTTATTATCCAAAATATTCTATTTTAGTGAAATTGTGGTAAAAATGTCAATACCCCCATGACCTTCAATTAAACGTCAGTTACAAAAGATAAAATACAAAGTGATTGATATTTGTTAAAAGACCAAAAAATTTTTACTTCATAAAGGCCATATACTTTTTGTCATATACTTGCCTGATAAAGGCCGGACTGTATTCAGTCAAAGGCACCAACAATTTTAGAGCATATACAGGAACTGGATCAGGTTCCAGAAGGATTCTGTCATACCTAGAAGAAAGGAAAAAAATGAGTTGAAGTTTTAACTGCTGCCGATTTCTGTAATGTTTTACATTAGCTTTTGAAAAATCATGCCTGGTGATATTTACAATAGATCACAAACCTAAACTCCTAAAACAAATGGTCTACACATATACCAACTTTATTCTTCTAAGATTAGACTAAGGATAAAACATTTGATGTTACCAACAAAGTAGATACACATAAAATACATAACTCTCACACTAAACAAAACCCCTGACAACAACAAAAAATTGGCTAACTTACTCTACTGTTATTACTGTATATGCAAGTTTTACACCACAGAAATTGTTAAACTAATCTGTTTAAAAACAATAAACATTTTAAACTAGAATCAACTCAACTCAACCAAAGAAACATTAACAAACATAAAATATCAACACAACCACATATAATACAACTCTGTGGGGATTAAATCATTGCAAATTATAGCTCATAACAAATGCTACACTAGGCAGGATAGCCCATGTTCCAATTTCTAGAAAAAAAAAACTATGGTTGCTTTTATATGTTAAGAAAAATAGGAAAAGAGCAGAAGGATAAAACCAAAGAAAGAAATTGGATGGACAACTGTAAAAGGAATTAGAACAAAAGAAGAGGGAGAAGAAAGGAAAAGAATGTTCTATTTTGGAATTAACATTTTATGCTTCATTCCCATCCCTTTTGGTAAATTGATTTAATTAAAAAGATTTTACGAAAATAAACTATTGTCGTCTTAAATTATCACACCTGTTCCCATTCCAACTGTAACCACCTTTCTGGAAAAAAAATATCCCATATAATAGCAACCAGTAAACCAATCAACAAACAGGCTAGACTGTGTAATTTTGAAGCTCTGGTTTTATTACCAGAAAGAGTAGTAGACTTTTATCTTATGCATGGTTAGTTAAACCACATGCTGTGCATTGCAAGTCAGCAAAGACGCTAGGAGCACTCTTGCACTGAAAATTTCAGGTGAAATCCAAGGGCTAAAACACTCCCAATAGGATAATGTATTACTGTACAGGGGAAAACAATATAAATAAAGGGACAGATGTTTTTATGTGTACATTAGATAATTATAAAAATATATTGAGCTAAAATAGGTGCTTAGATTATTGAGAGTTACTGTATATTGATCACAATTAAAGTCTGAATAAGGTTATCAGGCCAGATTTTAACAAGCAGCATACTATTAAGAAGAAATGATTGATGGGAATGTCAATTTTGGACATTAGCAAGCAAATTACATTGCAGATAGTAATCTAGATGGTAGATAGATAGTAGACTAAAGCTTTGACATGTTAGCATCCTTACTCTTAAGTCTTCTTTATAGGCATTTTCAGGAATCTACAGTATTACCCCATTATTTTATATCATATAACAACTAATCTTCTACATGTCCAGACAGTGGGCAGGCTCTAATGATGCCCAATCATTAACACATTGACAGCAACTTTAGCAGTGGGTCTTAAGCATTGCAAAAGACAAAAAAATAGGAAAAAAAGTAGGACCAACAGGTTAAAACTAGAAGAAGAAAGTCTGCAAACTGTCTTTTTGATTCTATTTTGACGCTGACGCCTTTTTGTGCATTGTGGCTAGAGAGTAAAGATGTAAAGGAGAAAAGAGTAAAGGTGACCATCTAATATCACATGCTCAAGCAAGGAGAAAAGTTAAAAGCGCAGTATCAACATACCATATCTCACGTTAGAACCACTTCCTTAACAGTAAGTCTATGTCTGCACTTTGTTTTCCTTGGGCATTGGGAATGCCCCAGAGTGACACGTCCATGGCACCCAGCCCAATGATTCACAAAATTCCCTGCAGCTTGCCCACAGTTTAAGGAATTATAGCACCTCATTGACCTTAACGTGCCCTAGTTAATTGACTGTTCTCTAAAAAGATCAGGAGTACGGTTTCAACATTGCACTGACAGGTCTATTGACAACCAATGGATGGGTTATTGCTGTGATTGGCACGGCACGCAGCATTGTTGGCTATGTTGCGCCTGTGTTGACAGGCATATTGCAGATACCTAGACTGGAGGCATACCTGGTAGACTTTTAAGACCTAAACACAATCTAAAAGTTTGTAAAAGTTTGGGAAAACAGTTGCTGACAATTATGCTCAAATTCTTTACATCCAAAGAAGGTGCTCCTATTAGATCCGAAGTGGTCATGATGTACAGGGCTGTGGAGTCGGAGTCGAGGATTCGGACACAATTTTGGGTACCTGGAGTCGGAGTTGCAAGTTCAAATGTCCCAATTCACAAACAGTCAAAATTAACTACTTCTGCTATAAGAATGAATGCATGCAGTGCGTAACATTACCGCAGAGTTAACATACGACATGACATGAAGCATGCTGCACATTGACTGTATGCGTCTCTAAATGGGACATAATGCACAGTGAAGGTGCACCACCGCTTTCCATTGTGTTGTGTTCCGCTGTTACAGGCAACGCAGCACCCACTGTGAACCCAGTCTAACTCTCGCTGATAATGAAGTAAATGTTTTTTGCTGGACTAGAGACGCGTGTGTAAGTGAAGGGAATGGATCGCCAATAGTTTAAGACTGAAGCTGTAAAACATTTAAAAACCTGACGTAATTCAGCTGAGGCCATAAATACTTAGATTGTTAGCTTCAACATGAATATGGGATTCA
>CM070036.1:104556179-104571037 GCA_036250615.1 Ptychadena robeensis
TAATATGTCCATGTAATGTATGTAGGGGATTTTTTTTTTGAGTTTACAACCGCTTTAATAAGAAAAACTAACACCAATTAAAAGTTCTATATAAAGAGAGAATTTACTTTCCTGGAATCTATACTTTGACAATTTCTGGTGCACCTTTTAGTCAGAAATAGTTGTTTTTGAATCTGCTTCTTTCCAAACAAACACTTGAGCTCTTAGAGCCCACAATCTGGCATAACGTTTCTGTGTGAGTCTGACCCTCACAAAGCTACAGTTTCTCTCTGTATGATGAGATTAATAAATATAGGAATGTGAGGCTGAAGAAAACTAGACTGAGGATGATCTGTTGAAAGCATCCCTATTAAGACATGCCAAAACTGCATACGCCACCACAACGCCACTCCGTTTATTAGAAATGTAGAGGATTCTGAGGATTAAAGGTAAATATTCCCTCTGTGATTTTACAATTATGTGCATTTTGGCTTGTGATGACAGGTTTTCTTTAGATGTTGCAGCAAATATGAAGTGGTTTCTTTAAAAACAAATGAAGGAAATAAGAACAAAACATGATTAATGGTGATATGCTGAAGTAATACTAAAAATAAATACCAAAGTTTGGATTCTCAGTAGACAGCTGTATTTATGGAAAGAGCTGGCTATGAGAAGTTGTGACAAACAAACCACTGTAAAGTATGCCATACCAAATGACACATATATTTTTCACTGGACAGGCCATTAATAGGACAATGGTGTGGATTACCAGAATGTTCCACTACGGCTCGTCCACTACTGTGGCGGCTGGCTGCAGGGAGGCACGGTTCTGCAGTGGACGTAGGTTGTCGACCGCTCGCTTCTTGACACTAGTGCACAAGGGTTTTTTAAACATGCAAAGTCAATGTAGCCACCCCGATCGCCCCAGATCGCGTCCATTCATGTCTATGGGCATGATTTGTGGCGATCGCCCGCCACCGCCCAAGTGGGGACAGGGCTATTCAAATGAATGCAAACGGTCACCGGTGCGTAGCTCAAAACTGGGCCGCTCTGTGGCCGGCCTTGCACGTGCTCTTAAACCTAATATACCATTGATAAGTTTACTTGACTTCCATGGCTGACAAATATTTATTGGGAAGATCAATGAGGTCACACAAAAGTTTGCACATCCACAAGAATCTGCCCTTGATAACAATACTGCTATTATCCCCCTCACAATCCATATGTCAGGGAAAGAAAAAAGTTTTGCTACTACATTGCTAAGCAAAATCTCTTACAGACTCTAAGGGCTTGTTTCCATTACGTCGGGAGCCCTCCGCTAAGCGTACACGCTTAGCGGGGGTCCCCGACGTAGCAGATAGACTTACCTGCTCGGCGGACGGGTCTGTCTTCATTGCGCCGACCCAATCCGCCGGTGTCAGGCTGAACGTAGTCGAGTACGTTCAGCCTGTACACCGGCGGATGTCTAAACAGACCATCCGCCGGCAGGCTGAGTCTATGGGATACGTCGGGACCCCTGCTTAGCGTATACGCTTAGCGGAGGGCTCCCGACGTACAATGGAAACAAAGCCTTAAGCACACATTAGTGGGCATGTATCCATGTTGTTGGGCATGGACTTTAATATATGCAAAATCTTCCTTCCTAGATCAGTAGCAATTAACCCTTTATTATCATAAGAGCCACTTAGCCTCTCTTCAATCAAAATAGTCTGAAGTACCAAAGCATAAGGCTGTGTCTACACTACGGAAAACTATGCGCAGACTGCGGGAAAACTGTGTGCAGACTGCGGGAAAACCACGCAGTGCAGCTGCCCCCTGTGATACCCTATGGGGAATGACTTGCCAGTCTATACTATGGTAAAAATTGGTCAACAATGGGTGCGGTGTATGAGGAGCGCAAACTGCACCCCATGGGCGCTGATTGCCAATAGTTATGTATAGGATGCCAATAGATATGTATAGGATGCCCTAAACAGTGCCCAAAGAGCGGGTGGGCGTTATTGGCGCACACACATGCCGGCGTGCTCATAACGCCCCCCGTGGATGCTTGGGTGCTGTAGTGTAGACACAGCCTAATACATTCACACGTGTGTTGCAATATACATTACCAAGCAACCCTGCATGTTAACCCACACATTTTATAAATGTGCTAAACAATGCCGAATGTATAGAATGAAAAAGCCCAAAGACAGGATATAAAAGGTAGCCGTGTGGTCTCCTCTCTAGTCTTTTTGTGTTTCCTGCTCCCTGACACACATGGCCCAGGGATTTTGGTGAAGGTAATCTGGGACCCCCTTTGTGCTGCATCACTCTCTCAAGGGACCCCCACTCCTACCCTCAACAATGCTGGCTAGTATACCAGCATCCTTAGGTGGCTGGGGTCTGGTGTCTCTGTCCCCCTCACTGCTGGCTGCTCCTCTTCCAGGTAAGGTAAAAGCAGGTCTCTGAGATGGCCCCTGTCAGCTTGAGTGTGGTGGTGGACAAGCAGCTGCTTCTGCAGCCAGCCATCTTGGGTGTTGGCAAGTCCTCTTTTCCTTCATGCCTGCTCTTTCCTCCAGCTTGTATCCACTGGTGGGAGGGAGGAGGTTTAGTGGGAGCAACAACAAGGAACATAAAGAGCTGAATGTGGCTTCGGAGCCTCAGGTTGCAGAACCCTGCTCTATAATATAATTGAAATAAATAAAAACAGATTTCAGAGTTAAAAAAAACAGTACAATATGCTATTAATACCTTTCATTTTAGGGTGTTTCTAAACTTGGGGAGTATGTGTTTGTGGAAGACTAAATGTCACATGGCAGTTCAGTTGGAGAAAGATGGGCATATCTCTCACCAAATTTAATGGAAATGGTTCTTCCAAGTCATGAGGTGGCTATCTAAACTCAATGCACACTGTCAGCTCCAGAGTCACAAAATCAAGTGAAACAGATACAAATAGGTATTGACTAATAAGTAGTACCCCAAACTATCTATCTTGTATCATTGGATAAAACAGCAATTCATTCATCCAATGCCAACAGCCCAGTGTATTTGCTGTATGTATGTATGTATGTATGTATGTATGTATGTATGTATGTATGTATGTACATTATGCAAGAGAGTCACAAATAATGGAGATTTAATTGGTAGAGTCTGCCATAGCAGTCTCAAAGCTTGCAATGTTAATGTTTCTATACTGATGATTCCCTAAACTCCATGTATGCTACCTCTAATGTTGTATAATTTGTTATTGAACATTATTTTATACAATGTGTCTAGAATTTCCTTTGTTCATGTGAGTCATTGAAGTCAGGGTTGCGCTGTATGTTTATAGCTTTGTAACCCCTTTCCTATGAATAAGAATTCAGTGGTTTTAGTTCCACCTTAAATACTGAGGGGTTATATTGGCCCTTAATGTTCTAGAAGTGCATTTAATGCCTGCTGTGGCCAGAAGCTGCAGGTTAGGGTTTTTTTCTGACATTTTCTGCAAAAAATGTGCAGAAAATGTCAAACTGAAAATGTGAAACTGAGCCTCTAATTTATTTTCTGGAAACAATAGGGAGAGAATTTACGGCATTCTATTCTATAAATTGTTTCAAAGCAAAGTAATAGCACAATGCATTAGAGCCCTTGAAAGCTGGAAGAATTATGGCCTATGTGCTTGCTTTAGTATCAGGTTTGTGTACAAACCATTTCATTCTTATTATTACTTTATTTACAAAAGATAATATTTGACATTTAAAAAAATAACAAAATAAACAAATATTAAAAGTCACTGCTATTAAAAAGTTTTAAAAAAAATGGTATCACAGTTGCGGCCAATAAGAATGATCACTTACCAATACTTTATGCAGGAGAAAGCTGCAGGAAAATCTTTTGACCCGTAGTTATGCCCAATGGCTAGGGATAACTATGAAGCCTGGCTGAAGCAAACTACAGAGTAAAGCCCCCCATACACCTCACAATCTTACCATACAATTTCTGTACAATCCACTTTTGTTCTACCAAAACCATGTGGTAAGAGGACCTTTCTAAACCTTCCAATTACTATGTATTCTATCAGGGAGGACCCGGAACTACATAGTTGTTGGTAGATCTAATGGAAATTCGTATGGAGTGATATAAAGCTGGCCATACACCTTTAGATCTTTCTGTCAGATATCCTTTAGATCTACCAACAACTATGAAGTATAGGGTCCTCTGCGATTGAACACAGGTAGACTTGATGGTTTAGAAAGAATACTCATTTTACATGGTTTTGGCAAAACCAAAAGGAGATCTAAAGAGAAATCTAGAAATCAGAAGGGCTTTAGGATGGCAGCAAAGCAATGCATAATCTGGACCAGTGGCAACACTTGCCAGGTGTAGAAGAGACTTTCCAACCAGAGACGTTTTTTTATATTTTTTTTATATACAAGGGCTAAAGACTCTGCAAGTAACAACCCTAGCGTTTGAGATGATTCCAGTTCATTCACTAGAACACCAAAAGCAAAAAGAGATGGGCTTTTAAGGCAATGGACTAGTATATACAGTAAACAATCAAGTGTTTATTAAACAAAAACAAGGCCAACCGATACCAATCAGATTGGTCTATGAAATGTACATGAATATGTCAGTCATATTATTGGAAAAATACAGCACCATATATGTTATATATGAAAATAATTCAATTGTCAGGGCGAAGAGCCCATTCCCTACTGGCCACAGGGATTTAAATGAAAACGTTTGACTTTGACATTTATACTCAAATCTGAACTGTTTGGGTTATGATGTGTATATTGACTATTAATTGTTTACTATCTTTTCCTTCTCTGTTTCTATGTTAAATAGTTGATTCCTCTCTGTCCGTTAATTAGCCGTCCACCTATTTTTGTGACTGTTTTTGACTTGATTATACTTTATTTGGGTCTTGGGAAGAACGTGGTAGGATGGAAGAATTTTCGGGACCTGTTTGGGAGGCTATGATGTCCCAAGCCCATCAGGAGGGCACTGGCCCCGACATCGGTGACTACAATATTACGGCTTTTGGTATTAGACTTCGTAAATTGTTAGAAAGGAAGGCGAATATGTTCTGGCACATTGAATACTTTCGCAAATATCTGAGCTCCAATACCAATCCATTTGGATTGAGGGTGCAGATTTTCCCTACGATACATGAAGTTGATAATACTTAAAAAAAAAAATGGGAACAAGCCCTAAAACAATGTTCAGAAACCTTGATGTTACTCCTATCTGAACGATATTTGCAGATTTGGGACCAAACCTGCATGGATATAGCAAGCTTATATAAATCTTACCGACTGATCACTCATACCACGGCCTTCCAAAAAAAGGAAGAAGAAATCAAAACCCGAAATATGTCCTATACCACTAGCATGTGCAATGCGAAGGCAAAGAAATTCCAAAGGGACCAACTAAGCTTTAGCCTTGGGAAGGCATACCACTGGCCCAATTTCAACCAGAGCGATAACAAATCACCAAAGGATTCAAATAAACAAGGAGGGGCTCCCGAGTCCGACACTACAAATTCTCAACACCCAATACGCTCCACTGCACCCAGAATGGGTTAAAAAAAAGGGTGAAACATGTTGGTACAAGAAATTCAAGACGAGTATGGTGCTGTATTTTTCCAATAATATGACTGACATATTCATGTACATTTCATAGACCAAACTGATTGGTATCAGTTGGCCTTGTTTTTGTTTAATAAACACTTGATTGTTTATTGTATATACAAGTCCAGTGCCTTAAAAGCCCATCTCTTTTTGCTTTTGGTGTTCTATCGAATTTTCGGGGTGTGGCACAAAAATCAATGGTACTATATACCTCTGGCCTTTATGTTATATATGAAAATAATCCAGTTCATTCACTGTTTGGGTTGTCCCAAACGCTGGGAGGTGCCAGGATCGGGCGATCCAGATGAACTGCATTCTGAACTGAAATATATCCCCCCCCCCCATGATGTCCCCATGGCGCCAAAAGGGTGGTGGGGCGCACCATAGACCTCCATGTTAAAATTAGCATATGTGAATATATCACAGAATTAATGTGCTTCAAGGGAAAGCAGCTCATGTAAAAGTGTTGTCAGTTATGAAGGGTCATTCGTAACCAGTCTTGTGCTAAAGATTTTGGTTGAAGATTCTACCATATATCACAGTTACACTAAACACATTGACAACTTCTAATGGTTGGTCGTGGGTCTTGACTTGTACTTGAGTTAGGGTCCAACTTACCTATACAGATGGTCGATGGACTTCCTGTGGGCGCCAGCAGTCTCTATGGGGGATCCAATGACTGCAGACTCAGGTTTTCTATATTCTATCTGCGATATTCCCAGGCTGGTAAAATAAACTTGGATTTTCTGTTACTTTTTACTGGAGATGGTGGAATTTCTGAAATTTCATTTAGAAAACTCCACTATCTGACTTTGCAAGTATCTGCTGCAGTCCAACCACAAAATTTTGCGATTTTCATCTCTTGACTCAAGTCTTAGCCACTTTTAGCATACACAGTAGCTAAATCTAGTATCAAATGTATATGCCTGGAGTTTGCTTTGTCTCTAAACTGCCATTGACTGTATAATAATGTAAAGTTGTTTAGGGGTTATAGGTAGACTTGTTATCATTGACAGTAAGTTCCGTCCCACACCCCACATACGGTGATTTTTGGCAGAGGTTGTTGACTGTGTAGGGGGACATTCTAGTATGGTAAAACTACGTCAGCTGAGTATTGGAAACAAAGATTTTTATTAATTATTTTGTTATTAATTAGAACAGTTGATAATATATGCACTGTGAATCTATAAAGTATTCCTCCAGGGTAGATTTACAGATAAATAGTACTAAAATTTTAAAGCATGATGGGAATTATAAATATCTATATAATTGTTGTTTATCAAGATGCTCATATGAGAATGTTGAACATATACATGTATATATAGCTTACAATTTGTGTGCCGCAGCCACCTGTCCTCCCTTATACTATAGCATGTCATAAATCAAATTATGTGAGTAGCAGGGAAATCAGTCTGCCCAGCCCAGAAGTGTACTAGATATATAGTGAACAACAAGCAGGTGTAATCCTGCAGTATATCACAATAACACTTCTCAGATAGTGTTTGAACATGAAGGCAACCTATCCTCCCTACCACTAATATAACACTTCTATCTAGGTGTGCAGTAGTCCATAAATCACAGAAATAAGCCTGCCAGGAAGTGTGCAATATGGATCATCCTCAAATCAAAACACGTACTGAATCAAATATATTACACCATTATAGATCTCCTTAATCTTCTTCTGATGTACCTTCAATTCAAGCTCTAGACACACTGCAAACTTCTGCTCAGATGTACAGCATCAGCATCAATAGTCTATATATATTGTAAAAAGCAGATCTGACAGACGCGGCCAACTACGGTATGTAGCAGTATATCTTTTATAAAGCAAAACCAAGAAGACCAACCACGAATAAAACCAGAGGTATGCATGTCCGCCTGGTGGTTGCCCATACAGAGGGGGCAGTTGATGGATCTTCTGACTGCGTGAGTATACATGATGGCTGTAATTTGCCTAGCGAATGAAGCTTAAGAAATTCCCGTCAATAGTCTGTATATGCACAGCAGCCATTTGACAGAATGGTCACATATAAAGCAGTTAAAATTTAGTCTGCTAATATGTTAGATTCCTGTTTACATGTTAATAAATGTTTAAAATAAAACTTGCTTTAATTACATACCTTATTTTAGACCAGTGGTTCCCAAACTTTCCTTGCAGGGCCCCCCTTTTCTATTTAGGAACATTATCAACCCCCCTTCCTGTTCAAACACAGGTTAGGAATGAGGGAATGCGCCCCCCTGGAACATATTTGCGCCCCTCCAGGGGGGCCCACCCAACAGTTTGGGAACCACTGTTTTAGATACAGACACATTGGATCGAAATCTAATGAAATCCAGCCATTTACCCTCTATGATAACTGTCCTGGCCAACCCTAGTTATCATGGTGTGGGGAGGGCTGGATGGGGCAGCTTGTACATTAGACAAGAATTGCTTTGGGAGTTCTCTGATTTGTTGTAGATTCTAATTGAAATTGTTAGCTCACATCCAGGTAAGCTTTACTCCAGGCAAAACCTAGAACTGCCAGCGCCCAGAGAACCGACCCAGTCCTGGATTGTGTTAATGGTTAGTGTTACAGAACACATGAAATTTCATGATGACCTCTTGACCATGATGACCTCAGAACATTTTCTGATTGACACCCCATTTACACTGAAATTTTGCCCCAAGGCCCAAGTAATTCCACTAGCACATTTATATCAGTCAGTATTATACTCGCTACCTGCTGCACTAAACTGACAAGTAGACATTTTCTGAAGACACAACCTGATATTAATACACAGTTTCACAATATGTAGCACAAACAAGAGATTGTTGTCAGAAAGTATAACATTCCTCCTTACCTTCTCCTGTGTGAGTCGTTGGACGTGAATTCCAGATGACAACATTGTAGCAAACATGGTCAGCATATACTGCTGTACTTTGCTAATTCCTGTCACTAAAGCGTTCATCACCGAAACGAGTCCCACTTTCTCAATGACACTCTGAAAAGCTGTAGGGGCATGATGAGTGATCCGGCATAGAGCCTAAACCAAGAGAAGAGGTTGTTCAGTAATACTCATCACGAACATCTGTATCTTACCACTAACAATAAAAGTAAGGGTCATATTAAGTAATTTTTTTGAAGGGAAGACAGTGTGAGGAAGTTTGGCACCTCGGCGATGAGGAGATCGATCCACAGAGAAGGAGGGGTGAGGGGTGAAATATACAGATATCTCCTCACAGGTAAGGATTTTTTTTACATATTGCTCCAATAATGTGGGGTTGGCTAGCTAGGGGGGAAGGTTTGTCACTTTAAAAACCAAGTTTTACATAATGAAAGAGTTAAAACATATATCTTACAACAAAATGCATTTATTTGTTTTAGTGGAAAGTACAACAGAGCTGTAAAGGGATGTAATTGCAACTCAATACTAAATTACAGCCATTTTTACTTTCCACTTCTTCTTGATCAATCACAGAACATCTCACATTCTGTCAACGATTAATAGGAACACTTTATTGTTTTTTTATTTAAAACTTGGAGTTACCCTTTTAGAGAGCTTGGTAGGTGAGTTATAGAATATAAACATTTGTTTTACTTTATTAAGCTCCGTTGTAAAACGTTGTATAACTGAGAATGTAGGCTATACAAAAAAAGACTTCTAAAGAGAGTTGACAGCTAAGGGCGAGGGGAGTCTTGACACCAAGGTGACAAAGGGCCAGATGAAAATAGGAAAGAGCAAGATATGGACCCCAGGCCTTGGTTTGCCCACTCCTGCTCTAATCTCAACCTACAAATTCATGACTTTATCACATTATTTCCAAAATACTGATACCGCATCTCTATCTAAAGTCACCTACCCCCAGTTATGGGTGTGAGACAAGGGGACTTGGCACCAATTATGTCACATAATTCCATAAAATCAGAGATCCAATTCTACATACTACCTGATGACTGTGGAATGTGGAAATACAGAATATACAAGTGAGCAGCTGGGTGTGGTGCATTAATTGGTACTCTGTTATCTTTTACTTTCCCTATTTGGGATGACTTGTTGTCGGTTCCCTTTGGTCCAAATTATAACTTGAAACATAAACTGGTTATAATTCTCCTGATGAAGCTAAAAAGTGGAACATGTTGGCCTTACATTACCTACAAATAGGATCTTACTTAGGGCTTGTATTACCATGATTTTACATGGCTGTAATAAGAATGTTGTTGAATGATTGGTATAAGTTGCATTGTATGTTATCATATCATTGTATGTTATCATACTGCACTACTCTGTCTGTAAACTAGCTTTGATAGGATCAAATGGTCCAGTTGAAATTACTTAGGGCAAAGCAACAAGTCCAATGTATTCACCCTATACCCATGGGTTGATATGGTCTAATTTAACAATAGTATTCTAATTTTAATGCATGGAACATTACCTTCTGCTTTAAATGCAGTTTTTTCGTCCTCACCCCTATGTCTATTCATTTTTTATACTCAATATACATTATAACTACATTTAAATGCAAACCACTGAAGTACATTCTGAAATAATTCTAGAGTGTAAAAGACTCGTCATTGCCCAAGTACAACAGTTACAATGAACTCATCTTTGCCTGCTTTCTTTTGCACATCTAGCAAAAGCAAGATGTTTCATGAATATTTACAAGATTTTAGACAAAAGATGACAATGCATGTTTCAAAGGTATCGGAGGACAAAATACCAGTGGAAATAAAACTTAGCATTGAGCATACCGAGGCCTTATCTTCACATCTGTGTAGAAATGTCAATTCTCTGCCAAATCAAAACTCTATTTTGAGGCGTCAACATTGTTGAGAAGCATTTTTGTCCAACCTAGGTCATTGTTAACCATAAGTCCTGCTAAATTGTAACTTGCAATATGTACATATGAAGGTTCAATCAACATAAACCATGGTAGTCCAACTTAAGCCCTAGAGGGCCACTAATGGGCCAAGTTTGAATATAAATTGTTCTTTTCTAACCATACATGATTTGTTTTTCCTGTTCAATTCCTTTTTACCTGAATCAATTGACCTAAAGTGATGGAAATCTAACATAAAATCAATCGAGCAGTGACCGTAAATGTTGGTAAACTGCAGTCGATCATACAAGTATCTAAATTTTTTTCTAGGTAATTTTATGGATTTGTATCTGATGGTACTGGGGAGCATGTGCACAGGTCATTGGAAAGGAATCAGTCTGTTTTGAATCCAACATATTGTGTGGTGGTAGGATCAATTGACAGCCAATATTTTAACTGCCCAAGCTGATCTAATTGGAGAACGATCAAGCAAATGTTGGTGTGTGTATGACTACCTTATAAATGTGTTTCTTTTTCCAATCATACTGATTTACTGGACACAAAGTGGTGGGGCATCTACCCAGGGGGAACAAAATGAGATTACTATAGGATGTTAGAATTCAAATAAATGACATCACTGTGCCATGGCAGGGCAAAGCTTTAGTTGTTATTTATTAAGCAGTTTCCAGTAGCTTTTACTTGTATTCCTTAGAGGTAGCCGTAAGGGTAGAACCAGTCACTAGTGTAAAAGTTTACACAGGGCTATGAACTCCCTACATTATACCACTGATTGGTCTAGCACTGTGATGTGGAGAAAGTCATGTGCTCCTCCTAATGCAGTAGGAAAATTATGGTAAGTATAGTAAAACTATTTTCCGTATTTACTTAAAGGGAAAAATGGATTTACAGGATTTCTTTAAATATAAAGAAATGTCGCTTTTATACCAATGATTCAACCACATGGTTACAAAGCTTTTTTATTCTGAAAATAAACCTTTTACTAAAAAAAAGTAGGGACATTTAAAAAAAACTTTCAAGAAAAAACTTTTAGAAACCAAAAATAAAACGTATTGCTCGCAGCATGAACTTAAGCTTGTTATTACATTTCATAGCTAATGCTAAACTGACCACTGTGTCACCAGAAAATAAAGTGCACAGTAAACGTCAAAACACTCAACTGCATTTGTTCTTCAGAATATACTGTACTCTTACCGCTTACAGAACATTTTGACCAGAGACATTGAAAGGTACTTAGAATTCAAAAGCTGAACATCAAATTGCATTCACTGAGTGAAACATGCATGTTACCTGGCTGTTACGCTAAGCCCAACTGTTCTAATTATTTTGTGAATAACTGCTCTCAAACAAATGTGTGCAGATTAGTTTTTTTCTTCACGTTATTTGCTACATAGGAGATCAATTACTTGAAAGCACTAAAGCTAATGAGTCAGTGGGACAACCTAATGGCAAGAATTTTCAAAAGGTCAGACCCTACCCTATGATTATTTCTAGTGATTTGGTTG
Organism: Ptychadena robeensis; assembly: GCA_036250615.1. Classification (NCBI taxonomy): domain Eukaryota; kingdom Metazoa; phylum Chordata; class Amphibia; order Anura; family Ptychadenidae; genus Ptychadena; species Ptychadena robeensis. The sequence goes on from CM070036.1 coordinate 104,568,071, forward strand.
CTTTGGCTTTTATTGTATCTGTAGTTTAAGTAAATGTAAGGCTATGTGTCTGATATTAGTCATGCCACTTTGTAACAAAAGGTAATAATATCTTATAAAAGGAAATCTGAGCGCATGCAGTGCCTGGTGGGTTTAGCATTCGCACCAGTGTTGATAATAAATGACCTGACACCTAATACTGGAGGTTCTTATATAACATAGTTGTAATCAAACACAGAAAAAACACATAAAGGTGACCAACAGAACAGGCATATGGGTCCCCATAAACATTTAGATTTCCTTTAGATTTCCTTGAGATCTCCTTTTGTTTTACCAAAACCAAGAAATATGAGGGACATCCATCAACTCTACCTATGTTCAATCATAGAGGCCCAATACTACATAGTTGCTGGTAGATCTAAAGGATATCTGACAGAGACATCTAAAGGTGTATGGCCAGCTTAAGGCATTAGGTTAGAAGAGTGAGTTCTTAATCTTATTTCCTCTCTTTCTGTGTATCTATTTGATAGTGGTTATTTAGGGGGATCAGTGGTTTCTACAGTGCAGTACTGTCTGTCTGCAGCACCCTGGAAAAAAGCGCCCATATAAAAGATCCCGTATGTCTATAGGCAGCATTCTTTCATAAGCTCTCCAGACCCCACCACTCTGGCAGGTGCTCATACCTTGTGCAAGAATGACCGCATCCTGCCTCTATCAGGCAGACACCCAAAACGTAACCGGGGGTGCACGCTTACTGCACCTCTTTCCGGCTTTGTGGCATTTCATTGTACGGGCGAAAACATGTCACAAGATGCACATGAGAATGTCCCCATAGTGTATATAAATTAATAAAAATTTATTCATTGGCTGTGGGACTTATTGCCTAAAACCTTAAAAAGTCACAGTAGGTACCAGACTAAATTCCAGGACCTCATGCTGCAGAAATAAAAGTAGGTAGATGGAGCCTCAATCCCCCTCCAAAGTATCAGCCAGGGATCGAGCACCCAAAATGGTTAACATTTATTCGATAAACGCTCGGCAAACAACAGCCGTAGATTTTTGCGTCACCTCATTGTGAATGATTGTTCATTAATCGCACACGAATTGATGCGTATATGGCTAGCTTTAATGTGACAGTGAGAATACAGTGTCAAAGGTGAGATTAACAAATAAGCAGACCATACAATCGTTGTAAATCTATGTAAACTATCAAAATCTCCTTTATACTGATTATCTTTGAGTGCTGCCAATGAACAAAAAACATCAGGAAGTAGTCTGTTGTTCTGCTGGTCAGTAAGCAGCGCTCCCCACTAGAGGAATGAGGTTCAAAATCAAGTCAACGCTTCAAAAATCGGAATTTCGACCTTATTTTTTTACTTAATTTATGCAAAAACTACATGTGCTTTTTTTTTTCAAATGTTCCCACAACCCTTCTTTACATCTCCAGCAATTTTGGTGATGAGATAGCAAGTCGAAAAATTCGACCATCTCTACTCCCCACTATTTATGGTGCCCATGTAATTAAGCCACCATCCCCCAGATGCTGATCAACCATAGATCATGAGTGACCTTATTTCACTTTTATATATGTATTTAATATATATAGATTTTTTTATTGAATTGAATATTAGATCTATTAAAAAAAGTAATGCTATGTGGCTTTCTTCAGGAAAATAAATGAGGATAAATACAGAGAAATATCGTAAACCAGACACAATTTGCAAAACTTCACAAAAGCAGCTGTGACTGGTTCTCTTTAAACGAATCTCCTGTACATGTCTACCTAAACATATCAAGTTCTCCTTTAAACTCCATAATAATCACAGACTGCAGGTACATTTTTTTTTCTACTTTATAACTGGGTTAATTTGCTGGTGGAGAAGAAACAAGATAAAATGAATACTGACAAGATGATGAGTTTTCATACCGATATTGCTGTGATCCTTAGTGAATCAACGGTGGAATGGGTAAAAAGATACCACAGTGCAGGTCCAATCTCTCCAGTGATGAATCCTTGGACATGCGAAGTGATCGTTGTGCAGACATTTTCAATTATTTTGGCAGTCACATGATGAATGATTGGCTCTTCCTATGGATGAGGAAAAAAAAAAAGCACATAAATATGTATTATATTGGAGCCTCACGTTTACAGAACGAGCTAAATTCCCAGCAGCTCATGAACCATCTGTTTATGTTTACTTCACTACTACAGCTTAATGTTATATTTCACAGTCAAACTTCATTTAAGGTCATAAAATTAAAAAAAAGGACCCAGATGTTTCAGGTTTTTTTTTAGCTGTGTGGTTGTTATAATCAGGTATGGAGATGCTATGGTCATTAAGCTCTTAAGTAACTAGTAGTCCCAGCATGTTCTAGGTAATCAGCTGTTTGTTTGCATGTTCCATGCTGGTACCTGTAGTTGCTGAAAAAAATTATTCTGTGTCTAACATTTTACTAGTGTATTCTGATTGATTGCTATTAACAACAGATCAACATTCACAACTAAGCTTTTTCTTCTTAGTTTTTTATATAAGCAAGGTGGCTCCTGACTAAAGCTTGTCAAAGACATGCCAACATTTTTGCATCCCAATGGCAAACTTTTACCATCTTGATGTTTTCTATCAGAGGCCTAAGTTAACCTTAAAGCAGAAGTTTTCTGTGATTAAGGCATCACTAGATGCTGCAGATGCCACCGTGGTGTCACCCCATGGTGGCATCTGCAGCATCCTAAATGTACTGGAGCAGAATGTGGGTGAGAACATTTTCTCCTATCAGTGGGAGAGGTTCAAATAGTAAGGTGTATTGAATAAATAAAGCGCCAAGAGATGGTTAACTGATGTGGACAGAAGGTAGTAACCTTCTGCATATGTACTAAGGGAGATTATCAGTCAGTAAGTAAGAACCTATTACAGGAGGTTGTCACTGCATACATACTACAGGAAATGGTTAGATACTGCAGACATACTACAGGGGATGGTCAGTTACTGC
>CM070036.1:104589220-104599400 GCA_036250615.1 Ptychadena robeensis
CTTACAAGTGCCTCTTTCATTTCATTGTAAACAAGATGACTGAAATTATGAAAATCAATGGCAAAATGGCCAAAACACAAAATTTCAGTGGGGATTGAATAATTTTGAACACAACTGTATGTGCCATTCAAGTCCCTGAGTCCTGTACTCCTCAAATGGATTCAAATCTGATGTATGTATTGTCCATGGGTAGTGCAGTGAAAAATTACTTTATTGTAATCTTGGTTAGAAAAAGGGAGAGATTAACCTCCCTAAAGTTATGCCCGAAATCAGTACGGTCACAGTTTGCCCAGGATCAGGCATAATCGCTGGTGCTCCATGTGGCGCATCGCTGCAGGCTCATGGATTCCTTTCCACCTTAGACCTCCATGTTAATGGAGGCGCCACTTTTCCCAGCCCACATTGTTTGCTTCCAGTTGATGCCGGCGCCATGTAGAGAGGTGGGGGAGATGCAGTGTACTCCACCACATTCTCCTGTCTGGCGGCTTTTCGCACCACAGATAATGGCACAAAAAGCTTGTGATGCCAGGGAGGTTAATGCTATAGCTGTGGGGTTGGTCCTCCCATTATTAATCGGCATGTTGCTGAGAAGGAGGAGGGTTTCCTGAGCAAACTTTCATATGTTCATTTTGTTAACAAAATAATCAATATTTTTAGAAATGTTACTTTAGGATCAGCATATGGCTGGGGCTTCAGTCAACTTTTTACTTCTTATATATTTTGTGACTCTTGTCTTTATGACTTCTCATTTTAATGCTAGCCATACACATGCCGATAAGCGGCCGATTTTTAACCTGACCGACGGGCGTGCGCGCTCGCGCCGTCGGTCAGGTTAAGAATCGTCCGCTTATCGGCATGTGCCCACATGGGGCGACAGATCCCTGTCGCCCCACAGCTCGGCCGGCCAGAGAACGGACATGTCCGATATTCTCTGGCCGGCGCAAGCCGATGCCATAAGCTTCAATGAAGACGTCGTCTTCATTTAAGCTTATGGCCAGCACACAAAGGGTGCTGGCTGACTGAAGGGGCCCCATAATGCACCGGGGTGCAAACGTGATGACATCATCACGTTAGCATCCCGGAGCATATCGGGACAGGTCTGCCTGCACATCATCGGATGTGTATGGCAGCCTTATGTCCCAGATAGTGCAAGTGCATTTGCTATGGGTGTTATGAGGGAAAAAAACACAATAAACTTAAACAAATCTTATTGTTAAAGATTTTGAAAACAGTGTATCCTATGCCTGTGTGGAGGTCTAAACTGTGGGGTCTCCATTAACAATAACAAGTGAGAGATTATTAGAATTCACCCATAACCAAAATATACGTTTTAGTGAAGTATTTCTTTAAAAAATAAAAACATATATATATTTATATGAGATAAACTTTGCATTTACAATGTGTGAAGTCCCACAATGAACAACGCTTGGATTTGTAGGCAAAATACCTTGGTTTCAGTGAGCCAAAGAGCTATAAGAAGCTGTTTTGTATGTATTAAATGTGTTGTCCCTGTCAAAGGAATATGCAGTGTATTTCAAAACTTTCTGAACAATTTGATGGCATTTTCATAGTTATTGTTGCCATTATTATAACTACCATCCAACATATATTTCCTGTTTCCCAATATTATTTGAAACTATTCTGTAGAGCATTCTCTACTATTGTGTTGAATTAGATCTAATGAAGCTGTATTCCTGAAGGTGTGCAAGTTAACTGTGCTCTGTTCAATATTTGACAACCCTAGGAGATGGTGTGCTCTAAGCACCTCTCCGAGGACTGCAAAAGTCAGTTAATATTGCAAGTATAAAAATGTATCTGCTATCATCAGTAAAAAGTGTTGCTGTATTATTTTACTGGCCATGCTCACACAAACCAGAAACATTATTTACCACTTACTTCCAAAGCTTTAGTAGGGACTGTAAATTGGCATTGATTAGCAATAAGTGCAATCATAAATTAGGAGAATTAGTTTTCAGAGAGCTCATGTTGTGTTTTGGGACAAGCTGCCAGAAGAAGCCACAGAGAGTACATCAATGAGTTGAATAATAAATTGGAAGTCGCTCTCCTTACTGGACTTTCTTATGGATATATAAATGTGATAGTCTAAATGCAGCAATTGCTTCCTTAGAAATAATGTGGGAAACCAAGCATATGGATCAAATACAATATAATTAAAATATAATTAGCAGAGCACACACTAATTTTTCCTTCAGGGCGAATTAGTTCACAAAACATATTTAATGTTTAGCGATTGTAAATATTGACTGCAAAACTATACTTGTGATGGAGAAGTTGTTTTTTACAATCTTTTAAAACGTGTTACATCAAGAAAAATCTTCCTATTATTGTGTAGATTGCTCTTGCACCACCATATACGCTCTGCCTAATTCAAACATGGACTCCAAAAGAGTGAAGTTATCGGTCATAAGTGGTAAATTAATGTTGCATGGGTGGCCCTTGATGGAACAGACTTATTTTTGCAGCACATTTCACAGACACTCAGAAGATGGGAAGGATAGAGGCCATTATAATACAAAAGAAAATTTTGGCTTGTTACACAAACAATTGCAATTTGTTTTTGCGGTGTCCCAGGCACCTTTGTGTTTTCCAACAGAGCTTTGCCCAGAATATTGCACTGCTTGCTTGGCTGCTGCCTTTCCATAAGGTATCCTGCTGTCTTCTTAACCGCCAGGTTAACTATACTCATTCACCTAGCCATTGCTGCCATATTTTTTGGACTGCAAGATGCACTTCCCCACCCAAGAAATATGAAGGGGGAGGGGAATGTCTGCATCTTATATTCCAAAGGTGTGACCATCCATGGGCTCGCCTTTGCTCCCTAACAACGCTTTTGTATAAGTGTATTAGAAAGATTACCGTATTTTCTGGACTATAAGAGCAAAGTGCCTGTGTCCTATTGTCTGAATGTGCGACCGGCTGCGGGTGATCACAACTTGGCTTCCCAGCAGATGGGAGATCTGCACACAGCCGGATGTCCCATCGGAACTGTATTGGTTATATTTGCAGAGCCCTGCAGATATAACCAATGCAGCTTGTGTGTGGGGAAAGCTGCACTCGCTAGCAGTTTCCTCACACACACAGCAGCAGAGTGGACAGGGAGACCAGAGTGCAGATTCCACCACCAGCCCCCCTCCCTTCCCAGTGTGTGGGAAGTGGAGATGCCTGAAGTGTGCTCTCTAGTGACACCATTTTTGTGGCTAAAATTGGGTACTGCAGGGGATTTTTCCCTAATTACGTCTTATGGTCAGATACATCTTATAGTGTGAACAATATGGTAATTTTAAGGATTAGGCATTGCCTAATATGACTTCACATGTTAGCTTTTGTTTTTAGCTCGGTTTAAAAAATCAACCTTACTCAGTTTTCATTCATATTATTAATTCTGTGTGTTGCCTACTTCAACAGATTTCCTGTACACATTTATCCCAGGTTATACGCTGCATTTACTGTCTTCACCTATGCATTGCACGCTGCTTATTATCTGCCCCCAGTTATGATAACGAAATCACAAGGAAAAGGCCTGGAAGAAAGCCCACAGCTAATCACCTTTTAATTCCAAGCAGACATTTTTACTCTTCAATATTTTATTTGGCAAAAAGCAATGAACGTTATTACAATTTAAAGTATGCTATTGAACCATAATGTTTATTAAAGTTGTAGGAAACATTTAAATAACCCAAACAGCATAATTTATCTGTATGTGACCTTCAGTGTATTGCTTATGTTTAATATCCCATGGTATCTTATCCATTCTTATTATTTACATATAATTAGCCTTTAGGTGTAAGATAATGGGTTATGTGAATTCAATTTACAGTGTTTGCTGTTTTATTATGAAGCTAGGGACTTTTGGTTCTTATGTTATATCAGGTATTTTCTGTATGCTTCCTACATACACATACCTACTAGCTCAGCCTTGGCTGGCAGTACATTGAATATTTAAGAGTTCCTCCACTAAAATCAAAGTGTTATCATTCACAAATAAAGCATGCAAGCAGCATAGGGTTAAATCTATCTTCTGACAGCATCATTGTTTTCCTTATCTCCAATCTGCAATTCTATATTTTATAGAAGATTTTCAGTTATATCTTGTGAAATACGCTTATATTTTTTAATATTCTTTCTCGTTCTGTAAGAATAATATTTGGAGACCAGGGCACAGATGGATCAGTACTAAGATGTATTAGAAAAAGCGTGAATGAAAGAGACCACATATCCTTTAGTATGCTTTGAAGCATATATTTGGGTTTGGTTAGTAGGTAAATGTTAACCTGTGAAGCAGCTGTGACTTTGCTTTTACTCCTTTGCGGACATTTACAAACACACATTATGGGATAGACTAGATGGCAAAATCTTGTATTAGATTTCCTTAAATTTTATGTTAATTCGAAATATTCAAGAGACCTGTGTTTTTTTAATTTATCTTCTTGTTTTTTTTTTAAATCTTTTTTTTGTTGCAGATGAATTTATATAATAAATAGCGTGTGTGCATATGGCAGTTAAGCTGGGCCTTTGGGATGGGGCAACTTCATAGTATTTCCAGGTTACACCTTGTCTTCCCTTCCTGCCTTCTATACATTCCTACTTAATAATCAAAAATATTGGTGGCATGGGGAAATTTTTTTTTTATGTGTAGGCTTGTGTCCCTGGAAAAATGACAGTGTTGCAACTGGATATGTGTATCGTAGGTAGGTGGGCAGGTGGTTATGTTTGATTCAACTCAAGCATTCCCCCAATTATAATAGTTTTGTAAAAGCAAGTTAAATGATATATATATATATACATATACACAGATATAGTCTTTTTTTTGCACTAAAAGACGAACCCTATAGTTTTGAATTGAATTAGAAATATATATTTTGCATAGTCGCACCATAAAGAAGCACAGCCATTTTCCTATTCATTTAAATGGAAATGCGTGTGCCTTATAGTCCCAAAAATACGTTTTGCATGTGTGTATACAGTGGATATAAAATGTCCTGGTCCCGGTACTGTACAAAAATGAGATAAAGATAAAAAAATTCAGAACCTTTAATGTGACCTATAAACTGTACCACTCAATTGAAAAACAAACTGAAATTTTTTAGGTGGAGGGAAGAAAAAAATATAAAAATAAAATAATGCGGTTGCACAAGAGTGCACACCCTTAAACTAATACTTTCTTGAAGCACCTTTTGATTTTTTTCCAGCACTCATCCTTTTTGGGTATGAGTCCTAGGCCCAAGTTCTAGCTGAAGAAAAACCTGAAGCTGAAGAGCCCCAAAGCATGATTTTGCCACCACCATGCTTCACTGTGGTATGGTGTTCTTTTGGTGATGTGTAGTATTTTTTTTGCCCCAAACACATCTTTTGGAATTATGGCCAAAAAGTTCAACCTTGGTTTCATCAGACTATAACACTTTTTTCCACATGCTTTTGGGAGACTTCAGGTGTGCTTTTGCAAAATTTCGTCTTGCAAAATTGTATACTATACAATACTGCACATCACCAAGAACATCATACCCACAGTGAACCATGGTGGTGGCAGTTATAAAAGATTGACCTCACAAAGCCCTGAGAGTGCCATCATCCCAACAATACATTGCAACAAGAGGGGAAGGTTTAACTTCCAAAGTCCCTACCTCCACAGAAATCCGTGTGGGTAGGTAAAGGGATTTTTCAAAAGGCATCCAACAACGGTCAAGAAAGAAAAATTATCAGCATGTATATAAAAAGTCCAGTTTCATTGAAGTCCTTGTGTGAATGTGACGACGGTTCTTTTACAGTATTGACCATATCTTACGTCTCCCCCGTGCCAATGTAGGGAAATACACTCAACCATTTGGACCCGGGATGCTATACCCTCCCGGGTCCAAATAAAGTGCAGATTTTCCACTTTTCCCCATTTCTGACATACAAATTGCGACAAAACTTACTAAAACCTACTCCTCTCCTCACATCCTAGCCAACTAAATACATTGCTGTAAATCTCCTGATGAAGCGAAGTGTTCGGGAAACGCGTAGAGAGAAGCATTGTATGCGTGAAACTTCACATACTTTTTGACGCCATTCACAGAAGGACTTCAATTAAATTGGACTTTTTATATACATGTTGAAAATTTTTCTTTCTTGACCTTTGTTGGATGCCTATTTAAAAATCCCTTTACCTACCCACACGGATTTCTGTGGAGGTAGGGACTTTGGAAGTTAAACCTTCCCCCCTTGTTGCATGGTGGTGGCAGCATCATGCTTTGGGCCTGTTTTTTCCAGCTAGGACTGGGGCCTTAGTTGAGATTTGGGAATTGAGAGGGAATTATGAACAGTTCCAAATACCAGTCAATATTGGCACAAACCTTCAGGCTTCTGCTAGAAAGCTGAACATTAAGAGGAACGTCTTCTTTCAGGATAGCAGGAGTGTTTCTGCAAGGAAGAGTGGGCAAATCTTGCAAGTCCAAATGTTCCATGTGAGACTCATACCCAAAAAGACTGAGTACTGTCATAAAATCAAAAGGTGCTTCAACAAAGTATTAGTTTAAGGATGCGCACTCTTATGCAACTACATTATTTTATTTTCATGTTTTTTCTTCCCTCCACCTAAAAGATTTCAGTTTGTTTTACATTTGAGTGGTACAGTTTATAGGTCACATTACAGGGGGAAACATTTGTGAAATGTTTTATCTTTGTCTCGTTTTTGTACAGCACAGGAACCCGACATTTTATATTCACTGTATATGTATGTATGTATGTATCTGTATGTATATACAGTGGAGGAAATAATTATTTGACCCCTCACTGATTTTGTAAGTTTAGAAATACAGAGTCATATATACATCCCATGTACAAATAGACATGTATCAGATAAATACAACGGTAGTGTTGGGAAACACCCCCCCTCTAGTAACCCGTCCCAATCCATGATTTTATGGACAGCAACCGAGTACTTGCAGCATAGATAACAATTGGTACAATGTTTGCAACATCTGGTTCTCCCTCTCCCCCGCCCCCCCCCCATTCATCTCGTTTTAAGAAGCACCCCATGGTTTATTAAGTTTTCAAGGGCTGACAGCCGGATAGTGGCTCCCCCTCCCTCTTTGCATTCCGCCATCCCTCTATATGGCGCCCAGTGCTTCCCCCCCCCCCCCCCCCCCCTCTAGGTAAGATTGTGCTTACTAAGAAAAAGACATAATGCCTTTTATGTCAAAATGCCCTGGTTTAATAAATAATAAGTTCTCGTGTGGGTTAATTTTCTTGTTAATTTTTGTAGACTGCTTTCAATGGGGTATATCCTTTTGTAATTAACATGGTACATACTTAATTGTGGTTAGACAATTTACTTTACACGTTAGACATTTCCAAAGAAAAAACTTGTCTGTCCGTTATTAGCAGCCCACATTTGTGGGAGTATTTTGTAGTATAGTATCATCTTTTTTCATTTAATCTTGCTCAGACTACTGGATTGGACTGCGCTAGCTTCCAAATCTATGCAATAATAGAGAGTCCACCACCAGCAAGTGTTTGAAGCCATGAAGGTGTTCCCACGCCCCTATATGTCTCTTCCAAGAGAAAGATTTTTTTAAAAAACAGAGTCTTGTATGGGTTATAAATGCCTTTTCGAAGCTTTTTTTAACCTCCAAGGATAAGTACTCTTTTAATGCAAAGTGCCCTTCTTTTTTCTCTCTGACCTAAACTCTTACCCCACTCTGGTCAGTTTTCATACTGACAAGAACCAAAGGCGTGGTCCTTCTCCTTGGGTTTATATCTGCTGAATCAGGTTGTTCTTGCAATCCTAGAAGTACATTTAAGAGACTCTATATTTTTATCGTGTTCATCATACTTTTGGTTCTCGTATATTGTGTTGATGAGGCTGTAAGGCATAGGTATCGAAACTAGTGATGCCCGAACTGTTTCGGCGCGTCGAACTATATTCGCGGCGAACATCGCATGTTCGCGTTCGCCACGTTTCGCGAACCATATGGCGGAGTTTGACCCGCCCCCTATCTTTTTTACAATTGCACAACTTGACCCGTGTGAGTCACAGTCAGCAGACATAATCCAGCCACTCAGCACCCCCCACATCACGGCCCATCCCACCCCCTAATACATAGCAAGTAGAGGACGGCATTTCAACCTGCTGCTTGGAGAGTGGCAGGGATGTTAGAAACATAGAGCTGTGTCTGCTGCTGCCATAGCAACCATATAGCTAGGCATTTTCTCCTACAGTGTACTCTTCCTCATTGCTCGAAGGAAAAAAAGGAAAAATAGTCTGCTGCAGGACAGAGTTCCTGAAAAGACCCCAACGCCCTTTTTAAAGGTATATTTTTTCCTACCCCCCCTGTTTGCCCTGCTGCTGGCATGCCCGGCTGCTGCAGTGAATCAGTGATCCTGCAACAAGCCACTATTTGCCAGTGCCTACTGCCAGTGCTCATAAGTCTGTGGCACTTTGGTTACCCCAGGGAATGTTTTCATCACCCTATGTAAGGTATTCCGTACCTATTGCCCATCGTTTCATCACTTCAGCCTATGCCAACTGTGTGTGTCTCCCACACTGCCCAGTGCCCAACCTAGTTATCTGGTGGTCACTTGTGTTACCCAGGGGATTTTTTTTTCAAAACCCTAATCTGTGGTGTATTACTTAAATATTGCAGAGCGTTCCGTCTTAAAGAAGAACCTTGTGCCAACTGTGTGTTGCGCCCAACTGCGGCCCATGCTCACCGCCGGTTATCTGGTGTGCACTTGTTACCCAGGGATTTTTTTTCTCCTATGGAGGGTTTAATAATAGTGCAGGGCTTTCCGTCCCTTAAACAAGCCGTGTTGCCAACTGTGTGTGGGCCCATTGCTAGCCACAGTTTCATCCGGGTGGCAGGGAAATACCCAGCAATTTTTTTCACCCTATAAATAAAGGGTATTACTATACTCCAAATTGGCACGGCTTTCCTGCCCTTCCTTACAAAAACAGTCCTTGTTCCAACTGTCCATCTCCACCATTGTCTGCCATACTGACCATCACCATCACCACCAGTGCCTCCACACTGACCATCTCCCCCAGTGGTCTGCCACACACTTACCATCCTCCCCCAGTTCTGCCACACTGACCATCTCGCCAGTGTCTGTCTGCCACACTGACCATCTCCCCCCGTGTCTGCCACACTGACCATCTCCCCCAGTGTCTGCCACACTGACCATCTCCCAGTGTCTGCCACACTGACCAATCTCCCCCAGTGTCTTGCCACACTGACCATCTCCCCCAGTGTCTGCCACACTGTCCATCTTCCACCTGTCCTCCATACTGCCATCTGCAACCCGTGTCGCTCCACACTGTCCATCTCCACCAGTTCCTTCCACACTGTCCATCTCCACCGTGTTCCTCCTCACTGCCATCGGCTGCAACCAGTGTCCATCCACACGGCCATCTCCCCATGTCTGCACACTGACCATCTCCCCCCAGTCCTGCCACACTGTCCATACTGTCACCAGTGTCCCCACACTGTCCATCTCCACCAGTTGTAGCCACACTGACCATCCCCCATGGGTCTGCCACACTACCATCTCCCCCAGTGTCTGCCACAATGTCCATCTGCACAGTGTCTCCACACTGTCCACTGCACCATGTCTCCAACTGTCCATCTCCACTCAGTGTCCTCCATACTGACAATCTCCCCGCTTGTCCTCCACACCGACCATCTCCCCCCCCAGTGTCCTTGCCACACTGACCATCTCCCCCAGTGTCTGCCACACGTCCATCCTACACCGTGGTCCTCCATACTGAACAATCTCCCCCAGTGTCCTCCACACTGTCCATCTGCCCAGTGTCCTGCCACACTGTCCATCTGCCCCATGGTCCTCCACACTGTCATCTGCACCAGTGTCCTCCACACTGTCCATCCTCCCCCAGTTGTCCTCCACACTGTCCCGCTGCAACCCTTGTCCTCCACACCGACCACCTCCCCCAGTGTCTGCCACACTGACCATCTCCCCCTCCCCCAGTGTCGGCCACACTGACCATCTCCCCATGTCTGCCACCCTGACTCATCTTCCCCAGTGTCTGCCCCCCTGACCATCTCGCCCCATTGTTTTCCAACAACTGCCTCCTTGCAACCATGTCCCCATACTGGACACTTCTCCCCCCAAGGGGTCCCCCACACTTCCATCTCCCCCAGTGTCTGCCACACTGGACCATCTT
>CM070036.1:104599425-104621933 GCA_036250615.1 Ptychadena robeensis
GCATATCTGTATTTACATCAACGTTCTCTTTATTGAAAAGAAAAAATCATGGAGTCATACCAAATACTTGATGTATTCGTTTTTGTGGGGCATATATTCATTGTTGCATCACCTGATTTGAGTAATCCCAGTTATACCATTAAGCCCTTTTTAATGTTTATTAGTTAAGCAAATGTTTTATCCTATTTAGTCCTAAAGTTTGAAAAATGTTCACCAAGATAGAGATTACAATTTTACTTTTCATTTATAATGAGCATTGTGTGTATAGCAAAATGAGCATTTGGATTGCAGTAATGGTTGCAACGCTGCAAGTGTCTTAAGTAACATATCCAAATGGTTTTCAAGTACATGCCAATACTAGCTTAGTAGTAGTAGTAGGTTTGTTCAATTTCAACATTCTGAAACAACTTGATCTTTGTGTATTTATATCATTATGTGTGCACAGGGGTAGACTGTAAACCTTCTGTAAGGGCCCTTTCACACTATCCCAGCTACCAGCAACCCACATGTTAGCATTTACACCAACACATGGCTTGCACAGTTCATAAAGCATGCATGAGCGAATGTGCTGAGTTATAATTTCCAAAAAGTGTATTGGAAACATTCATGTAGCACATAATGTAAGTGTTCCATGAAAACCTGTTCTACTAACACCAAGCACGTGGTGTAGCGTGAAAAGGTTTTAAAACTTTCTAGTTGCTGGTTTGTTCATTGGCATAATCAAAGAAAAAAAACATTGACTTGGAAGATTAAATCCCACCAATAAATGCTTTTTCCTAGAAAGGACTAAACATTTAACAACAAACTAAAGCAACAGGTTACAGTTATTAATTAAAGATTAAGGACAATCTGCAACTTCATCTTCAACTGCAACTGACGTCAGCGCATCCAACCAGTGCAAGCCCTCCCTGTTCGCTCCATAACATAGTGCTACATAGCACAGCTGATAACATGGTCCCTTTAAATCAATGGGCTCACATATGTCTAACCTGCCAGGGCACGTTAGTCATACGCTAGTATGATGAGTTCATTGACCGTTAATGGAGGCGCCATATGTCAAGCCTTGTTTTTGAATGCACGTTTGGTAGGAGACCCTCCACAACACCATTTGACATATCATTAAAAACATGCTCAGATATTGTTGAAAGCCAATGAACACTACTGAGCCACAGTAAGAGCTCTCAGGGTGAAATCCAAACAAGTTTGATCATTCTGTGCTTTATGTTTTTACCTTCAACCCTGAGAGGGTTAATAATGTGTGGCTGGTATTGTTTGATTTGTTTCATTAAATTATACAATATAAATCTACACAGATATTTGAATATTTTGTTATATAAAGTTTTGATGTAAGATTTAAGTGTTCCTTTACTTTTGGGAACAATACAATAACATCAAACCTGTATAGCAATGCTAAGAAATATTTTATGTTCTGAAACGCAGGACTCCATCCAATGATTTTACAGATACAAACGCCAGGATCATTATCTTAGTAGCAAATCTTGCCAAACACTGACAGAAGTTAATGGTTTTCTGTTAAACTTGAAATGTGTGTTTCCAGTCTAGGGTTACCTTTTATTGAGTAGAATAATTCAGAGAAGCAGCAGTTTGTGCCATTCAATTCTCAAATCGATCTTTCTACTTCTGTGCAGTTCAAAGTCAAACTATGAACAACACAATTAGCATTCAACTACACCACACATCTTAGAGACCTATATATATAAAAATACTAAAACATTTACTTTAACTTAGAGCTCTGGAGCTGCCTACATCATTCTCGAAAATAATGGGAAATTAGATTTTGGGGTATATTTTAGGGGTTCGGCGTGACCCCTTGTTTGCAGGGAAGAAATGCTTCAGGATATCAAGATATTTTGGAAGATTTCATGCGCCAGTGCACAAAGACATGGATGAGTTTTCTATAGAGAAACTAGATTGGGCTGCATAGAGCCCTACCCTTTACATGAAAGAACACCTTTAGGATTTATTACAATTGATAGGAAAAGGACAGTTTCTAGGATAGGAACAAGTGTTGTTGGTGATAAAAGAAAAAGGTAAAGAAGTGCACTCACAATAACGTAGGTACAATGCAGGCTTAGCAATGAGTGGTGATCTTCGTCAGGGATACCAGAGCAATATAAGTTTAGTTTGTTGCACAAGGTTATGTGCCTTTCATCCCCATTCCTATCTTTTCTTTCCGGGAGGGCCACAAACACCCTTAACCGTGAGAGTTGCTCTCCACAATGCCACTTCATCACCCACCGGCTCAAGAACTCCTAGACTTTTTGTTAGCTGTTTTATTAGGACCTAAATCCCCTTTTCTCCTCTGGTGGTCAATTTACTGTTTGATTACCTGTAATTTATCCTGTGATATTGATCCCGTTCTATATATGTACTGTATGGCTACTGCTGACAGATGTGCACAAATATTTATTCTTTGTTTTAGTTCATTACAATAGAGACTGCAAGCCAGGCCATGTCACCTCACAAATGCTCTTCCGGAGAATTCTATAGACACGCTCCTAAAATACATGGCACCAGAACAGGTAAAGCTGCAAAACACTGATAAACTCGATAAAGCCTATGAATTAACCCCCCTGCCTTTCCGGACGTTGCCAGCTCGTCCAGCTCTGACCTTTTAGTAGAGATGGTCGAATTTTTTGACTTGCTAACTTTGTGAGCTGATTGCAAAGCCCCTGAAACTGGTATCACCACCAAAATTGCTGGAGAAGTAGAGAAGGGTTGTGGAAACATTTAAAAAAAAAGTTTTGCTCTGGCACATTTTTTGCATAATTTAAGTTCAAAATCAAAGTCAAAATTCAGATTTTCGAAATTTTGACTTGACTTTGAACTTAATTTGTGAAAAAACTATTTGTGTTAGAGACAAACATTCTTTTTTGTAGTATATCCCCAATTCTTCTCTACATCTCCAAAAAGTTTGGTGATGATATCGTGTTCAGGGGCTTTGCAATTAACTCAAAATTGTTGAAATGGTAAAATATTTGGAAAAAAAATTTGACCATCTCTACCTGTTAGAACTGCAGTAGACAAGCTGGGACTGGATCCCCAGGATCGGAGCCCCAGGAGCGTGAACTTACTGATCCCTGTGGCTCTGATCTAATGAAAAGGCAGCTGCAGAGAACGCATCACCCCCCCCCCCCTGTCCCCCCCACCTGCATCACAGCATCAAATTGGGGCGCGGGCAGGAGTTTTATATAAAAATCATATTGAATAGAGTTTTCTGCATTGAAAACACTATTCAATATGATTATTGAAAAAACTCACCTGAATAAATGATCCGGTGTCCCCATGTCCTCTACTTGCTTCTGACTCCCGATGTGACAGATTTCTGTTCTTGGGGCGGGAACACCAAGTTTACAGAACTGAATGTAATACATTGGCTTCCATGTATTACAATGCTGTCCTATGTAGCCTGGCACATCTGCACTGCCATCTAGTGGTTGCACTGCTAATTTACCTGATACAGTTTCTTTTGAAATATTAATTATCTGATATTGTGAGTTATTCACAAAGCATCTGAACATGTTATTATATTTAGAATGTCAACCAGACTCCTGTATGTACACACTTTGGGAAGTTACAAGCCTACAATTTAAAAAACTTTTTTTCCATTAAAGTCTATGGTGCGCTTTTGTTACAGAAATCTGTACCTCAGCAGTGGGCTAGGGAGGTTAAGAATGGGGTTTAAATTGAAGTTCATATGTATGAAAAGGCAAGCTTCCAAATACTGTGTAAATATAATGCTCCATACTGACTCATCAGCATTACACAATTGCTACAGATTTGTAAGCTACACATATAAAACATGTGAATTTACACAAAATTCCAAAAGTGATCGTCTGGATTAACCTCCTGGGCGGTTTGCCTCAACTCAGTTCAGAATAACTGCCGCCTCTCCGTGAGCCTTTCCGGCCCCGTGTCTGGGGGCGGGGGGTGACAGCGCCATAGACCTCCATGTTAATGGAGGGGGTGCCGCTCTCCTCCCCACACACCGCCGGCGTCTATTTGACACCGGCGGTGTGTAGAGGGCTGGGCAGAGAGCCGGCAATCAAGGCGGAGTACAGTGTACTCCACCGAGATTGCGGGGGGGGGGGAAGGCTCTTCGTGCCATAAAAATGGCGCGAAAAGCCTGTAACGCCCAGAGGGTTAAGATCTAGTGGCTGTGGAGGTTATTTGAGTACACTGAACTCAAGGTCATATTAAAGATTCCTGCTCGATATTTGAGCCGTCTGATGTTCCCTGTTCAGATATCGGCGGAGCTGGAGAGACCCGCGGTCTCCATGCAAAGCAACGGACATAGGCCGTGATTAACGGCCATGTCCGATATCCCATTTTTTTTTACCAAACAATCATGCTCAAAAACTGGGATGACCCCATATGATATGGGCCAGATAGATGGCCATGAGAGTGCTCGAATCGGCCAACGATCTGGCACATCTTCATGTGTGTACCCTGCTTAAGAGTCTTACGCTGCCCTAACACCAGTATTAGGCAGTATGAGATCAATAACATCATATTAACCACTCTGGCTTCCCCATTTACACCTGAGACATGGTAATCAATTTGGAAAATGTTCACTTAAGGTGTCCGCACTTCTGCTGCCAGAAGAAACACATATATACATACATATACGCATGCATACATACACAGTGAAAATTCTACTATGACTATGTGGCTCTCAAATGATAACAATGACAGATAAAAGATTGAACTCACTTGGACAGCAATGGTATACATAAGCTCCCCGACAGAAGGCAATAGGCATTGTTTTAACTTGCTGTTCCTGAAATTGTCTCTAATCAGCTCAGTCAGTAAGGTGATTGCCTGCAGAGATATTAAATGTTTGCATAAATTAACAGAAAATAGCATCATTTAACTAATCTGCATGAAAAACAACATTACACCGTTCATAAAGTCAAGAATAAAACATTGTTACTGCCATGTTTACAAATGGCATTAAAAAAACATATAAAACACAGGTAATTAGAGGCGGTCTACAGAAAAACTTGTACAAGTAAAAAAAAATACCAAAAGGATGTCAGATTGTCACAGTTGTACAGGAATTAATTACAGGTTGCTAAGTTGATTTTTTATACTCTAGCCTGAAGTAAAAAAAGAAAAAACATTTCTGCAGAATATTAATATTCTGCCTGAGAAAAGTAAAAAAAAAACTAGTTACATGTTTTAGTCTAATTTATCAGAAAGCTTTTGAAAATCTCATTGGATAAGAATAAATTTACATCAAAGGATGCCTATCCTGATAGAGTAATTTACAATAAAGTCATTGTGGTTTTCTTTGATAAATTATGGGATCAATATATCACAATGCTCGAGTGTGATTAAGGCACATAGAAAGGAACAGTATTATGGGTGTCCCTGTATTCAGTTTGTGCTGGTCAATACCACCCAACATTGGAAGTGTAAAGATACCCTTAGGCTAGGGCCCCACTTGTGCTTAAATCCCTGTGTTGAACACAGGGATTCAAGCACAGTGCACAAGCCAGCTATTGATGGCAATGCGGCTATGACAGGGCTGTCTACACAGCCCACCCAAGCCTCCATTGCATAAATGTCGATGCAGAGCTCCGTGTCAACATGAACGTAACGGAGGCTCGACGTATGAAATGTCCATTGACTGTCAATGGACATGTCGTATACTGACGTTTGACTAACGTTCCCAGACACGTTGGTTATATGTCAGCCCATTGATTTAAAGGGACCAAGTTATTGGCTGCACTATGTAGCATGGCCGATAACGTGTCCCTAACTGGAGCAAAAAAGGGGGTCTCATGCTCGCTGACGTGATGGCTTCAGGTTTGGCTGGATTGATTTCTCTTTGGCCAAAACGCCACTACGGTTTTCCCCACATTTGGCCTGCAAGCAGATGCCGGGGAAAAAGACACGGGAGCAGCACTGCCCATTCAAAGTAATGGGGCTATGATACGGTTGGGCGGCACAGTGGCTTAGTAGTTAGCACTCTGGCAGTGCAACAGTATTGAAGCCACTGGTTTAAATCGTTGGGCACTATCTGCAAAGAATTTGTATGTTCTCCCCATGTCCACATGGGAAATGGCTTCCCCCAACATTTTTTCTTAGACTGAGCTAGTTGCATATATAGGACTGTTAGGACCCTGGCTGTACCGGTCATCACCAGCAGTACCCGTAATCTTTTCATTAAATATGTTGTTTTTGTCACCACCAAATCTGTCTGGATCTCATTGTGTGCATTTGCCTGGTCGCCTCCTTGTCCTGGAATCCTGACAGATGAACAGTCAGCAATTGACCAGTGCAGCAAACACTGATTTCCATGCTGGACCTTTTTGTTTCTTCTTGGACTTTTGTTTTGGTGGACGCCCCCCCCCCTTTTTTGTCACTATGACCCAGAGGATCTGCAGCCTTTTGCTAATGTGGCAGGTCGGCCGAGGACTGGTGTCGCCAGGCCCTGAGTATAAACTCCAGACCATACCTCCTGGACTGTTATTGTTTCTGTTCATGCTGGGTGGATCAGGGCGGGTTCTTCCCTGGGAGGTTCAGCCTCTCCTGAAGATTGTAACCGCCTTTGCACACCATGGCCCGCTCCAGAGGAGGTCGCCCTGCACCCCGCTCCAGATGGAAGGTCGCCCTGCACCCCGCTCGAGGAGGTCCCCCTGCACCCCACTCAGAGGAGGTCCCCTGCACCCCGCTCCAGAGGAGGTCCCCCTGCAACACAGCTCCAGAGGTGATGGTGGTCCCCGAGTCCGCTCTGAGGTGATGGTGGGTCCCGAGTCCGCTCCTGAGGTGATGTGTGGTCCCCGAGTCCGCTCCTGAGGTGGGGGGGGGGGGGGGGGTGTTGGGTTGGTGTGGCCCCGAGTCCGCTCAGAGGTGATGGTGGCCCCGAGTCCGCTCCTGAGGTTATGGTGGCCCCGAGTCCGCTCCTGAGGTGATGGTGGCCCCCGAGTCCCTCCTGAAGTGATGGGCACCGAGGCCGCTCCTGAGGTGTGATGGTGGCCCCGAGATCGCGCTCCTGAGGTGATCGTGGCCCCCGAGTCTGCTCCTGAGGTGATCGTGGCCCCCGAGTCGCTCCTGAGGTGATCGTGGCCCCCGAGGTCCGCTCCTGAGGTGGATAGTGGGCCCACGAGATTCCGCTCCTGAGGGATGGTGTTTGCCCCGAGTCCGCTCAGAGGTGATGGTGAGCCGAGTCCGCTCCTGGAGGTGATCGTAGGGCCCCGAGTCCGCTCCTGAGGTGATGCGTGGCCCTGAGTCCGCTCATGAGGTGTGGTGGCCCGCAGAGTCGGCTCCTGTATGTAGATTGATGCTTTGTAATGAGCCCACCAGGTCGCTCATGAGGTTGACGTGGCCCCTATCTGCTCTGAGGTGATCCTGGTGCCCCGAGTCTGAATCCGGTGATACTGCGGCGCCCGAGTCTGCTCGGGGATCCCCCTGCGCCCAGAGTTTGAGGAATGGTATGGGCGCTTTTGTGTTTGACCCTGGGGGAGTTTGTTGCAGCGCCAGGGATAACCAAGCTGTATCTATCGGATGAGTGCTTGAAAGAGGGCCAAGTGGCAGCTCCTTAGGAGGGGGGTACTGTTAGGAACCTGGCTGTACCGGTCATCACCAGCATGGTTAAGCTCCGCTGTCGACTGGGCAGGATGGGGCTGGGTGGAGCTCACTACCTCCTCGTTAGGAACTAGGTGCTATTAGGTGAGCTCCATACAGGCACAGGTTGCTGTTCATTTGGGACTGGGATCTGTGTCTGTTTCTGTACTGTTTCTGAGACATGATGTGCTTTCCCTGGCTTAATGTCTGAACGTGATGTACCGTGGACTTGACTGAACCCCTGATTACCCCTGATTTTTGCACTGTTCTGTGTGTTCGTACCTGTAAGCATGCCATACACACGCGATGTGTGCAGGAAGACTAGTCCGATATCTTCCGGGTGATGAACGGTGATGACGTCATCACGTTAGAACCCCGTTGCATTATGGGGGGCCTTCAGTTGGTCGGGCACATTTTGGGTGTGCCTCGGATGCCTGGAGCCGAGGAGTAATGTTGTAGTAGATTGGAGCATGTCCGTTCTTGGGGGTACCGGCCGAGGCGAGTGTGGAGCGACAGGGATCTGTTTCGCCCATGTGGGCACATGCCGATAAGCGGCGATTTTTTAAACCTGACGCGATGGCTGCTGAAGGCGCACGGTCCGTCAGTCAGGTTTAAAATCGGCCGCTTATCGGCATGTGTATGCCTAGCATTAGTCTGTTTCAGGAAATCTGTTTGTGTTGTCACCACCAAACTGTCTGGGATTCATTGTGGTGCATTGTGCCTGGTCGCTTCCTGTCCTGGATCCTGACAATGGAATATGGTAGAAACATAGGTTTGTGAGCTCTCTGAGTTTACAAGTTAGGGATTAGTGATTGCTCTGATTGACGGCCGCCGTTCATGGATCTGGCCGTATTGGCTTTAAATAGAATGATCGGCGGGGCAACCAAAAGCGCCGATCAAAAAAGAGCGATCACGGGGGGCGTGGCCTGAGCAGAGCTGCATGGAAGCCTCTCTGGAGCTCCTCCACTTACCCTGTTTTACCGCCGTGTAACTCGGCATCAAGTAACTACACTGCAGTCCACAACTTCCAATCACCGGCTGGAACTCGCCGGTGACAGTTTGGCGGCGGCGCGCTGGCACTTCCGGAAGCGGCCGAAATGTTAGGCCCGGCTTCGGCCTTACTCGCGCCGGGATCGGGGCGGAATTGGCGGGCCCAGGCCGTGAGACAGACCGTCCGGGCTAGCACATCGCCTGAGTACCTCTGGCTGGGACCACGCGGGCGAGGCATCCGCTCCTGTCCCTGCCCCAACGACCAGCAGTGGGACCCATAAGAGCTGGCTGGGTGGGTGGAAATTGAGGGCCGGTGTGTGTCCTCAGTTGGGCTGCCATCATCAGCCTGGTGTCATTTGCCACATCTCCACCGGCGATCGGCAGTGAGTCGGGCAATCGGCAGATCATTAATATTGGTGATCGGTAATCGGTGATCGGCCCACAAAAATGCTGATCGGAGCATCTCTATTAGGGATTTAACAATGTAATATGTTCTGGGTGTAATATGTTAGAACTATAAATAGGAATATCAGCAAAACAGTTGCAGAAAAGGACAGGTTTGAGCAGATGTCATAAACAGCAGCATCACATATTCCTTAGAATGGTATTAATCCCGGGGGGGGGGGGAGCGGGGACGCCACAAATACAAGCCCCCTACGGAGGAGCTAAGATGCGAGTGCTCGATCAAGGATCTAGGACAAACTCAATGGACCAAAAATGGCAACATATTATGACATACTGTAGCAATTATCCATGGTTCTGCTAAGCATTTTTCTAAACACAGATCAAAATCTGGTGAGCCAGATTGGAGGAGAAAGGCTAGCCTGGCTTTGGAGTTTGTTTACCAGTATTATCTAAATAAAAAGACTCAGTGGGGCTCATCTACAAGCAGGACCTTTTTTCATAACGTTAATGAATTACAAATCATTGCTTGGGATGGGTTGCCAACGCTCTTGTGTTGCGAACGGCAGCTGTGAATTTACCTCCAAAGAGATCAACAGCTAATCCCTTATTACCAAAAAACATCCCTCTCAGATAATCAGGGGCTACACGTTATATAATTCCCCTTTTTATTTGTGCAACAACCGGATCAGCAAACTGAAAGTTGAAAAAATACTTTTAAGCTGTTAGATTTTCTAAAAGCAGGGAAAACATTGCAATATGTCCATAGCCAATACAATTATGTAAAATGTAAATGACAAAGGGCATACATATTAGCGTTTAATGACGTTTAAAAGGGGTTGTCCAACTCAAGTCTTGAGGCCAGCTTTGTAATCTTTCTTAGCTTTTTTTCAAACGAACAGCAGTCATGAGCAAGGTGGTTAACAGAGTCAGAAAGGAAATTATTATTTACACCAAATCTGACCATACGATCATCTGGAATTGGGAGGACTAGCTGGCCTGATGCAAATGTGGCGTTAGGAATGGCGAGAGCATGGGAGAGATTCCAGGCAATGATCTTTATTAATTAATATTTAAATAATTACTTAAATGTGCCAAGGAAACGACCCCTATCAATAGTCAAAATGTTTGAAAAACAATAGCCCATCAGGCGTTGTAATGAATATTAGACTGGTATTAGATTCAGCACATGGTAAAAAGCAAGCGTATACACAAATTTTCATAAAAAATGTTTCTACAAATTCACTGAATATTATAGTAGCAAGATCAGGGTAAGCAGGAGAAATCATGAAATATTTAAGGCTTTGGCATCTGCAGTAAATATTACTAAATATTTAAAAAGTCCGGAGAACGGTTTTTAAAACACTGTATCCATGTGCAGCAATTGTTAAAATATTCAGTCAATTGAGGTAGATTGAGGGGTTTTATGAAAGTAACCGAAAAGAGTACCTCTGTTGGTCCGCAGAGGAGTTGGGAGAATCCCAATATGCCTTGGCATACTTTATTGCATGACATTTTGGAACGCTACAAAAAGTGGAAAGACAAGACAACACTGCAGAACTGTTGTAACATATGAATATGCACTGCACTTCATTTATTGTGTGCTCCAATCACATGAAGAAATGCAGAATGATGGAACCAATGTTATATAAAATACACGCAGTTGGTTGATGTACATTTTCGTAAAAGTTATTTAAAAATCTGCCAGTTACAAAATGGCTAATACTATTAGCTGCATGGCTGTTTATCATGTGTTTAATGCTGTACAAAAGAGAACATGTCAGAACAATCTTTTGTCTTCTGAGATCTAAGCACTACTGCCAAAGGGACAGCAGAGGTTTTCTCTATGTTTTTTTGTTTATTAATATGTTAAAGACGGCAGGTGACTGAATGGCATCCAAATATACATAGCTTGGACACAGGCCCTACAGTAGCCCTTGTTGTTTATTGGTAATATCGGACTGAATATCACTAAAAAGGGGGGGGGGGGGGGGGGCGTCTTGGCCTAAAGTTTAGGACAGTATAATGAAATCTTGCCTGGCATGGTTACATAGCGTTGAGTGAGAACATCACTATAAAAGAAGCATTAAGGTCCACCTTTACTACATATCTGTTCTCTTAGTTCCTTGGAACATTAGCTAAGGTGCCCATACATGGCTCGATTTTGAATAAGATTCTGAGCACAATCAATTGAGCATCACTGGCAACGCATTACAGCAAGGCCAATGGGGAAGGGCTCTCTCTTGCAGCAATTCATTTCTCATCGCTTCCCGTCAAGCAGCGTCCTAGTCAGGGTCCAGTGTCCCCCTGGGACAGGAATCAATGTGCAAAGTAGTGTAATCGATTCTCGTTGATGACCCACAAGCAAAGCGCAGCATATTGACGTCACCATGCTGTGATTGATTGTGCGAACGATTGCACAGGTATTGGTCAGTGTTATGGACACCTTAAGGGTAACAAATGGCTGACAGATATAAAAAATGCACAATTGAAAATGTTCAATGGATAAATCATTCACATGTGACAGAGGTCTAATGTGGAGTACAACATAACGCTAGAATTTTTTTATCACTCCAATTATGAGTTTTCATGTCACAGCATCGTCCATCTCCCCACACCAACTTTGGATTTTGTGTATGCGCTTTTGATAGAATAATAGAAGCATTACAAGGGAGGAATGTAAAAAAAACCCTATATATCTATATATATATATATATATATATATTATATATATATATATATATAAACTATATAGGAAATAGGTATTACACATGTTTGAATACTTCTGGATTAGACGGTGAAGGGACATGCTCCTTTTTCTTGGTATCTGTGGACTCTAATGGAAAAAATCTCAAGTTCTGGAGCAAAGACTTAAAAACACTTAGGAGTTAAATAAATAGAAAAAATAGAAAAGGAAAGAATTACCCACCATAGCCAGCTACTCTGAGGAGGTCTGGTACACCCAACCAGATTAGCTGATAATTCACATTTTGAGAACCATTAAGCTGTCTTATCCATTCAAAATTTCCATTCTGAGTTTCAAGTGATTCTATTAACCTTTTTTGTAAAGCACCCAACATAGTATGAAGCCACTGGTAAATGAAATAAGGAGTAAAATTTAAACACAAGTGAACATAAGCGGTACACAGGACTATAACATTGAAAGAAGAGGTTGGGGAACAAAGTATACCATAGGTAGGGGACATGGAATGGCAGGACGTTTGATGCTAGGAATAAGACAGACAGGACAGATGAAGAGGTGGGATTTAGGGCGTTTTTTAAAGTTTTTTTAAACAGGCGTTTGTAATGGAGCCAAGGGACCAGTTAGCAGTAAATTATGTACAGGGTGGAGAGGTAGGGCCAGGAGGTGTTGCGTTATCTGCAAGTGGCCTAAACTATGCATTTGATTCTCTGGACAATTGGCGTCCCGTGAGGTGAGACTTTGCAGACAAGTTTAATCCGAAATGTACCAAATTAGGGAAACTGTTCTCAGTGTAGTCCTGTATAGAGGAAAAACTTAAGCTTCTATTTCTTCCTGCTTTGTATAAATGAAAAGTTTGGCTGCGTAACACTTTTGCTTTAGAATCTACCAAAAAATCAACCAGTTTAGCGGTGGCTCTAAATTTTTTAAAACTGGCACAGCAGGTTTTTATCATGTACACAGGGCACTTAAACAATTACATTGCTACTGGTTTTATTCCTGTCAGTTTACCCTACCAAAGCAAATTTAATAATAAGTACGTGCAGGAAACAATATTCTACGCAGTCGTGACTTAAGGCCTATAAAGCATGACCTTCTGAAAATCAAATATCTCCCTCCCCTTCAATGTATTGAGCAGATAAATCTACTGAAAAGTTCAGAAACTTCTAACAAAATTAAGTCGTCCTTGAGCTATGCTCAGCAGCAGTAAGTGGACGTGCTTCACAGGGGGACGACAATACAAATTACTTTCATATAACAGACATTCTAAAAAATTATTAAAATCAATTAAATATAACGCATATACTTAACAGTAACAGTAAAGCCGAAACAGCAGTATCCTAGTACAAGCCGGGTAATCTTCTAAAACTTCAGCAAAAAAACCTATTATTTTGAATTAAAAGGGGGTTAGGTCTGGTTTTCCAATCTTACTATTAAAAAATTGGTATTGGTGTAGTTTGCTTTCCCATTAACCCACCCAGAGTTGTCAGTATATTAACCCTTGATTAGGTATTTAAGTCATTATGTTATGCATATGTACCAATACACAGGAAATGAGTGGTTGTTGCCAGCTTCCCCCGACTATTGTACACAATAATCCCCACCATGAGATAGAGAGTAAGCTCATGTTGGGTTTCTCCTCCGTTTAAGTTGGGTACTTGTTATGTATGCTAGTTTATCTTGTTAATCTTCTTCTGTAATGTACAAAATTGATTATATATTTATATAGATGTATGTATAAGATAATCCCACTTATTAGTTTTATTTACTACCAATACACTATCAACTCCCCATCTACAAACACATAAGTTTTAATACTAATGCAGTCCAATGGATAAACTACGAGGAGTCATATTGTTGGATAAAAAGGATATTCAAAACTCTAAGATGATCAACAGAAATTCTGTTGGCAGTCTTTTGAACAAATAGACTAACTATTGTCAGTTAGTTATTAACTAGACAAATGAAATTAGAAGAAGTCATTGTTAGTGTTTAAGTACATCTAATCAAAGTTCTGCTGGTTTGAATTGGTATCCCACTCCGAGTATAGCTGTTCCCTTTGTGTGAATATGACATGATTCACCATATCATTAATAATGATGGAGAAAGAGGATTGCAGCCGGATACCCAGCTTGGCCTGTAAGAGGGCATGACCATATAGTACAAAACGTTTCTTTAGGTAAGGAGCGATATGTTCACTACTACCAACCATATGCAACCACAGTGGTACATTTTTAGTGTATAGAATAAGTTAGGGGTTGGGGGAGGGAGAGATACTCTGAGTGGGGTTGATACACCTGCTCTTTGGGTTGCACAGGGACTCAAACGGTTGTTGAGTACAATATGTTCGTGAGAAGGTAGCTACAAGTTGTTATATACATGACTTTTGATATGTTATATTTTCGTGTTTCATGTTTAATTGAGAAGAACCAATTATGTTGTATGGGAACATCAGTAGTTTTGGGAAAGTTTGTACTGAGGAGGAGGGATGGTGATCTGTCGAATCTAAAACTGGAGGACACCAAAGTAAAAGAACATAAAACGATGTGTGGAAGCATCTAAGTTTATTACAAAGGGCACCGGGGAGGAATGTATGGTATGGTTAAAAAAAATTGTAAATTGGTAAAAATCCAAAATTGGTGAGGGGGTGACAAATTGGCAACTAGGAGATCATTTTAAAACTTTTTTTGGTTTGGAAACACTGTTAGGCAGGGCCTTCTTTGTAAAGTAACAGTGGCAAAGGGTTTACTTGTACAATATACAAAATATACAAATAAAAAAAAAGATTAATAAAGGATTATAAAAAATATAATATGATTAATAATATAAAAGAACATATATTTAGACTATTGAGGGTCATTGGATAAATTGAATTGGGGTAACCTTGTCTGTAATAGTACAGTATGACTAAATGATATTTCATACATTAGCTCAAACATAAAGCTTGGGTCAAAAAGAATGTATCCAGTAGTTTCTAAAATATTGTTGAAATCAAAAACAATGCAACATTCTAAGTACGTATATGCAGGGTATAAGAACGAACTGGGCGTATAAGGACGACCCCCACAATGTAGTCTACTTGACTTCAACCCACGATCTCCAACACCCTTAGAAGTCTGTCTTTTTTGTATTAGTAAGGATAGGATAAGTGAAAGCATGTATGCAGCAGAGTAGTGCTTTATTGCTAATAGGGAAGCAAGATTTTATAGGGGGCTATTAGTAGGAGAGTTATTGCTCAGGGACTGAACATTTGATGGATAGTCGTTTAGGGGTTATAGTAAACCACAAAATTCAAGTTCTACCATGCAGGGGATTTAAGATATATGTGTTCAATGAGGAAAGTTAAATGGTTGCATATAGGAGTATATACTGGCCATGAAAAGAATGTCGTGTGGCTGGATTTAGCTGAAATGTAATATAGAGTATTATAGGTAGGAGTGGTGAAACTCGGGGTGTAAGGAGTAGTAGGTGAGAACTGACCATGAAATGGTTTTTTGCAATTTTTTATTATACTAAAATGGTTTACTGCGTTGAATGTTCAAAGAGACACGGTTGTGTTCTCTGTGGAGTAGCATCCTGTAGCCATGGTAACACTGCTCTGCTCGTTACAATGTATCTCAGCTACAATGTATGTCAGCTAGCAGCGCTCGCAGCACAGACAGCCCAGATATACGGTAGTTACCGGCTCCACTAGATGGTCCCCTGCACCCCCTGCCTGCGGCACCCGGCGTATAAGACGACCCCCGACTTTGGGGAGGATTTTAAGGTACTGAAAAGTCATCTTATACGCCGGCATATACGGTAACTTAAAATCAACTTCAACAGGTAGTAATGACCATGTCTACTTATGCCTAAAATAATTGTTGACGTTATTGACTACTTAGAAATTTGTTTCAACAAGCAGTTGAACAGAAGAACCTTATAAAGTGACAGGTGAGCAACCATTACAGTGAACTAAGCCATATGTTGGCGGGAAAGTAAAAATACATATTGATTCTTAAAAACGTATTGATATTTGAACAGCAGAAATTAACTAATCCTACCGGTGTGACTTTCATTTCTTTGTACATATTTTAGCTGGGATGCATTTCCGCTTGTTGTACTGAGGGCCCACTTTAAAAAAAATCACATGAGCATGATAAGTTCAGGCATATTTAGGGGTTGTTGGTGATGGCGCGGGGGTTTTGCAGTTGGGAGTGAATGAAAAATAATCAGGAATAGGTAGCAGGAAGGACAAGTCCCTACGCCACTCAGGCGGACTTAAGGGGCTAAAGAGCCACATGTGGCTCCCGAGCTGCACTTTGCCTACCCCTGAGATAAAGCTAGTTTTCGGTTTCTAGAAAGATTTTTCTTTTCTTCCACATTAAGCCAAAAAAAGTATTTGTCATCAGTGTAGTTAGATTCAATGACTAATCATTTTTAAAGCAGTTCTAATTATCTCTGTTTGTTTGTAAATGATCTGCTCAGTAAAAGGATCCTCGAAACAGATGTTGTTGTACGAACAGTGGAGGAGGAGAAGGTTTCGTAAAAACATTGCAGCTTTCTGATTTAATGACTATATTTACATCTATGCTGAAATAACACTCACGTGGGGAGAATCACTGGGATTCATCATGCGTAAATATTTAACGTACAATGTGCAGAGCTGGGCTGAATTCTTCGACTTGGGGTGTTGAACGAAGCATCAATATTTGACAGCACTTGGACAGTAGACCATGACAATTGATTTTTGCTCAGGCCAAAGGAGATCTGATGGAAAGTTGTTGTAAAAAGAAAAAAAAAAAGTCCTCAGACTGAAAACAACACTATTTGTATATATGATTTAAACCCGCTGAAGCAAAAACTGTTTTCCATCTCTTCATACAGCTCAGTTACTGCACGATTTCGTAATGGTAGAGAACTTACCCTCATGGGTATAGAACTGCCACAGGCTAGCAAAATAGACAGAAGCAAAAAGGTAAAGAAAAGTTCACACTAAAAAGGACATTCATATTAATTATAACCAGACTGTCGAAGTCGAACATCTGTCATGCCAACATTTCTACCTCCTATCAACCCACCTATTCCCAGTGCTGTAATTAGCACAGCCTATTGTCCCCTGGTGTCTTCTGGGTGCAGTTAAAATTTAACATAATAACTAGACATCTCCTACAAGCTGTCTACCTGCTCGATAGGCAAAACAGATATATGTACATTAGAAGGCAGAATATGTACGTCTCCCTATCTAAATAGGAAGTTATTAGCAGCAGCTGTATAATGTTCCATGCTTGAAATGAAAAGGCTATTTCTAGGGGTCTGACAAGTCAAATCGAACTGCTCAGTCACAGGGAGAACTTTTGCAGCTAACAACGAATAATGATGCATACATTACAAAAAATGTATAACTAATGAGCTACAAATTCATTTCAGAATTTCTGTTCATTTTCAGCATTAAATCAAGAGGTAGATTATTCCCAGAGGAAAGGGCAAGTGATGAGAATCTCTATGTAAATATTAATAGGGTATCACAAGGTCTTGGTATATAAGATTGGAAATAAAATAATATGGAATATGATTTAAAAATACTTGTTTTTTTTTTTACTGACATATTTTTCTTGGAAGGAAACAAGAAATGGAACATATGCTGGTAACATCAAACTGCTAGAAATAATATACTTATTTTCAAGGCAAATTATTATCAGTCATACCATCTAACTAGAGCAAAGCTGGAAAAATTATGACGCTGAAGGATATAGTTTTCATTTAACTGAAAAACAGAACAGCCTGTGAAATGAAATTAGCTCACTAATGCAACCAGTCAATTTATTAGAAATAATGGACTTCATGATTGTGGAAAGAGAGAAATGTTCTTGTTGCCAAAGCGATCAGGCTGCCTAAACTTACATAAAAAATTTATAGGACAAGCCGATTGCTTGTAGGGTGTAAAAACTTTCCACAAAACTCTTTTTTAACCATTTCTGCCAAAGTGATAATAAGTTTGTTAAAGTCCTTCATAGTTACTATAAAAAAATGGAAATTTGGAATTGTCTTTTACATGATCTGGTTGTAGCCAACAGAGTAGGGCTGTATTATTACAAAAGTCAATTATGCTCATTCCGGATGAGACAGGGTCCCCATCATAGCTTTGCTTTTGCTTCCCTGTTATCAACTGAAGGTTTATGCACATAGATGTGTGTTTTCTTTAATATGATGCACATACATGTCTGTTAGGGCTGAGTAAGGTATCTGATTCACAAAACCTCTTCATCATTATATAGTATGGTTGAATGTGATTAACTACAAACAAGCATGTGATGGCAACAGAAGAAACTAGGCATTGGGTTTTCTTAAATTACAACTGAATTAGGAAAATTTATATTTACACTCATACAAGACAGTTGTTGGTCAGAGTGCCTCAGTGGGTTTATCACTTTACTGAGCCAATGTAATCCTTGTGGTTAGATGGCAGAGCATCGGTCTCTTTAAGATTATGGGGTTCCATTTTGTTTAGTTGGTAGTTGCAATATTATGCTTTCTCTCTTTAATTAGAAGTAAACAGCAATAAAGTATACAAAAGGTATACAAATAAAATATATAAGAGCTGGTGTACATGTGTGTAGTCAAATGCTAGTACCTGTTAAAAAAGAATTTAATAAGATCCTATACCCATGGCTAATTTAATATTTTTAATACAACACCTGCTTGAAATGGACAATCAATTAAAGTTTTAGGGCAGTTCTCCTGTGTATGTATCTCCCAAGCAGAAGTGACAATGAGGGCTATTTTTGTAGTAATTAAACTGATTAGTTGGAATTTTCTTGTGCTTTGTTCATGGTTGTCCACCTGTTGCATTGGCTATAGAAAAATTTGTACACTCGTCTTTCTGTTTTACTGTTTCTTTCCTTATGGACTAAAGCACAACCAACTGCAGACGCAACATTAGGCATCCACCAGTCAGTTTTCGGAGGAGTTTTCAAAATTGATTCTGACTCCTTTTCAAAACTCCAGGTAATTCATTGTATCATATTTGTTCCCAGAGCTGCTGGCGCTTTTCTTCCCTTAAACTGATGGATATGTTTAAACTCCTATCCCTTCTCGGGCACCTCCTGATCGGTTTATATATGTGTATTCTAGGCATGAAACTCCATCCCTGGTTTGGCTGAGTTTGGCAGAGACTCCCTCGGTGCTCCACCCCTCCCCTTCTCCTGCCGCCCGGGCCTCATTTGGAGCCGTCCTGTTGGGTCTGACGTGCGCCCTCTCTCCCCACTACTGGTGGGGACACAGCTGTGTCTGCCTGGTGATTCGTGGGCCCATGGGCCCCCCTTCCGGCCTTCCCTCCTTGTTTTCCCCCTCTCCAGTTGAGACATCCTATTACTCATTACCGCATATATCCTGGTACACAGGTGGGCCTCTTTCTTTTTCATTTTACATTTTACCATTTTTTGAATACCTGCACACACACAGACACGCTACCACGTAAAATATCACCCACAGAAACACTGTTTTGTTTTCGCTATGACTGACCTGATGAAGCCACACCATAAACTGTATTATATATTATGACTGTGCCTATGCAATGTACTTATCTTCCTTCTTTGGGATTCCCTAAAACAGATGGTTATGTGTCCTGAGGAAGCCCAGTAATATACGGGCAAAACATGTAGACAACATTAACCATGGTCAACTTAAACACCAGAAAAGTCTGTACTCATCTGGGCAATCCCCTATGCTCTTTTTCCCTATACCATTTATGTTGATTGTGATATATCCTTGTGTGAATAAAAAACTTATGAATTACTCACAAAGTCTTCATTGAGGGTGCCCCCCATTTTTCCATTTATCATTAAAGGGGATGGACGACCTTACCTTTTGGAGCATTTAATTAACCTTGGCCCTCTCTTTCTTCTACAGTGTAAAGTCAAGCAGTTTTTACAGCTATTGGAAGTGGTCAAATAGTACATTTAAAAAAACGCGCAATACTGCATTTTGCAAGTCCCTCAGTGTACCCTTATCAATTCATCTGGCATTCTTAGTAAGCTCCAGCATTTCGACAGCTCAAAAACATTGCGGTTGACTGCTGTGGGAGCTGTTAAAGTGCCACATCTTACCCAGTGGTCGTAGTTTGACCTCCCTAGCGGTCAGCCCCTACCGCACCATTTTTAACACTGTAATCTGTGAATTTTCTGCTTGCCCCTGTCCACATATATGACGCTGGCGTTGTGGGCTGGGAAACTGATGCCCCCCGATTATAATGGAGGTCTATGGTGCGGCCCCACATAAAATAGCTGCGGCTCGCTAGAGAATCACTGCAGCTTTCCGGGAGTATGATCGTTTTTTAGAATACCGGTTTCGTTCAGAGTTTGTTAAAAAAAAACTTTCCGGAAAAAAAAACTGGGTTCATCTCAACCACCAGCAGGGTTAGACACATGGTTTAGATGCTTGTGACCTTAGTAAATAACTAAGGGCTCATTTACATGGGCAGTTGTTAAGCGCTGGTAAACACCAACCTGGCACAGATTTTCAGGCTTTTGTCTGATGTATCTGTCATGGGGGCGCTATCTTAAAGCCCCCTGAGCACTTGCAAAAGTGTAAAAGCACTCCAAGACAGGAGCACCTGGTCGTTTCTCTGGCTGCTTCCGACTGACAGCAGACCAAAAAGTGCCCATGTAAATCCAGCCTTAAGCTATCCTCTTTCTTCTTAGTTCCTCCAGTGTATTATGCACACTGGCATTTCTCAGGCTACCCTCTAAATTACTTATGTGTAAGAATCTTACCCACCTTAAGTTAATGACGTGGTTTAATAAGGTTGCTAGGAGCACAAATGTATGCATATTTTTAGTGGCCCTGCAAATTCCCTGCTAACCCAAAATAAGATCCAAAAAAAACTTCCATATGTTAGAAAACAGTGGTGGTTTAGTTGCTCCTCAATTTGCTCTATTTCATGGGTTAAGCAACAATATAGTCAACAACTATAGCCGCCGTGACCACATGCGATACACCCAGCAGTTGGCAGACGTACAGGGAAACCAATATGCCATCACCCCAGGTACAAAATGTGCTATGTTATTTTGTTAATGATGTATGTTTGACGCATCTCCTGCTATAATGTGATGTTATGAACAAATAGTATGATGCAAATGCTTAGATGGAATCATGTGTCTAGTAATAAACTAACATATATATGTATCCATAGAGCTACTTCTCTCCCTGACGAAGCCCGTGTGGGGCGAAACATGTAGGAGACAAACGCTCAAAATAGAACAACATGTACGGGATGTCATATCTATTGGAGATCTACTGTACTGCTGTATTATCCATAATTTACCTACCCTGATGGTTGCTGTTTTTATAAATTGCTTTTGTAGATGCTTTTATTACATGTATGTTCACTATTTATAAGATATGGATGAGTCTAAGACACAATAAAGACTTTTTTTATTGAACTTTCTGTAATTTGGTTTGATAAAATTTCATACATCGACTCAGAGTGCCCTTTAAAAACCCCTTTAGCTTTCATCCTGAAGAATTAATCTTCTCCAGGATAGGGATCGTGTTTATCTCATATAGTCAACAAGTCCAAATATATCACAGGAAAAACACAAAGGAGGGGAGATTCAATATTTATTAAAGAAATGTATATAGTTAAAGGATCTAAGTTATTCCCAACTAGTCGGAATCAAAGTCGGAACAATACAATATAATCCTATAGTAAAAGTATGCAGCAATGTCCTGGCAGAGAATTCAAAGTCTCAAAATGACTTATTTTGAGTATTTAAAACAGGAATTGTAATGAAAGTGAAAAAAAAAGTTTCTTTTTTTTGCATTTCCTTCCAATGGAAGATGAGCGGTAGACTTTTCTTTTCCCATGAGGAAACTCACATTCAATAATATTATGTCAGGGTAACAGTGTTTCGGCAAACAAAAGCTATGCCTTATTTGGCAAAGTATTGGGCAGTGAAGCACAACACAAAAAATGTTTTGCCTAAAAGAGCATTCAGTATTGTATATTAAAATAGAATTCTTCAGTTCATTATCATGATAGTGTTACCATGAAAAGCACAACTGAATGGCATTTCTTACCATGAAAAGCACAACTGAATGACTTTACTTACAATTGCACAACAAAAACTTTTTGATGTATTTAAAGCATTTATATCCAAACCTGCTTTCATTAATCTCTGCAGCCTTTCCTGCTAAAAATGTACAGCCGTGCTGCTTTCACTTATGCCACATAAGCTGGCAAGTTAAGGTGCCCATATGCTGGTCGATACCAGTTCAGTCGATGAACCCTCAAGCGCAGTGTGATGACCATTCGTTGAACAGCGAACTGATGCGCACCACTTTGCACAATCGATTCCTATTTGATACTTTAAATGTTCCCCATTCAATGTAATGCCAATCGAACAGGGATTTACCAACATTTTGGTTCCCTGTCCAACCAAGCTTTTTTGAGCAGGATCACTCGATCCCACTCGAAGGGTGACCGCATTCGATTTATGAACAATCGATCACCGCCAACATGCACGGTGGTCAATTGTTCGGGAATTGATTGAAAAATCGACTCATGTATGCCCACCTTTATTTCTGGTCTGTAAGAAAAAGTCTGCAGGTTTTCAGTGCACAAAAAACCCTGACAAGACAAAACAACTATAGAAAGTTAGACACACACCACAGGCCACATTTACAATTTTAAATAGGATGCTAAATACACATTTGCAATATAATGTATATACAAAACTATTTGCCCCCTTCCTGATTTATTATTCTTTTGCATGTTTGTCAAACTTAAATGTTTCAGCTCATCAAAAACCATTAACTATTAGTCAAAGATAACATAATTGAA
>CM070036.1:104640129-104652649 GCA_036250615.1 Ptychadena robeensis
CCCCCCCCCCCACACCACTGTTGGAGTCTCTTGATAAAACTTTAACAGCATGAAAGGCAGGGGGAATGAATAGTGAGGGAGATCAGGGGCAAGGCAACACTATTCTCCCTCACTGTTAATCAGCACATCCCTGCAAATACCTGCCCACCCCCCTGCGCTGTCAGGATGCTGAACATGCGAAGGGCACTGGGGACCAGCGGGCCTATGCACCCACATACTTTAAACAGCCCTGCTTGTATTAGTTTAAATTGTGTGCCACAGAATGCTGGAATACTATATAGTGTCAGGTGTTGATCACATCCTAAAAAAACAAAAAACATGATCAAACACAGTGCAAGTTGTTTGAAAATGGTCTTATAATCCTTTCCTAATGAATGACAACAATTGCTCCTCTGGAATCAACGCTGATGTCTTTGACATACACCTGAATGGCCAGCAAACTTACCTTTTCTTAAGATGGTAGAATTTAATTTGGAATATTCCACTATGTGGCTTCATGAGTTAATTAACCTATGTACTCTTTTTGGTACAGAAATCTGGATCTTAGTGGACCACCAGGGTGGGTTAATTTTTCATGTAAAACCAGTTATTGTGTTATATATATTTTATAATGACAATGTGCTATTTTGTGAACCACAGTTGACTCATTTTGTGTGCTTTGGCTGCCGCAGTTTAAGCTGTACCCACTTTCTGTTTTGTACTTAAATTTCCTAGTAAATTCAAGGAATTAGACTATTTTGTTTTGTTTGTTTTAGTGTCTTGTTGACTTAATGTTACTTCTAAAATGTGTTTATTAATGGACACTTGTGATCCTTAACTGTGTCTGTGATGACGTCCTCATATCAGATATAAGATAACAGTATTTCAACTCTATCTATGTACACACTGAATTTCTTGGATTCAGCGAATTTCTAAGCAGCAGCTTACACAAACTCTAGTATTCTGTATCTGAAGCTTGTGTTCCATGGCTTTATTAAAAACAGTTCACACTTCATTAAACACAGCAACCTTTGAAACTGGATAAAAATATGGATTGTA
Organism: Ptychadena robeensis; assembly: GCA_036250615.1. Taxonomy (NCBI): domain Eukaryota; kingdom Metazoa; phylum Chordata; class Amphibia; order Anura; family Ptychadenidae; genus Ptychadena; species Ptychadena robeensis. Next base: position 104,641,168 of record CM070036.1, read on the forward strand.
ATAATCAAAGCTATGTGTGAACATTAAGGTGATTTTCTACATCTAATTTAGCCACTGTTGAAAATATTGAGCTGCCTTTGTGACCAATTTAATTGCATACAAAAAGCAGAATAGGCTGCGACTGTACATAAGTACTGTGAACAGGCTGTAAAGGTTTACTTTGACGCAGTGCACCATTCCCACCCTAAGGCTATCCTGTATATGTTCATATTTCAAACAAAACATTTTTATCTTGCAGATTATTAAACAATTTATTTGTCTTTTGGGGTAAAAATTATTGAAACCTCCCTATGGGCTTTTTGTTAGATCATCTCTTTATATGTATGTTTAGACAGAGTGCTGAATGCACAGATAAAGTACAAATCTGTTAACGCTCTCACTTGCCACTATTTTTCCTATTTCTTATCTGCAAGTTCCTGGCCATATACATGTCTCCTGTAAAGTCAAAGTAATGCAGCTTTTTCAAGGCAATGGTCAATAAAGATGTTACATTTCAACCGAAATTTTGACTAGGTGCTTGTTTGTTCATTGCACAACCATTCCCTCTCAAACCATTTGAGTAATGAGAACATGTTTAGGGGCTATGCAATTAACTTAATGTTGTGACCATTTCTAATGTAAAATCCATATAGACTATTCCCTTTCTAGATTAAATGTTTTTTGTTATGTTTAAGCAAACAAAAAATTAAGGCAATCTTTAATATTTGAGGTATACATTCCAGTTAACATGACTCTTTTATTATAGAAAAATTCCCTTTCTAGATTAAATGTTTTTTGTTATGTTTAAGCAAACAAAAAAATTAAGGCAATCTTTAATATTTGAGGTATACATTCCAGTTAACATGACTCTTATATTATAGAAAAATTTGAACCTCCCCAGTGTTCAGCCCCTATGCTGCACTCTGCTTGAATTTCCAGCTCTCCCCCCACCCCTGTCCACTCATTGGTGACGCCGGTGATGTGGGCTGGGAAGCCGATACCCCTCTAATATAATGGAGGTGTATGGAGTGCCCCCCTGTCCCTTTAACATCACTGATGATGCCGAAGGGGCCGTTCCGGATTCCTGGAACTCCTGCGGCTGTATAAAGCAGAGGTCCTCAAAGTTTTTAATCGGGGGACCAGTTCATGGTACTGCCAGGGGGCTGAATAATAGTTTGGGGGGTACATGAACAAATTTATATTTGAATTCCAAATTGCTTCAGCATCACGTCATGCCACCCACTGTCTCAGTCCATGACTAATTTGAATAATGAGCCCATCACTAATTTGAGTATGAAACAGTGGTCACTAACCTTTTTGATAGCCTGGCCAATGCAAATTTAGGATTAGTAGTTAACTCTTCCAAACAGGAACATTGGACACATTGGGAAACTGCTGGAGGGCAAGATAAACCGGCTTGGAGGGTCACATTGAGGACTCCCTGGTTTATAATAGCCACAGCTTTCTGGGGGTATATGTGGATGGGAGGTTAACACATAAATCAAGAACTTTATAGGGTTTCCAGATTTTGGGCTGTCACAAATGTCATAATTTATATAGGACCGTGTCAGTTTGGACACATTGTACTAAACAAGGGGCTGTTTGTGTTGGAAAGTAAAGCACGATAGTATAGAAAGATAGTTAAATTTTCATACAGCTCGTAGCCTCAGTCATAGATTCAGTGATATGCAGAGGCTCTCACTGGGATGACACTATTTTACTTCCAGAGAAAAGGTGACACTAAACTTGGCTTTTTTTAATACATTAAAATGCCAAGCATGTGTGGAAAGAAGAAATCTGCCCCATAGTCTAGTTAATTTCCATTTATGATAATGACTCAAAGAATGCACGGCTGAATGGTTGGTCCCGGTGCATTTTTACCTCACTGAACCTGGTTTTGTTACAGGATTTAGGTACAAAGTGCCTAACTAAAATAAATTGTAAAATTAAGTCCATATTCAATCATTAACATCATAGTCTTTAAAATAAGGAAGTTTGTATCTGGATCAGGAGTCTACCATCCATTCAATATGTTAGGTATATATGTTAAGGGACTGCTTAGGGGTTTAGGTTCCACCTCAGTTTCCAATGTCAACATTATTTAGACTCAACACATTGCCAGTGAGTATTGTGACTTTTTGCCTGTCAGGGCCTTCCTTTTAAAGGTAAAAGATAAAAAAAAAAATATGATCTCAAGAATTTTAAACATTATAAAGCACAATGGGGTTTTGAAGTGCATAATGGCTATTATTTTCTTTTAAAAAATTTTTTTTTTATTGAAAATGTGTTTAAAAAAACACATATATATTGCAATCACTGAATATCAGTCTATAGGGGGGTAGGGGGTGGTGCAAAAAAGATGTACAATTGCAATGATGTCAGGAATTGGTTTATCCTGATCTGTGTACAGCATTTCAAAAAATATCATGGTCATTGAATTATTCCTATTTCAGGAAGAACAAAGCTTTTTTATAAGGTATCTGAATTTTAAGCAAAAGATAACTCATTTTGAAATTAGCCATTTGGGAGCAAGGGCAGCTGTAACGTTAACAAGGCCAGATAAATCTCCATGGAAGAATCAATAAGTCAAATGAAACAATTGGCAAGATGAATAGAAGCAGGAGAATCCGATGCATCAAAGAAACTAAGCAATAATAATAACAGCTAAAGCCTTCCTAACTCTTCTTAGCAGTCTCAACTATGCATTTAATATATAAATAGCAGCGAGAATACAGCAGCAAGTCTAAATCGGTAGTATGTTGTCCAAGAACAACCAACATGGGAATTGGAAGGTTTTATGATTTCACGTTGTAAAACCGTATTAGCTGAGAGCAATGAAAACCATCTTATCTTGAGTATAATGTTAGTAGTATTTCTAACAGGTGAATTCAAGTAGAAGCCTTATCTCTACACATGTTTTACTACACATTAGGGTCTTTTACAATGTAATTTAAAAGCAACCATTTTCAGTAATAACTTAAATAAGTCTTATCTTAAATAAGTCTCTGCCCCTTTGTACAGCATCACATATTTATATTGTAGGTATTATTACCTTCAAATGCCTAATCTACAATAGCTGCAAGTCAGCATTCTCTCTGGACAGCAATGCAAGACAAATGGATTTTAGAAATATGATTATTTGTGTATAAGGTGCCAGAGAGCCATTTCTATTTAGCCACACCTAGGTTACTGTTTATTGGACATTAAAAGAAAGCCTAAAGAGACAGCAATCTTTGTGATGTGACAATATATAGTTTAACACACATGGAAGACCTAAATTAATGAAACATTATAAATATATGTTAATATTATAATATATTCTAATATTAAAAAACTAATACAAAGTTGTACATTTCATTTTTCAATATCTATTACTTTACTGTCTATTTTTTTAAGTGTACTTGCATATGAAAAGTGGCATATATTAATTACTGAATACTACCAATAAAAAATAATAAAATAATATTCAGTATCTTACAAAAAAAAGTATGCCCCTCACAATGTGGAAAAAATAAGTTTAGTATATCTTTTCATGGGAACCCCAAATTATGACACTCCCACCACAATGCTTGACTATAGTCTTCATACTCCTGGTTGATGCTGCCATATCATTTGTCTGTGTGTTTGAGCAAACTGTTTGCAGCGTTTCTTGTACATCATTTTGGGATAGTGCTTCCTTCTGGGATTACCAGCGGAACCCCCATCCATTCAACCTTTGCATCACTCATACACCTATTTAAAAAAAAAAAAAAACAATCTCTGGATACAACACTGAGCAAGAACACACCACATATTTGGTCATGGCAAGGCCTGTTGTGAGTGGAATGTGTCCTGTTAAAACCTTTTATGGCCTTCGCCACCATGCTGCATCTCAATTTCAGAGTGCAAGGAATCTTCTTATAGCCTAGGCCATCTTTATGCAGAGTAACCAGTTTTTCAGATCCTTAGAGAGTTCTTTACCATGAGGTGCCATGCTTCTTCCAATTACCTGTATAAGAGAGTGTGAGAGGGATAGCACCACATTCAACATCCCTGCTTCCTATTCACACATGAGACCTTCTAACAAGTTGCATGAAACCTGGGAGAGAGAATGTATAATTGGGCACAATATAGAAAATTTTTGAATAAGGGTTGTACTCACTTTGGTTGCCAGAGTGTTAGATATTAATGGCTGTGTGTTATAGATGGCACAGGGTTTGCCAAATAGAAGACTGGAAAAGTGTTGCATTGTCTGAGTTATCATCTGTGACGTTTCATTTGGATGGCATGGCATTGGTATTGTTGCAGACCATCTCAATCCCTTTATCACATTATACCTGTATGGCTAAAGGGTGTCAAACCTGTTACTATCAAGTTATGCCTAAAACTTGTGGATTGTAGTCGCCTTCTTATTGGCACAGCTTATAAGAAATATTAAACTAAACATCATGTATTAGGGTAGGGCAACGTTATGTGCTTGGATATGCTGGCATCAGCACATCCACAAGCTCAACCCCCCCCCCCCCCCCCCCCCCAGTTAGCTTTGTTACGGCCATGTAACACTTTGTAGCGCGGCCCCTTTAAATCAATGGGCTGACATATGACACGTCCTTTGACTGTCAATAACGTCATACTTTCACGCCTGCTGCGACAGACTCGGACCAACTTTCACAAGCTGTGTAGACAGCCCTTTCATAGCCATTTGCCATCAATGGCTGGCTTGCATGCAGGGCTAGAATCCCTGCATTGAACACAGAGATTTTAGTGCAAATGTAGCCATATCCTTACAGTTTCTGCCCAATCTTGTGCCTCAGTTTTGTTGTTTCTTTGATATTTGTTACATGATTAAAATATATGTTGTCGCTATGACATGGATGCTACTCGAGTGGTTGCAGCTATTGAGTTCAATTGATGCACTGAAAGGTAATGCACATGCTGGTGCTGTCACCTGTCCCTAGTAAATATATTCTGTATATTCTAATACAAGCTGGCTACAAAACATCTCTTTCCGTTCTGTGGACAAAACATGTCCTGTAACATCAAAATCATAAAAAAAAATATTGAAATGGAAATGACTCGATCGTATTTTGTTCATTAATGTGTCTGGCTTCTTTCATTTAGCCTTTTAATTGACAGTTTAATGTGAGTGAAACACATGGGTGTGTAAAATGATATTCTTTATAAGCTAGCCATGCTTTAAATTTGCTGTCTTCCGAATGAAAATGTAATCTCGCTGATGTATTTAGCTTTTTCTTTTATTATATATGAAAATAACACATTGAACATCAAAGGCCACTTTAAAAGCATTCTATCTAATTGTCTGTAATGACAGGACTGCATTTGATGGCTGGAAGAGTACCAGGCAGCACAATTTCACTGCTCAGCCTTCTGTAATCACGAATCTTGGCTGATTGTAACTACCTCATCCCTTTGTCTTGACTGGGATTATTTATAGGACAGAAGGCAGAGGATTTATGTTTGCAAGCAAAAGTAATTTGTAGTCTTTATGAAATATGTAATGTGCTGGCTGTATTTGTTGAAAAATATTTGGGGATGTGCATGAACCATGAAATTAAATTCATGAATAGGGTGAAATGTTCTTTCCACAGCTAATATAGACCACTTCCTGGAAAAGAGGTATTATTTTAAATGGCTTTACCTGCGCTTTTGACATTTCAAGGACTGTAGTATTCCTTTCTTTTTATTAAATTATGTTGCAGTGGTTTTGCATAGAACGGTATTCCCAAAAATCTGCAGCAGGAGGATCATCATTGGCCTCTAAAAAAAAATTATTGTGTTGGTAAGAGTTAGAATATTACAAAGATAATTAAAGGATAATTTCAGGGAGAGTATACATCTTTTGTGTATTCCTTTTACAGTCATGGAAAACTTCTGATAGGCTAGTTTAATTTTATGCAATACATTCTATAATTTAAACTAGCTGAAAGCTTCAACGTAAATTATGCCCTACATATCATCTCTAAACACATTGTTAGCAACTGCAGTCCTGAGCTCATACATTTCATTATTCCAGATGTCTGACTTCTACAGTTTTATGTTTGTACTTTCCTTTCCTATCTGGTTGGCCTTGTGCAAGCTTATGACCATACCCATATATACTCCTATATAAACCCTTTTGAGACCATCGCTGTGTTTTTACACTCGCTTAAAAAGGAACGTTAAAAGGAAAGTTGACTATAAACTGAGATAGCTTGGTAAACAGTCCTGTGGATTCCATTGGGACATGTTTTGCTTATTCATAGCGTTAAGGGTCCCCACATCACATCCCCATACAGACTAAAGCAGGGTACACACATGTAGATATGGGCCCGATCGATGGCCACTTTGAGCGCTGTGGGTCCATCCCTGAAAACAGCAAATCGCACATGACCGTTAATCACGCCCAAAGTCCGTTGCTTTGTGTTGACCTGCGGTCTCCATGCAAAGCATCGACTGAGCTGGAGAGATAGCAGAGCTGTCTCTCCAGCTCCAACGATATCTGACAGCAGCGTGATGACCTCATCAAGCTGCTGCAGGGAACATCGGATGGCTCCAATATCGAGCCGCGTGTTCCCTTCTTAAGAAGCACCTTTTATTTATGGGAGAACAACCTGTATTATTCATCCTGAAGAAGTTGTTGTATTAGCCACGAAACGCGTTGGTTTACTTATGTTTACTTAAGCAACCAATACATTGGACTTGACTGCTGATTGGGTGCTTTGCACAAGCCTTTCTTTTTGGCTGGGACCAAAAATACTTTCAAGAGATGACCTTTACTCACCGAAGTGGAAACAACTACAGCTTTCTTTGTATCCCCTCCGGTTACCCAGAGGTAAGCGAGAGTGACCACCACCTCACAGGACCCCCCTGAAAGTCCACGGAATAGATCAATTCTTCCCAGATCGCTACACAATATATAGGGCTGTTGGTACACAGGCCAGACTGAACTTGTGGCTGGTACCGACAGCCAAACTCATGAGTACTTCTCAATTTTCTTTTTACAGAGAATCTAAAGAGATAAACCATACACTTTTCCCCAGAAGCTTGAATAATAACTTATTCTTTGCTTTTTCTTCTCCTTCTTTTTATGTCTACAAATTACCCAGAGTAATCACTTGAGATATAAGACACCGCAATCTCCATACTAGGTTATAGACATGTAAGATTAAAACATCTGATGTAATCTAGCCTTTACTTTACTTATTGAGTGTTGTCATGCTGCACATTGCATCTTTCAATTGTGTTTTGTCTAAATAACTGTTAATAATTGTATAATGTATATCTATAATCAGGCTGAATGAGTAATTCACCATGATAGGATAAGGTGGTTTTAGTGAACGACTAGTTCAGCCATTTTAGACCTCTATTTGCACTTAACCACAGTCTAACATCCCTGTTCCCCTTTTCTAATGATTTAAATATTAATCCAACATACAGTATATATAGATACAGTATATATTTATTTATTTATATATACAGCCCTGAGCTACTTGCTACAAATTTAGCAGTTAAACACAACTTATCTGCTAAAAATTTGGTGGCATCATGACATGATGAGTGTAACTTTTAGCCTGGGCTTAACCAGGAACCCAAGATCATCTTACTACTGTGCAATTCCACCAGCCCAATCAGGGCTACCTGTTTAACCCCCCCCCCCTACCGTTTCTGACGGTCCCAACTTGTCCAGCTCTGACCTGTTAGAACTGCAGAGGATGAGCTGGGTTTGTCAGGTGGAGATCGGAGCCACAGGAGCGCAAACTTACTGATTCATGTGGCTCCGATCTAATGGATCACTCCTGCACTCCCCCCCCCCCCCCCCCCCCCCCCCCCCATGTAATGATGTCACATCGGGGCACGGGCGGGAGTTTTAAATAAAAATCATGTTAAATAGTGTTTTCTGCATTGAAAATTCACTATGATTCCTTTTGTAAAATAGTCACCTGAATAAATTATCCGGTGCTTCTCTCTCTCCTCCGATGTGACAGACACAAGCCGGAACATCAAGTTTACAGAACTGAATGTAATACTTATTACAATGCTCTAATAAGTTACCAGGATCATCTGCAGCACCATCTAGTGGTTGCAGTGCTAATTTACCTGATAAAGTGGATTATTGAAATATTCATTATGTAATATTGTAAATTATTCACAAAGCATCTGAACAGGTTATCATGTTCAGGGTGTCTACCAGACTTCTGTATGGACATACCTTGGGAAATGACAGGCTAATATATATAGGTTAACAATGTAAAAAAAATGTTTTACCATTGAAGTCTATGGTGCACTTTTGGTACAGAAATCTGTACCTCAGCAGTGCGCTAGGGAGGTTAAAAGGGATAGAAAGCGTCAACTCTTGACACCTGCTACTAACTTCTGCAACTAGGGACATTTCCCTTCTAGATTAGGTCTGACAGGTTCATAAATAGAATGATGGAAGTGGTATAAAACATGTCTAAAATATTGTTACCTCTTTCATTAGTTGTTCTATGGATTTTATGCTATTGCATCTTTTGCCTTAACTGTGAATATGCACAGAAACGCAAGTGCGGAATTTCAGAAAGTATTTTAAAAAATAAACTTTCAGTTTTCTCCTTTTTTGGTATTCTTTGGTAACAAGTTAGTGATAAGGGATGTCCCTTATGTGTCATCTGTTGGAGGAATATTCTGTTATTATGATATTTAAATGTTGACACATGCCATTTTCAATGATAGGAGTCTTTTTCTGCCTGCGGTGCTAAATATTCTGATACTTAAAGGTATGTGTAGGCTGTCTTATCATATCATTTAGAATGTATAGCAGTAAAACCCTCTAGTTTGTTTTTCTTTGAAGCCACTGGGAATGCAGCACTTGTACATTCTGTGAGTCTGGCTGGTCATTTAGAATAACAAATGCACTTGATTGATCTAAATTTGTTTGGACACTATAGACAGACTTTAGTAGAATTGTGATACAAAGTACAGCACAGTCATTGCAGGGAAGTCTTCTTTTTTTTTTTTTAAATCAGATTTTCCTTCAGAATTACCAAATTGATTCTAGTGTAGGTGACACTAAATGTAATACGTTGAAGCAAGCATGTTAAAAGCAATAAAAGCTTAGTTTTCATGGATCATTTTCATATAATACAGTTGCATTGAAAGAGATTAAAGCATGTTTATGCCAATAATGCAAATGCTGACTGGAGTGATTAACTTAACAGTGTGAACTGAGTAGTTTAATAAAAATGTAATTACCATTTTCTGAATTATTTTCTAAACATAAATATAATCATTTACACGACATAAAACATCTACACATTTGAAGTTTGAATTTATACTGCAAATATTAGTGTTTAGTTTTTTTTAATTAGGCTTCATAGTTTAAACAAGGTTGAGACAAACCATTGAACATTGACAGATGCAGTTGCAATGATATTTATTTATTTATTTAGTTAACATCTTAACTAAAATCTTAACAAAATAAATGTATTTTTGATTAAAATTGTGAGCATAAATTTTGCTTTGTTAGCTACATATGGAAGCTCCATCATAATCTATGAGTTCATGTAACACTACCCACTTCACAAGGCATGCTTTTAGGGTCCACCTCTTACAATCTATCATGCACCGCCATCTCTTGTCATCTTGGTGCCTTCCATTTGCACATATTTATCTTAAAACAGAAGGATCAAATATTCTCAAAGAAGTGCAATAAGGAAGCATGGAGAAGGGTTAAAGAGTTATTTTCATGGATGGATGGAGGTTTTTTTTAACCATGTTTCTCTGAATGACTTAAAAGTCATTGAAAAAGATCAGTTTACGTCATTTTCAAAACCACAGTGCACCACAAGCGCGAATCAGACATGTGTTTTTTTATTCCATTGTAATCAATGGACTAAAATGAATTTTAAAAAAAGCGTTGAAAAACCCCCGGGTAATCCGCGCATGTGTTTTCTGTTCGCAGCAGTGGATCCTCAGCCTAATGCTGGCTTAATCTTCAATGTTTCGGCAAAAATTGCATTTTCAAGAAGACCCATGTATTACAACATCAAATATATACATTGTAATCAATAAAATTAGGTAAACCTCATTTGCTATTGGCTGTTCATTTTTGTTATTTTTGGTTTTACAAAACAAAGCAGGAGTTGCATAACAACGGACAAGAAGACCAATATACAGAGTCTCCTTAACATGATAGTGTTAATGAGCCATGGCAAGATCTACCGTATTTTTGGACCATAAGACGCACCTTTTCACCCCCAAAATGGGGGGGGGGGGATAGTACCTGCGTCTGATGGTCCTAATGGGTGAGGATGGTCGCATCATGGCTTCCCGCCAGCTCTCCCGAGCGGTCAGATGAGATGCGGCCACAGCAGTGAATCAGAGAGACACACATGGAAGCGGCCAGCCGGCAGCTTGCATCCATGTCTTCCTGTCAGCTATGATCACTGTGAAGCTCACAGCTGGCAAGAAGGGATATGAACAGTGCAGAATCCACCACGGCCCCCTCCCTTCTGCCTGAGGTGTGCTCTCTAGCGACACCATTTTTGTGGCTGAAATTGGATACTGCAGGAAATAATGCACATAGAAAAGCAGAGTACAATGAAAATAAAGAAAACATATTACATAAACTACAAGGTCCTCCTATCTGGGCCATTGTTTTGGTTTTATCATGTTAAGAATCCATAAAATAAATAATAATCTGTGTCCACCGGTCTGGACACTCTTATCATGGCTCTTTTAGTCACGCTTTTAAGTTTGTAAATCTCCATATGAAAATCTGCTAGAAAAACAAATCTTCCCCATATTTCAAAATCAGAATTCCTCCAGGTAATGGTCTGTAGCATACCAAGTAGTAAATCTAGGCATGGTCATAACATCTTTTAGTTGAACTTTTGTGGCTTTACGGATTTCCATAATAATAACATTATTCAAGCTACTGATCAGCTCGTGGATGAAGGTTGGAGAAGCCAGAAACATTGACGATGTTTTTCTTTATGCCCAAATTATAGATATATTCCCACTGACTCAAAGGACATTCTTCTCCCATCCAATCATTAGGAGCATTCCGCCTTCATAAAACAAGAAAACAAGAGCTTGAGTATGTAATTAACATAACTTTCATAATCGAGTGAATGTATGGTCATTCAATAGTTATTGTAATCATGCCTTCCTTATGTTCCATGCTTGTTAAACCTCCTGCGCTGCTGCGAATCCAGCTTGAGGTGAAAAAAAATTACTGAAATCCCTTATCCCCAACTGGACTTGGGCTGAAGGCGGCAGCGTCATCTTGTGGGTGTTCTGGTTTAATTTCATTTTGAATACTCCACTATCTGACTTTGTGAGTTAATTACCACAATGTACCTCTTTTGTTACAGAAATCTGGATCTCAGTAGACCAGCGGGGTGATTACATTTCTACCCCTTTTGGCACAGAAAACTGGACTCAGACTGCCAAAGGAGTTAATGCCCAAAAAATGCTTTGTTTGTACCAGGGCTGTGGAGTCGGAGTCGGAGACATTTTTGGGTACCTGGAGTCGGAGTCGGCA
>CM070036.1:104652749-104668836 GCA_036250615.1 Ptychadena robeensis
CATTTACCCCCACACCGAGCCACTGCTTCTCCTAGGAGGAGTTCCCAACTAGACCCCACGCTAATGGGTGCTAAATAAAAAACTGTAATAACAATGAAGAAATTGTGAAATTATGCACTTAGACAATTAAACAATCCAACAAGTATACCCAGGTGCTAAGCATAAGTTGCTTAATGGGCAATAACTAGAAGAAAAAGCATATAACACACTGTGTGTATGAAATTCGGACATTCACACCTCCCCTCCCGCGGGTCACCCCCCGCCCACACGAGGACTCCCAAGGTGCGTTAAAGGCAATAGCCATTGTATCGAACGGAGAAAAGCATGAAATAAACTGTGCGACCCCTTCCTAGAGTGCTCCACGCCCCTTGGTCAGGAGGCGTGCATAATGCCATACTCACGGAGCAGTTCAGTCTGGGGGGTCAGGAAGTCTCTGCAGGAGTAGGGAGTCCACTAGCCCAGAGAGCAACCGCCGGGAGGAAGGGTCAAATCATCCAGATCCGCTGGACGACACCTCCTGGGGGTAAGCCACCGGCGGGGGCTGTCGGCGTCTGTGTCTCTGGCCTTTACATCTTTTCGTCGACGGATAAGCAGAACCTTTCAGGATCGTCAGGGAAGCGCAGGGTTGCTTTTTTGCCTTTATGGGATACAAACAGACCGAAGGGATACCTCCAGGCATACTGCATGCCCCTGGCCCGCAGGGCGTCCAGGAGGGGGCGCAGGGCGTGTCTCTGTTGGAGTGTAGTAGGGGACAAAACCTGGAACAGCTGAATGTCTTTCCCAGCTACCTGAATACGATCTCTTTGGCGTGCTTTTCTCATAATAGCTTCCTTCAGGGGAAAGTTAAAGAAGCAGCAGATAATGTCCCTTGGCATATTTGCGTCAGGATTGCGTTTGCGGAGCGCTCTGTGAGCTCTCACAAGCTCAATTTCTGCCTCTGCTGGGCGATCTAACAGCTCATTAAAAAGTTGCTTCAGCATCCCAGGAATCTCAGCCGAGGTGATTGACTCTGGTACCCCGCGCACCCTGATATTCGGCCGCCGACCACGGTTATCCAAGTCTTCTGTGACTGTCCGGAAGATACTGGCTTGTTGCGCCTGCAGAGAGGTGATGGCATCATCTCTGCGAGCGCCCGCCTGCTCCACTGCTTTCACTCTCAAACCTACTTCCATAAGGTCAGGTCGCAGGCCTGCCACCGCTGTCCCCAAAGCCGCTTCCATCGCCTTCTTGATGTCCGCCGCCACCATGGAAAGCTTGTCTCTGGTGGGGAGGAGGTGCAGATACTGGTCGTCTGGCCGGACCTGCGACCCCAGAGCAGCCTGCCCTGAGGGAGGAATCGGCTGCGTGGAGACTGGAAGGGCTTCCCCATCCGCCGCTGTCATCTTAGTTCCTCCGCCTGTCCCTTCCTCGGCGCGGTGATTGTGAAAGATGTCCGGGATAATGCGACCGGCTGGAGCGGGCTGACCTGTCTGTTGGTCACCCTGGGGTGGCTGTTTGCCGTTTTTGCCCATTGTCATGCAGGTTGTGCTGGGTTTTAGGGGTCGTTAGGAGGGCTCAGTGTGCGGGAGCTCGGGCACTACGCCGTCATCGTCTTAGGCGTTGGTGGTGCTAATGGAGGTATCCTCAGAGCTCTCTGGGGTATTGCATACAGAAAGTGGGGGTCAGACTGCAGGGTTATGTCGTCTCTATGGAGGAGCGTGTTGTAGTCTCTATAGGGGGCCAGCAGGAGTTGCAGCAGCTCCTCCAGATGTCAGGCCACGCGCCCCTATGTCTTAAAGGCCAAGAATCCCAAAGTCCAAAAAATATGAATAGTCAAGTGTGGGTGCTGTCCCCAGGGATGTCAGGGAGTGCCCATCCGACTTGTAGGAGGTCTGAGGTTTTAATAGATGGGAGACCCAAGTATAGGCCCCAGGTAGGCCGAAGCCCCGGTCCCAATTACTGGCTGCCTTCTGGGTGTGCGGTTGAGTGGCGTCGCGGGTGATCGCGCGGGCGGCCGCCGAGTTGCAGTATGGATGGGGGTCCTTCTGAAGGTAAGTGAGCCCCAACCGGGATGAAAGTCCACAATTTGGGGTTTTATTGGGATGGTCAGCAGGGCTATTGGGAGAAGCTGCTGCTCTCTTGCCGGTCCGGCCACGCCCCCACAGTGAACCCTTTAAGTGCCCCAGTGAGAATGTTCTAGGCCGAAGTAGGCCGAAGCCGCGGCCTAAATTTTGGGTAAACCCTCCTGTGTATGACTGCCAGGGGAGTAGGACTCACCAAATTGGGTATCGCTGGGGTCCCCAGGTGGCCAGCAAAGGTTTGCTCCAGTCTCTTTGTAGATTTTGTCACCCTTCCGTGACGAGGTAGGCCGAAGCCTCGGCCTCCATTTTGGGCCTGTCGCGGAACGGCCGGTCGGAGGCACCGGAGCCTGAAGGTGATGTTCCCGTTCGTGTGTGGGGTCACTCCGGAGCGTGTCACCTCTTGTTTGGGGCGACTCTGCAAGTTTTTGGGCCGTTATTAGGCCCGCTCTAGGCCCAAGCCGCGGCCTAAATTTGGCGCAGGACCGCCGGATGCGCGCCGGACAGCTGGGAGGCCGGCAAATCTTGTAAGGGGTCTCCAGGGATGATCTGGGATAAGTTATGAGGGTCCGGTGTACCATTTTTTTTAGGGGTTTGTATGCAACAGCCACGGAGCTCTCTTGGAGTGCTGCTGTTCAGCCGGATGCCAAGCCACGCCCCCAAGTGACAACTCTTAATGCAGAGATCCAGAGTTGTAATGAGGAAAAACCATCCTTGTACAACTAATGTTCATACCATCAGTATAAATTGCTATGTAAGAAGGAAAGGCAACGGTCAACAATGCCAATGTGCAAAGTTTGTTGAATTATACCCAAATACATGACGCTTAATTGAGGGTACTATGACTAAGAAAAGGGACTTAACACTTATATAGATATTATATTTAAGTGAATTCCTTTTAGATTCAGATTTTGTTTTGCCATAATGAGGAACTAAGTGTAGAGCAATGAGAAAAAAAAAATGACTTATACAGTTGTTGTATCAACCTGCAAAATAACAAAATTTAAAAGTGGACCTAGACTTGCCCATCGCCTCCTCTGATGACATAGCATGTATGGGGACAGAAAACCCAACATGTCTAAAACAAGTGAAAACCGGAAAGCATGCAATTACAATCTGCATATTACTTTTACTTTTCTAGACGCCAGGGTAGGTTCCCCTGTGAAGCCTTCCTTGCAGGGTTTACAGGTGTGCAGAGTGTATGAATGGGTGAATGTATGTTAATGTCTTATGCCAATATTTATTGATGTATATGAAGCAATAAAGGGCTCCTTCAAAGTATTACTGTGCACTGGTGCACAGTACATGGCATCCTCTCACGTTTCCTCCTCTATGGATGGACACTTCAATGAACTTTCTCAGCTGCACATGTTGGAATAGCACAAAGGGATAGTATGGGTAAGATTGAGATTGGTTGCTTGTTGTATTCTTTCTTTTTTTTCTCTGTTATATGAAAAATCTACCCCCTGGAAGATTGGCAGATAAATATGAAATCTCCCATAGGTTTCCAGTAAACAGCAGGTAAGTATATTTTATAAGGAATATGAAGCACTTCATGACCATTGCACTGGCTGCTATGCAAGTAAAAGTTGAAATATAAATAAATATATTTTTAGATACTGCATACAGAATACTTTTTTATATCCACTTTAAGAGGATCTTATGGCGCTACTGAGTGTGTATATGTACACACTGATGTTCAGCTACCTTTAATATCACAAATTTTGTCTGAGTAGCTTATCTTGCTTTTACCTATTATCATATGAATAACTGCTTAATTCTACATTCATTTGTTTTATTAGTGATAAGTACAAGTAGCAATTAAATGTTTAGAATTATTAGAGAAAATTACATCTTTGGAATTCATAAGCATCCATTCAGGTTAAGCCTATGTGCTTTAGGCTATTTAGTAATTATGTAGCATACTATCTGCTCAGTTAGTGCACTGGGAACTATATTCAATCATTTTTTAACAATGACTGCATGAATTTAGTTATATGCAGTTTTCAAGATGCCTCCAGTACGCCAGTACTCTGGTGTAATAAGCATCACAACTGTACATATGTATACACTCTGTATATAACTTAGCATAGCATGTAGCATAGAGTGGTCTTCCTAGCATGGTAACAGACAATCTCACTTTAAGTATGATAGCAGATTACAAAATTACATCCCAGGATAAATGGATAAAAATGTAATAAATCAGTAAAAATGCTGATTTATTACATACTTTTTACCGACACACCTAACATTATATGACAATGAACAAACACCTGATGTGTTTTCCGGTGCAGTTTGTTCATTCAAATTAATAGGAAGTGGTATTAATAGGAAGTAGTATTGCCAACATGGCCACACCCTAAATAACCAAAAACAAGGGGCAAGTTGTGGATGAGGGCTGACATGTCTATAACACCTGCCCTCAGGCTAGTGTAGACTCAGCCTAACAATTTCTCCAGGTCTCCACTACGTTTTGCCAAAACGCAGCAGAATTGTAGTGGTTCTTGGTACGCATCCATTTATTTTGATTTGGTTTTTAGACTGGAGTTTACCGCGTTAATTAAAATTCCTGTCACAATGGGGCGCGTCCATAACGTGGGTATGGGCCCATTTAAAGAGAGTGGGGTGCATTATGGCAAATTGTAGAGGAGCACTGGCCCTAGGGCTGTATCAGTATTCAAACTTTAAAATAGTTACTATTCTTAACAAGCAGTTGTAGGACAAATTCCAGTTTAGGCATTAGCAGAAATATTAGCTCCCAGCAGCTAAAAAAAAAACATTCTGGTGTTGATGCTCAACATTTGATTCAACACACCTTCTGTGGAACCATTGCAGTGATTCGACCAGATAAACAAACCCTTACTAACCTTCGTAAACTTCAGTGTAGCGGTTTGTCCGCAAGATCACAACAGAGACTCTAACAGCAAATAAAAATTGCTATTTATTTAATTTAAAAGGCTGACACACTGCCAGGACACAACATCCAGGGAAAATATAAGGTGTTGCAATGTCAGTGCCTCTGTTGTGACATTTAAAATGAATTTGTCTACATTGTCCGCAGTAATGCTAGCCATACACATGCCGATAAGCGGCCAATTTTTAATCTGACCAACGGGCGGGCGCGCTCGCGCCGTCGGTCAGGTTAAAAATCGGCCGCTAATCGGCATGTGCCCACATGGGGCGACAGATCCCTGTCGCCCCACTGCTCGGCCGGCCAGAGAACGGACATGTCCGATAATCTCTGGCCGGCACGAGCCGATGAAAGCCGTTGCCATAAGCTGCAATGAAGAAGGCGTCTTCATTGCAGCTTATGGCCGGCACACAAAGGGTGCCCGGCCGATTGAAGGGGCCCCATAATGCACCAGGATGCTAACGTGATGACCAGGATGCTATCGGGACTAGTCTGCCTGCACACATCGGCGTGTGTATGGCAGGCTTTAGAACACAGGTACAGCTTAGAAAATGCTTGAGCGTCACACTACCTGACAGCTTTTATTATCTTCCTGGGACTACAATAGGGAGATTTCCCTGTAGTATTTAGACTTTAAGACAAGACACACTCGCATGACTACAACAAAGGTGACGTTATTTTGCAACAGAATTCCCTATTAAACAATTTATTCCACACTATAGATAACTCACCAGGGAAAATACACAGTCTTTGGTTGTAGGAACAGGAACTTCTAAAAGGACATGAAACCGCTAAAGATTTGCAGAAGTATAAAAAGCAATCATGGGCGCTGAAATGAATAAACAACTGAAATATCAATTTTATGCAGGGCTGGCTATTAAGATATAAAATCAATTGTGGAAGGGCGCATAACCTTCTTCCCTCTCTGTTAGTTGGAAATAAATAGAGCTTTGTCCTTGACCCAGCCTTGTGATCTTTCTAATCATAGCAGTGAGATGTTTGCAGACATAATTAAATAGCATTGTTTGTGTACAATGTCAATAGGCATTCCCCAAAAACTTTTACCAATGAAAAATTAACCCACCCTGGTTGTCCACTAGATCCAGATTGTCTGTTAACCAAAAATAGTACATGGTTAATTAATCATGAGCCACATGTGTAATCTTCAATTAAATTCTAACCATCTTAGGAACGGTAAGTTTGCTGGCCATTCATGTGTATGTCAAAGACATCAGCGTGATTCCAGAGGAGCATTTTGTCATTCAATTATGAAAGGATATAAGAGACCATTTTCAACACTTGCACCTGTGTTTGATCATGTTTTTTGTTTTTTTAGGATGTTGACACACCCTACACTATATAGTATTCCAGCATTCGGTGGCACACACACATTTAACTAATCAGCCGGGCTGTTTACAGTACGTGGGTGTCAGAGGCCCCTCTGTCCCCATTGCCCTTCGCATGTTCAGCATCCCGACAGCGCGAAGGGGGGTGGGCATGTATTTGCAGGGATGTTGCTGCTTAACCGTGAGGAAAAGTGTGCCTTGCCCCTGATCTCCCTCACTATCATTCCCCGCCTGCCTTTCATGCTGTTAAAGTTTTTCAGAACGCCAACAGTGGTGGTGGGGGGGGGGGGGTTTGGGGTTGAAGGGTAGGGGGGAGGTGATGAACAGTTGAGGTCTTTAATGGTCGTGATGAATCTGAGCTTGCAAGGTCATTAACTTGTCAGTATTGATAACAGGTTTTTATTTTTTATGTTGGGCCCCAACTTCATACCATGTCAGCTGATTGATAAAACAAAGTAGCCTTCACAAGCAAAATCATCCATGCAGGGGGGGGTTAACAGTGCGGGAGAGAACACTGGCATAACGGGTGGCAAGGTAGCCACTAGGGGGACCCCCTGCGTTCCTGGCGAAACAAAGCTGCATGCCTGAACAATTCTATGCAGTTTGGTATCAAGTCTACTGATTATGATCCCCATATCGCCTCATCCTCCATCGCCCTCCTTCTGGTCGGGGGGGGGTCCCCTATTGGGGTTTGTAGGGATGTTTGTTGAATCCCCCCCCCCCCCCCATGCACAGTGTAATGTCACGGTGATAACAGTTAAATCCCTCTTGCCCTGGAGCTGCATTATCATACACAAGAGAAAGAATATGACATATCTCCAGAAAACTTCTATATCTTGCTTCGCTGTCCCCAATATACCCACCTCCTCCACCTTGTGTATATTGATGATACCCATTTAACTTCTTCTCTCACACACAACCTATTGTTTACTAGTGACACATCATGTGGCCGGCAGTTGTATTACAGTATTGAATTGAGATTAAATCTCAAACACATTAATTACAGGACAACTTCATGATCATGTATACACTATTTTAGGGTTCACTAGTGCGGTTGAGATCAGTGTGTTCAAATGGTGGTGTACTGTTAGACAACTCACTGTTGTACTCTTACATTTACCCAAAGCAATTTTGTTGACCTATTGCTGCAGCTCATCTAATCATGGCAGGTGAAGCTGAACAATAGGACTGTGAGGGTTACAGTGAGGAAACTGCACTTATTTAAAACCATGCACATATGGTGTGCTTCCAAACACCATATCTTGGTAGGCATCTCAAAAGCTCATTACAACGAAAAGTTTTTGTGCCCCCTGTATATAAAAAAGTTTGACAAAAACCACATTTCTATAACCTCTTTCTAACATCAGTTTAGGGTTAGTTGGACTCTTACATTTGTTAAGTATATCATTAATTTTTATATATACATACCTGTTGTTTAAGTCAATCCAAAACTGTGGCAACTTATTTGTTCTAATAAAATAAATCTAATAATCATCAGCGGCAGATCACAGGTACTTGAGGGGCACGGTCAGCTCACCTTGCTGCGTCATCAAGGAGGGAGCTGGCCGCAATGGCATCTAGAAGAATGTATCTATCCGGCCATAAGGGAACAAAGTGCCTGGATAAGGAAGCATAGATTTGCTATTCAGATTTTTTGCCTCTTTAGGGGTTGTTTCGATTAACGTTGGGACCCCTCCACTAGCGTATACGCTTAATGCGGATCCCAACGTACATCACCACGACTTGCCTCCTCGGCGTTATGGTCTGTTTCACTCCGCCGGTGGCGAGAGGCTTAACGTACTCGACTACTTGATCCTTACATCAGCCGAGAGGCTTGGCGTCAAGACTCCGCCGAGCGGTAAGTCCTATCTGCTACGTCGGAGACCCCGCTAAGCGTGTAAGTATTTCTACACGCACAGTAGCCTTTGTAATTCCTTAGCTAGTCCATCTAGCGATAACTGTTGCTATGAAAATAAACCTTTTATGCATGTGTTTACATTTTTTAGATTTTAAGTTCAGTATAAGCCAAGTAGTATGTTTAGGTCATCAGATCAAAGACCTGTGTACAATTTTAACAAATAATACATACAATTCCATACCTTCATAAATAACTAAATATAAAATGGTAGGGGGCGAACACTGGGCTATGTCCCTCTTAAAAAGTAAAAGGAAAAAAAAATGTCATTGTTGGCCTCTATTCTATGGACAACAGAGAGAATTTCATTACCTTTATCATTACTTCCCATCAACCGACACCCACCACCACCCCCCCCCCCCCCCCCACGCAACAACTTGCAAGGGGGCCCCAAGCTAATTTCCCACATATAGCCCCCAAAATGCCAGAAACGCCATCAACGATCCCCCTTGCTCACTAATTTTCCCATAGGGCCCCCAAAATGCTAGAAACTTTACTGCATAAAGGGAAACCACTAAAATGCTTTTGATCACATATAAAATAATTATGTTTAATACAAAGGAACATTTTTAGTTCCATACATTATCAGTTCATACATTAAAACTTCTAATTTTGACAAATACAGTATTTTCCGTAGCACATGTGTTTTGCATAACTAAGGTCAAACGGAATTCAACATTAGACTTGCATTTAAACTGAATTTATTCAAAAACTACATGTTGCTTAGAAATCCATTTTTTATATTTTCTTTACCATCCTTGCATACATCTAAAAACATTTCGGTGGTAATACTATGCTCATGGCTTTGCACTTCTATTTACAAAGTTAGAATCTCATGATCATCACTATTCAGATTGTCCAATACAAAGAAGACCTACACTATTTAATGGGTGGTTATGTTGATTTTTTTTTGTTTTTTTGAAATTCCAAATTTTTTGAGAAAATTTCCTTTGTTTGGAACCAATACAACAAAGAAAAACATAAGACACAAGACCATTTGGAGTAAACCTGGTTGGGGGGGGGGCGGGGTTAACCGAAGTTTCACAACTACGCTCCATTGGTAGTCACTTGGCAATACACAGAATGGCTTTATGAAATCACCAAATGCAGGTACAAGATATTGCCGGTCAATCAGCAGCGCACAATTTTGGGGAGCTTCGGCAAGAAGTACGGTCCAGACATGGGAGGGGGCGACAAGAGAGGGGAGCAGAATTTTAGAAAGACACGCATTAGCAGGAAGGCAGAGTGAAGATGGACAGCAGGGGGGGGGGGGGGGTGTTTGATACAGTCTGTACTAAACCAGTTGTCCATAATATCTTCCCACATGGGTCTTGTTCATCGGAGCAGCTAGCATATCGCTGGAAGAAGCAACACTGCCAGTCACGCCAGCGTCACGAAATTGGTCCTCCGCTACCTCTCGTGAGCTGACAGATCCTCCATCACCTGAATCCTCTGCCACCCTCTGTACCCATTGAGCTATCGTGGGGGGAGCGTCCGATTTCCCCACTGGGATACTGGCCCTGTCCTTGCCGCGTTGATCAAATGGAATCAAACCAACCGGCGATATCACAGCTAAAGGAATTCCCGTGTGGTGCAGTAGATACAGGGCAGGGGAGAAGGGTAATGGTCTGCCCGCAAAGCGGGTTGTCAAAGGTCATGTATTTCCCGCTTTCCAGTATTGGGTCGTCGGGGGCCAGTTTCCAGAATATGTGAAGTAGGTCAGCTCCTGGATTATTGACTGCAACAACGATTCTGGGACTGAGGGAATATACTATGCAACACAGAGGGGGTCTGTACCAACCCCGGGACAGGATCTTGTATCCAGATTCTTTGGTATTTATTAGACATGAACGCCTTGAGGGACAGGGTACACAATTTTGTTGATTCCGTGTCAGTGAATGTATATTAAGATCAGTCTCCCACCTGGAGATTATGGAAGTCTGTCCATGCTTGAGCGTCAGAGATAAGCCATACATCCGGGATAACCCATGTGGAAGTGTGTAACTATCAAGTACTTCCTCTTCAATGGGTGAGCGTCTAGCCCCCCCCGAAAGCCTCGGTGGGGGGCGGGAGGCCAGAAAGTGGAGAAAGTTGGCAAGCCGCCAGAATCCCAGGTGGGGGGGGACCCCCCTTCCCCAATGGTTGGGGTCCCTGGAGAATGTCAGTCACCACGTTTCCACCCGCCGTAGAAACAAAGTGTATATGTCTATCTATTCAACCCGCTTCCTTCCAGAGCTCAAACGCTGGGTCTGTATTTGCCGGGCAATGCAGGATCGTAGCGATGGGCGAGAGGGGCGAGTGCGGAGGGATAGCCTACCTAGCGAGAGCAAAGATTCGCTGCATGCCTGGCGGTGGCTAAGAGACCAGGGGTGTTGCACAATCGTCGGGGGAGTGGCGGAAAATGAGCCACCCGCACAGCCGGCCTAGGAACCTGGGGCGTAAGCGTTGTCCCATGTAGCGAACCCAGAGTTTGGTAGACGCATTCTTGTTTCCCTCCGTCTAGAGCCGACCCAGTGGGGGCCGCCCATAGTAAACATGAAGGTCGTGGAGTCCCAGGCTCCCTTAGTGGGTGCCTGCGTGATAGTGTGTCTAATTCTGGGTGTTTTGTTGTCGACCAGAACGAAGCTCTTGACCATGATCGTGATGGTATTAAAGACGCGTCCCAAGGATATGGATGGGGATCGTTTTGGATAAAATACAGCACTCCTGGGGTATCAAATTTCTCCGATAAATTACACCTACCCTTCCACGAAAATTTGCTTGGCCCAGCTGCAGATCAGAATGGATAGCCGACAGGAGGGGGGGGAAGTTTAGCTGGTATAAGTTATTCCAAGGCTTATGGGGGATCATGTATCCCAGATATTTGATGGTCCAAAAGGGTGCCATTTAAACGAGAAGTGCTCTTGGAGACCCGCAGCAGTGTCCCTCGGTAAGTCAAAGTTCATGCCAAGGATTTCTGGCAATTTAACATGAAATTGGAGAGGGCTCCACATCGTGTGAATTTCCCCCATAGGTTGGCAGAGACCAACCGGGGAGGTCAGCATAAAGAGCAATTCAATCGGCGTAAGCTGAGAGGGTAATTGTGTCCTCGTCCCATGGAAACTCCAGAGATATCGGGTGAGCTCTGAACCGTCCTGAGGAGGGTTCCAGAGTGACGCAAAATCAGATGGGAGAGGGGACACCCCCCGGACCTGGTCTCATTTTGTAATTGGAAAGGTCTGAGAACACCCCAGTATGCCATGACCTCTGGCTGAAGGGTGGGTACAGCGACATGATCCCTGACGTTCATATTGAGCCGCAACCTATCTTTTCAATTGTGAGAGAAAATGAAAGTCCAATCTACGCAATCGAACGCTTTTTCGGCGTCCGTAGGAAAATAGTATAGCTGGGATCGCGAGGAAGTGCACGATGGGGTTATCGCGTTAAGGAACCTGGTAGTACCGTCTCTGGCTTCTCTGTGGGCATGAAGCCCACTGGTCCAGGTTGTATCACGACTGAAGGTGGTGGGTTAGTCTGGGGCGAGGTATTTTGCAAAATAGTTTTAAAATCAACGTTTTAAGAGGCTTATGGGGCACTGTAGCTTGGGCATAGGCAGTGGGTTCGTTCCCCTCTTTGGGAGGACCACTACTATTCGATAAGCGTTAATAAGCAATGGGGGAGGAGACAACTCTTCCTGCAAGACCTTTGTAGGATTGACCCGAGAAGAAGCCATCTGGGCACGGAGCTTTGCCTGACTTGGTGTTGCTATTGCCCAACTCGATCTCCCTCCTCGTAATGGGGGTTTTAGCTAGAAGGATGTCTTCGGCGTAAGAGAGGGAAGACCGAAAGCCGTAAGGTAGTTGGAGATGGTCCCTCCTCCAGAGGGGACACGGGGGGGGGCGGGTTGGGTTTTGGGCAGGTATATACGTGGCGTAATACTCCGGGAAGGACCCTGGGCAAGCTGTTTGGGGAGGATTGTTCTCACTTGGGTGTTTTTAATACTGGGATGTAAGATTAAGCTCTAGTAGCTATTTCAATGCATTGGTGCGCCATTATGTGCTGCTGTGGTTGCTATATTAACAAAATGCCGCCAACATTTAGCCCAAAAGCGGTTTTGGCCTTAGATGTTAGATGGGGGAGCGGAGAGAGCAGTAGCAGGCTGCGTAGCTGAGTCAGGACGCCAGTTGGTCAAGTGGTCGGAGCGCTTTTAGGGACGATTCAAAGGGGCAATTTGCCTAAATATGGGAATCGTGCCGTTGCTATGCCTTTTTTTCATGAAGGGGGCCACCCCAAGATTAATCAGTGTACCGCGGATGAAGGCTTGTGGGCTCCCACACTATTTGGGCTGGAGAGTCCAGACGAACAGGAGTAGAGAGACAGATCTGTTTTGATGGTGGTCTAAGAATTCAGGACATGGACACAGGAGAGGACTATGAGGCGCCAGTCCATTGAGGAGGGAAAGGTGGAGGGAAGGAAAGAAAGTCACAGTACAGGGGCATGGTCAGAAAGAATGGTAATATCCAAAGTGTCCGAAGTCCAGTGAAGAGTCCAGGGAGGAGTGGGAAGTAAAGGAAAATCTATTCTCGAATAGGAGTTGTTGTGTGGAGGAGACAATTAAGACAATAAGAATAGTCGGCACAGGTGGGATGCACCCGCCAAACGTCGACCAGTTGGTGGGGAGAGAGGTAAAGTTTTCCGGAGGCGTCTGTGCGCCCGCCAGTGGCAGGTGGGGAGACCTTATAGAAGTGTCGGCAAATGGGTCAAGGGTTATATTGAAGTTCTCGACAATGAGGGTCCATACCTTCATGAAAACCCTCAAGGCGCTGCAACACTGCTTCACAGAAAGGTGATCTGGTTATGTTGGGGAGATTACAAGATTCGGAGATAGTAAAGGAGTTGGGGCCCACATTCCCCATTAACACTAAAAAATCGCCCCTCCCCGTCTGTGACGTATCTAAATGGGACCATGGGACCGTCTGTGGACAAGGATTGGACCCCCCGAGATTCTTGTCGGGGAAGCCAGAGTGCATACGCAGTAGGGGGGGTAGTACCTACTTTTCAGAGTGGGGATCGGCCTCCATATAATGAGTTTTTGCAAGAGGGACCACCTGAGCCTTCAGTCGATGGCACTCATTGAGAACCTCTTCCGTTTTTCCGGAGTTCTGAGGCCTCTAATGTTGGTACGACGCGACTTTCACGCGATGGTAACATGGTGTCTAGACCTTCAGACACGCCAACGCCTACGGAGATCGGAGGGGGAGAGAGAGGGTTGAGAAGGGCAGACAGGACGAGAGGAGCAGAAGAAGAAAAGAGGCCTGGAGGACCAGAAACAGAGAGTAGAGTAGGGAGGGGAGAGGGGTGGGTGGACAAACACCAATACAAAGACAACTACAAAATAAAATACAGATGCAAAAACACACCGTGAAATAGTCCCAATCCGGGACAACCCAAAAAATCAGTTAGGCTAATAAAGGTCCGAGCCTGTGGGAGAGACAATGGTCTCTGACCAGCTTCCCAGCCTAATTGGGTATAGTTATCGGCAAGGCGTAGCCAGCCCCAACGCCACCGAAACACAGTTAATAAACATGTCAATAATGTAAAGTACAACATCCCTAAAAGCATGACGACCTGACTCGAAGGTGCGCCCGCACAGGCACTTGTGTAAAGGAAGATCGGGGGGGTATGGGAGTGGGGAGGAAGGGGTGGGGGGTGCAGGGAGATGGTGTCCCAAATCATGTTCCTGAGTCTTAGGTTCAAACGGCAATCTCCCTAGCACAGTGGCATATGGAGATGAGGGCATAAAGGACGGGAAACAAAAACGACTCGTACTAGTATGGGCCGGGTGGTCCCTGGGCCGTGGGGGATCGGGTAGGGCCCAAGTGTCATTGGGAAACCAAGGGGGCAAAAGTCAGGCGTCTACCTAGAGAGCAACAGCAGAGAGGGAGACAGTAACAGGGGAGTGCAGAATTATTAGGCAGCATGAGTATTTTTGACCAACATCATCCTCTTATGCATGTTGTCTTACTCCAACTGTATAGGCTCGAAAGCCTACTACCAATTAAGCATATAGGTGGATGTGCATCTCTGTAATGAGAAGGGGTGTGGTCTAATGACAATCAACACCCTAGATAGGTGTGCATATTATTAGGCATAACATTCTTTCCTTTGGCAAAATGGGTCAAAGAAGGACTTGACAGGCTTAGAAAAGTCATAAATTGTGAGATATCTTGCAGAGGGATGCAGCACTCTTAAGCCCAGCCATACACAGTCGGATTCCATGGCCGCTCGTTCACCTATCCGATCGATTCCGGCGATTCTGGCGGGAATCGCAGTGTGATCGATCGGCCAATTAAGAGAGAATCCGATCGCTGCATACCACCTATTGTCCAACGGATTCCGGGACGATTCCGTATCCGATTGTCCACCTCACAAATGGCAACTCCCCTGAGGTGCAGAACTGATCAAAAAGACCAACATGTTGGTTCTCTGTCGGATCCTATTTCTGGGCCCCTGAACGATCGGACGTGATCGATCGGACAAGGTGGGCGCACCACGATTTCGGCACGATCGTTTCGCGTGACACGCACCCGGAAATCGATCGGCCGGAAATCCGGCCGAATCCGACCCGTGTATGGGGGCCTTTAAAATTGCAAAGCTTCTGAAGCGTGATCATCGAACAATGCAAGCGTTTCATTCAAAAATAGTCAACAGGTCGCAAGAAGCGTGTGGAACAACAAAGGCGCAAAATAAACTGCCCATGACTGGAAAAGTCAAGCGTGCGCAGCTGCCACTTGCCACCAGTTTGGCCATATTTCAGAGCTGCAACATCACTGGAGTGCCCAAAACCCAAGGTGTTGCCAATACTCAGAGACAGAAAGGTGAAAGACGACCACCCCTGAACAAGACACACAAGCTGAAACATCAGACCGGGCCAAGAAATATCTCAAGACTGATTTTTCTAAGGTTTTAGGACTTGATGAAACGTAGAGTGAGTCTTGATGGGCCAGATGATGGGCACGTGGCTGGATTATAAAGGGCAGAGAGCTCCAGTCCGACTCAGACGCCAGCAGGTGGAGGTGGAGTATGGTTTGGGCTCGGTATCATCAAAGATGAGCTTGTGGGCCTTTTGGCTTTGAGGATGGAGTCAAGCTCAACTCCCAGTCCTATGCCAGTTTCTGGAAGCTACACCTTCTTCAAGCAGTGGTACAGGAAGAAGTCTGCACTCCTTCAAAAAACATGATTTCATGCAGGACAATGCTCCATCACACACGAGTCCAAGTGCTCCACACAGCTGCTGGCAAGAAAGGGTATAAAAGAGAAAGAACTATGACATGGCATCCTTGTTCACCGATCTGAACCCCATGAGAACCTGTGGTCCATCATCAAATGTGTGATTTACAAGGAGGGAAAAAACAGTACACCCTCTGAACAGTGTCTGGGAGGCTGTGGATGACGAACAAATCAAAAACACCACTGACAGAATCCATGGATGGCAGGCTTTAGTGTCTTGCAAAGAAAGGTGGCTATATTGGTCACGGATTTGTTTTGTTTTGTTTTTGAATGTCGAAATGTATATTTGTGAATGTTGAGATGTTCATATTGGTTTCAACTGGTAAAAATAAATTGAAAGGGTATGAATTTGTTTTGTGCACAGTCAATAGTCACCTGCACAAACAGATATCCCCCTAAAATAGCTCTAAAACTAAAAACAAACTAAAACACTACTTCCAAAAATATTCCTTTGATATTATGAGTTTTTTGGGTTCATGACGACATGGTTGTGTTCAATAATAAATTATTCCTCAAAAATAACCACTTGCCTAATAATTCTGCACTCCCTTTACTTGAGCCCATCCAGGACCACCATCGACCGTGTAAT
>CM070036.1:104668861-104679848 GCA_036250615.1 Ptychadena robeensis
TGTAATGCAGCATATCCTCTGGAGAATGCAAGCGCAGCCTACGGTCAGTTCTCCGGATCCGTGGGGCGCATCACCGCAGGAGGTGTGCATCGGCGGGGTTCCCGTTGGGGCAGAGCTCCACGGAACGGCAGACGCGGGGGTCTGGTAGGATCTCGGTCAGGAAGGTGTTGCAGGTCAATCAGTGGTAGGTTGAGCTGTTCCAGGACTCCATGGGGCCTCTTCGGATCCTAAGATGGAGGGGGTACCCCCAGCGGTATTGCAGGCCTGCAGATGACAGCTGGGCCAATAAAGGTTTTAACATTGCTCTCCGACGGAGGGTGTTGCGGGAAAGGTCCGGCATTATCTGGATGAGGGCGCCGTCAAAGTCCAATGGGCGTTTCAGCCAAGCCTGTTTCAGTAGGTCCTCTTTGGTGCTGTAGTAATGGACCCGGCATAAGACATCACGGGGGTTTCCAGTGGAGTCGATACGGCGAGCGGCAGCCCTGTGCACCCTGTCCAGTATGCTGTCAGGGGTAACGTTGTCAAGCAGGTTGCAAAAGATGCCCTGCACCGTGGCCTTCAGCTGGTCAGGAGTTGTCGCCTCAGGCAATCCCCAGATTCGCAGGTTGCTCCTGCGATCCCTGTCCTCACTGTCCTCGTGGTGGATCTGCAGCCAAGTCACTAGTGTATCATGGCGAGTGACGGCGTCGGCCATTTTGGACATGGAGGCCTCTTGGGCGGTCATCCGGTCTTCCAGGGTATCTACCCGGGCTGAGGTCTCAGCAACCGTCTGCTGGAGAGGCTGGTGGTCCTTCTGCCATTTGTCCAGCCTGGTGACCAGTGAGTCAAAGTCTGATTTGGTCGGGAGATGCTGCAGCATTAGCTGCAGGACTGCAGGGAGAGAGTCCGTTCCCAGAGGCTCCGCTGTGAGCTGGTGCTGGGGGATCTGTAGGGGGGACCCCAGCATGTCAGAGTCGGTGGATGGGGACCCCGGGGCAGAACTGACCTCAGATCTGGAGGAGCTCGCCTCCACGCGCTCGGATGCGGTGGCGGCCGCCACCTTGGATGCAGCCCTCGTATCTTTCTTCAGCTTCTGTGCTGTGAAGAAGTTCTTTGCCGCCTTATCCCTCAGGCCAGTCATTTTGGTGCGGGTTGGTATGTGTGGAATGTCCGTTTATGGCCAGTTTATCGTGGCGGCGGCAGGAGCTGTCCGTGTGTGCGTCCTCACACTGCCATAGCCAGGCCACGCCCCTTATGTGTGTTTTTAAATTGCACTTATCTGCTGCAAATTGCTAGATGACACCGGAATGTGAGGAGGAGAAGCCACATTGCCTCCATAACATGAGAGGTCAATGGGGACGAAAAGACAGACCAGGAAACGATCGCTGAGTCACCATGGCCGCCCTGGGGAAAGGTGTATATCCCTGAGGTATCCTCAGGGTAAACACCCAGGAGGTTATAGAGAATAAAATAAATCAAAAATACTCATTCTTACAGGTGGCTATTGACCAGTGATGCAAACCTATGGCACGCGTCCCAGAGGTGGCACTCAGTGCCCTCTCTGTGGGAACCCGAGCTGTATGTCAGCAAAGAGGAAAGAACTGCAGCCTTTTGGCTTTCAATGCTGTCAATTCTCCTCCCCTATCTTCTGATTGCACACAGCTCCCCATACTCTCTTCTATTCTATCGGCTGCAAATAGAACGCGCCCACCTTAATTCAGGCCAGATATCGTCCGTAATTTTTTAATCGATCTCCCTTCTTCGAATGGGGACTAGCATCCACACCCAATATAAATGCACAAAAGGGTGCACGGCCGATTCTCAGCATGACCAGCTGTGCGTAAAGACGTCTTCACACGTGGTAATTCGAAATCGGCCTGAAATCGAAACGTCTGTGGCCAGCTTTAATATAGCTGTCTCAATGTATCCAATTTACTTGGCAAAAAAAAATCACGTAGTTTTTGTTGAAATATGGCTGGATGAAAGCAGCTATCACTATCACTAAGTCTATTATTCCTTGCAAAGTCTGGGATACACAGCTCGATTTTTGAGCCGACAGAGAGCTCGGCAATAGCGTAATGACGTCATCACGCTATTGCCCGGCTTCCCTGATATCGGGAGCCAGCTGTCAGCCAGTCTATACTATGAATTGGGAACCACGGTTCCCTATTCAAAGTATAGGCAATCGAACAAGGTTTACCAACGTGTTGGTAACCTGTTCAGCCGAGAGAGATCAATAGAAAACAGCATACATGGGTCGATTTTTTCCTAGATTTCTGCACAGCTCAGTGCTGTGAGCGCGCACGGCGCTCGACTGTGCAGAAATCTGGGAAGAATCGACCCATGTATTCCTACCTTAAAAGTCCACTTGCATAGTGAATTATAGTGTCCTGTGAGCATTAGGAACTGCAGTAATTGTTTAACATACTATAGAGATTGATAAAAAAAAAAAAGCTAAAACACACCTCATAAATAGGAAACCCGTGTTACTATTCACACTATGTAGCATGCCAATCTGACAATGCAATAGATATAGTGTAAAGGAGCCCCATACGAGATTAAACTTTTACTACCCGATACCGAGAATCATTCACACAAGAACCCTTTCTCCTTAACTAAAAATAGTCATTTTAAAATCTACCAAACCCCAAACCAAGAGGTGGCCAACTGCTTTTTTTAGGGCTAAGGGCTCTTTAAAGAAGGACTGCGGCAAAGTAACATTGTCAGTATAGTATGTACAGAACTTTGTGCTCCCTCCTCATCACCCATTATCTCCCTGCATTGTCATAGAAAATGCTCTCTTTCTCCAACAGCAAGCTTTTATTTAAAAATAACATTAACTTGTTAATAAAAAGAAGAAGGAATGCAAATATAAGCAGATTGAACTCTAGCTTTAAACTCTTTTCTAAATATATTGACTGTTTCTCTTTATTTATTAATCCAACATATATATATATATGAAACAAATAATTGTGTAATCTTTGCTTGTAATCACAAGGCTAAAGAGTATCACATTCAGAAAGCATATTTAAAGCATATAACAAACTTGGAACAACCCTTGAAGCCCTTAAAGCAGCCTTTGGCACTAGTCTGGGAATGTTGATGAATACATATCTTAATGGAAGTGCTGGTTAAAGAAACATCTAGCAAGCAACAGCTCGGAAAGGCCATTATACTCTGACTGTTTAAGGCAAATATACATCTTCATATGCAGCAGAGAGACCAATATGAGAATTTGCCATACCTTGATCTAAACTTATAGTAACTCTACATTGGGAGAAGGCATACTAGTTACTGACAGAAAGGATCCACTGGAGTGCGACCCCTTAGTAATCTACTCAGTAGTCAAAGGGTGTGGTTTTTTCCAAAATTTTTATTTAATCAATTCTTTTTTCATCAATACATTTTTATTGGGTTTTTAAAGTAAATGCATAGAAAAAGTGAGCCATTAGAAAAACCTTATCCATATGTAACTCTTAAAACAACAACAGATTTAAAAGAAAAAAAAAAGACAATTTAAGCATGTTATGGTTAATGTTTTTTAACCTACCTAGCGCACCGCCTGTACCAATCGCGGCAGTATACAAAGTACACTGCATACATTTCACGCCCGCCCCTGTCCACACAGCCGGTATCATTAACCTCTTGGGTGCTATGCCCGAACTCAGTTCGGGCACAAACGGCGCCTCTCCGTGTGCCTGCCGCTCTGTAGAAGAGCCGCAGACACAATGAGCCTTTCTGGCCCCGTGTCTTCAGCGTCATCTGTGACGCCGAAGGGGGCGGGGGAGGGGGGCGGCGCCATAGACATGGAAGGGGCACAGCTCTCCTCCCCACACACCGCCAACGTCTATTTGACACTGGCGGTGTGTAGAGGGCTGGGCAGAGAGCTGGCAATCACGGCGGAGTACAGTGTACTCTGCCGCGATTGTGGGAGAAACAGCTTTTTGTGCCATAAAAAATGGCGCGAAAAGCCCGTAACGGCCAAAGGGTTAATGACGCTGGTTGTGTGGGCTGGAAAGCCGGCCCCCCTCCATTAACCTCCTGGGCGGCGTGATCCGTTGAATAAAAACCGTGCCACGGGCATGTTCTGCTCTGCCCGCCCGCCTGGAGGTCCCGTACAAAACTGGGAAAAGGTCTTAGGTTTGCCTGACCAATCAATCATGGTGTTTTTAAGCATTTTAATGGTTTATGTATTGGCTTCTTATGCTTGCCATACACAGGTTAATACCCATGAAATAGATCACAGCATGATGATGTCACCACACTGCGCTCAAGCTTCTTTGAATGAACAGAGAATCGTGGTGTTTGATACTTTTAATGGAAATCATAATAGAAATTAAACAGGGTTTACTGGTATATATTGGTTCCCTACTAGAGGTGGCCTCACTTGATTCCAGCACAATCAATTCAAAAATGGACTGGTGTATGGTCACCTTTACTGTGATTTCCATCCTGGGTTGCCACTCTCTATCTGCCAGCTTTAGCATTTTAGGTTGTTGCACACCTTTAAGGTATGTTCTACTGTCTGATAAAACCTGCTCACATATGACCTGATTTTTTATTTAGGGTGCTTTAATTGCTGCATTTATGATAATGCAGTGATAATGAGCTTTTTAAAAACCTTTGCGCATTACACATATAATACGCACCCCATAAAAAACAAAAAAGCTAGATTGTACAATGCACTGCTTAAATTGGAATATAAAGTACACTATTAAAGCCATTAATGCTTAGATATGTTACACATCAGACCTTTTAACGTTTTAAAGGCGTGTCATGTCTGTGGTTGGGGGCAGCGCATTCAGAATACCCAGCCTGGTGCTCTGGATCTGGGGGAGTCCTGTGGCGCACAGGAAACCATTATGTTTTGCAGTGCGGTTTTCCAATAGTAATGTTTAGGACGCGGTATTGCCTGCTTGGCAGTACCACGCCCTAAACAGCTCCCAAACAGCGGGCGCTATGGGCATGTCGGCACGGGAGCCCGCGGTTGCTGGGGTGGTACAGTGTGGACCCAGCCTTACTCTCTTCTTTTACTCTCCTATTCTCCTTCTCTCTAGGCCTGCCTAGTGCCAAACCACCTTATATGATCCTGGTACCGATGTTGGGGACTCCACTACATGTACACTCTGCTTACATCTGCTTTCATATACACCTCTGTGTCGACAACACCCTAATGAATTTATATGAGCTTTGTTTAAATCTGTAAACTTC
The DNA here is from genome assembly GCA_036250615.1 of Ptychadena robeensis. Taxonomy (NCBI): domain Eukaryota; kingdom Metazoa; phylum Chordata; class Amphibia; order Anura; family Ptychadenidae; genus Ptychadena; species Ptychadena robeensis. Next base: position 104,674,052 of record CM070036.1, read on the forward strand.
TAGTCTCAGTCTACACAGGTGACATAGGGGTATTGGGAGGAAGATCAGCCATACAAAGACCAGAGGCCATACTAATTGTTTGCTCTCGGTCTACATTTTCAGGAACATAGCATACAAAGACAATTTAAAGTTTATCATACACCTTTAAAAAGACAACCATGTTCTAAATAGGACAGTGATGGCGAATCTTTTAGTGCCCAAACTGAAACCCAAACCCACTTTTTTTATCGCAAAGTCCTGGCATGGCAATATAACCTAATTCACACACACGCAAATCATATGCACACATGAAACATGTAAACGCCCAACTCTACTTCCTAAAGCCCCCCATACACATTCTGATTTTCCGTACGAATTTTGACCGACCGACCAACGTGGTCGGGAGATTAATCGATTGGGAGATTAATCGGATGCGGAATTATGTACCCGATCAAAATCTCAAAATTGGCCGAAAATCGGTCGGGACCGCTTTGGACCTGTCCGTAAATTTTGGTTGATCTGCCGTTAATAAATAGTGTGGGGCTGATTGATCGGTGATAATTCTAATTCATATTTTTCGTGCCAGCCGACCGGAAAAAAAATCGGAACGTGTATGGGGGGCTTAAGATAGAATAGGAATCAGAAGAGAGGGGAAGAGAACTGGCAGCATTGAGAACCAATAGGCTGCAGTTCTTTCCTCTGTGCTGGCTAACAGCTTGCATGCCCAGAGAGAGAACTCCAAGTGCCACCTCTGGCATGCGTGACACAGGTTCGCCATCACTGATATGGGTAAATGAAAAGTAGCTCAAATTATGGTATTTGATGAAAATCTACCAAAAAAATTCCAAAGCATGAGCACGTACTCTATGCGCTCCCCAGTCCCGCGCCTCTATAAATCACTATTCCTTCATAAAATCTTATGATATTTTCATATAGAGCACTTGACAAGCCTTGTCATACCAGTTACGAGATAAAATGAAAATCTTGTCGCAGCCGTTTTACAGATGACCTTCAAAGCCGCTGGAGAGTTCTCCTTAGCACAGAATGCAGAGCTGTTAAAACTTCACTCTAATTGAGTGACGCTAATGCTACACAAAAATGCTTCTGCTAACACTGCAGATATGGCTGGGAAAGATCAAGTGTTCATACAAAGAGAGCATCCATTTTTTTTCCAACCAACATTTTCCCAGCAGGTTAAACTTACCAGTAACAATGCATAAAATTGGATTTTGTAATCCTGGAAAACATAAAAAGCAGCAGGACACAAAACATTCGGCCAGCCAAGTAACTAATAAATACACCAGAACATGGATTTCTATTAGCATGGATGGTGGCAATTAATAATATTCCTAGCGAGCTAGAAAATTACAATTAAATACTGTGCTATTAAACAGCATACCATGGTCCAGCATTTCTTTAATAGAAAAAAAGAAAAACCCAGCTTTTCAAATGACCTTCCCATCATACAGCTTAAGCAAACAGCAATCTCAGCCTGTTAATATGTTCATAGTTTTCCCCACTTATATGCACACTGCTAAATAATTAATTTTAATGTCCCTTCAGTAAATTAAATCAGCCTGGAATGTAAGAACTAACAAATTAACCGCAGCTGTGATTTTCTCAGAGATATCAAGCGTATTAACGTCCCCAGTCTTACTCCAAAATTCAGGTACATAAATGCATGAAAAACACAAAATGGAGACAGCCGAAGACATGTTCCATAATTAGGATTTCTTCAAATTAAATAGAAGCAGAGTGCTGAAGGCTTGAGAGATGCCAGAGTGCCCTCTACCGATGGATTTTGGGATCAGAGGAGTGCAAGACGAATTTTATGGTTTCTATTATTTATTATTGATTTTTCATTTTATATATAACAAAATAACGTGTGCAAAATAAGTGGCACTACACGGCAATGGAACCAGCACAAAAGCAGAGGTGGACATGTAAGTTATAATTGCAGGCAAACCAACATAACCAGACAACATAACAAGCTCAACATCAGACAGGTAATACAACATGATCGCTGTGGCTATTACAAGTACTACTTTACATGCAGTCAATATGGCAAATAGAGTGAGCTATGTAAATAACATGTACAACATGCAAAAAATTGGTGTGCTGCAGAGCCGGTTTCTTTTTTCTGCACTACAGACAATACTGACCTACAATGGACCATTGATGTACGAACCTAACTGCTTACCAAGGGTTGGTTGGAAGTTTTTCGCATAAGAAATAGTAAAAATGGCAATAATGTGCTCTGACCCTCATAAAGCACCCCTTATCTCACCTTTTCAAAATAAAAATCATTGCTTAGTATGCGTAATTTATCAGAAACACCAATAGATTTATTGGTCTTTTTACCAAAAAGTTAAAATGAGCCTAGTCTAGAGAATGAAATAGAAGGTGGTTATTGTTTGAAAGGAGAGTCCCTTCCAGAAGAACATCAAGAATCTGGCCTTGTAGCCTTTTGTAGATTGGCAAAATGTTCCATTTTGATGTGAGGTACTTATTAGTGACATCAGATCACATGAATGCCACCAGACAAGCTGAAACATTGGTCTTGGCCATAATTCTGGTTGTAAGTTAAAACTAAAATTTGTACAGTCTTGTGTTGAAATTCCCGCCCTTTTTATGAAATGACTATAATAATTGTCAATAATAAAAGTCAAGGAACCCAATGTAACCCAGAGGCAGAGACTGCATTGTGAATACAATTGTGCATACAGGGAAGGAAAAAACACATGACTTGTTTACTTTTCTGAGGACTTATGACTTGTTCCTTGTCAACTAGTCCACCTTACCGTTAAAGGCCTAGTGTGGATAAATAATAAGCTGTGCACATGCATGACTTATAATAATTTCTGGATTCCAGACAGTAAATTGTCCTAGAAACTAGACATAGACCCATGAATCCCTCCAAACATCTAATTCAGTTCTAAAACTTTCAGATTTTATGGCCAATCATATTCCCTCATCCTTCAGTTAGTTAAAGATATCCAACCTCAAAGGCGAGGACATCCCTACAATCTTCATGAGTTTCCAGATCAACATTGCTTTACAGAGGCAGTGAGCGATCTTAATTTCTTACCTTCTTTATATTGGTTACAGGGAAATAGGTGATGGAAACGAATACTTTGAACAATATCTACTCCAATGACAATTGTGTACATTCACAACAAGTTAACCTCCTGAGCGTTTCACCGAGGTCCAGATTTCTGTACCAAAAGTGTTACGCTGTTTATCATTGAAAAAAATGTTGTAGGCCTGTAACTGACTAAAAACAGGTCTTGTAGACATCCTGAATATATAAAATTTCAAACTTATTTTTTAAAAATTACATTTAATGATCAATTTAAATAGAACACACAAAAATCTGCTCAACCAAGACTGACAGGCGGTCTAATACTCCGCGCTGGCACATTTGCCGGCGGATTAATGCAGCTTGCCCGTGGCTTAGGGTGCGCTCCTGCTGCATTGGGGGGAGTGCACGCTATTGATTGAGGTGAGTCAAAATGCAGAAAAATTGGGTCCGTACTTCATTCATACATGCATTGATCTCCATTGATCTCCGGTGATCTGAGGTGTCTCTGGCGGAAATGTGCAGTGCTGCAATAAAGACGGCAGCTTCATATCATCACCGCAGACGCGCCACGCAGATAGCGCAGAGTGGACACTGTGCCATTCATTAGAATGGGAAGTTTCCTCTCTATGTCTTGTTCCCTGCCGCGGACGTACGTCCACTTGCAAGCCCTTACAAAGTATTTACTTCTTATGCATTTTCCTTTATTTTAAACTTGATTGGATACAGAAAAATCAATCCAATCCAATCCCACATGAAAGAAAACTCATAATAAGCAAATACATGTTTTTTTTTAAATGTGTTTTTTTCATTTTGAATTAAATTGGAGGCAAAAAACGCTCAATGTCAGAATGAAACATAAACCATAAAGGGCAAGAAAAAATTATTTTTTTAAATAAATAATGAACTTCCCTCCCCCTCTCGATGACGCCATCACGCACCCGAAGGCGCAATCCCAAACACCGGGATCTGAAGATCAGACAGAGGACACAGTAAGAAGAGCATCAATCATCAGTATAGCCTGCAAGCCATCTGGGTGCAGGTTTCAGCAGCCCGAGGTAACTCGGGCTCATCCATTTCAGCAACTTTATTTAGCCCGAGTTAACTTGGCTGACCACCCAGAAGGTTAAACTAATATATATTGTTTGGAGGTACACACATTTTATTTCTGAGTGCAGTTACATCAACACCTAAAAATATAACAATAGTCTATACAAGACTAATGAGCTTAAGCAAATCGTTAAGTGTACCTCTGTAACAGGAACATCTTCTTTAAGCTCTGATGTATGTGCAGCCAGTAAGCCAATCACTCGCACGACCTTTGCACGTCTGAGAATAGAAAAACCATAACAAATTAGTATTGCAGGAAAAGATGATATTACAGAAATTCTAATAGCTTGCTGAAGTCCTGTAACAGTAGAGAGCTTTAATCCACACAAGTGTGTGACTTATACTTTCCTGGTGAGAATGCACTGCTTGATACATTCAACTCCTCATATAAAAATCTTACTGAATTTCTCATCATAGGAAAGTTAGTCCTAAAACACATTAGAAAAATATACATTTCCATGTGACTGAATAGAACACTAATGGTCTACATGTTTTTATACTGAGAAAGAGGAAACACTAGTCCAGAGGTGAGCAAACTTTTTGATTTGCGGGCCACATAAAGGGGCCAGACCAAGAGCTTGTAATGGCCGACCTGCATATGAGTGCCAATTCCATGCATCTCCAGCGTCACTAATTATGATGATGAGTGATGAGTAATAGGCGACATGTGACCTTATCTTTTTAAATTTTCTGCACTTACAAAAAATGCTCATTCAGAGATTATTCCTAGAGGCTGCCTCTTGCCACCATGAAGAAGCACCCACATTGTTATCACATGATCACACCCCTTCATCTTCCCCAAGTGAACGTTTGGAAAGAAAGCTAAAGGGCCGAATCCAGCCCCGGGTCATAGTTTGCACACATCTGCGCTTGTCTCATATTGTGCCAGCAAAATCTGCTGCCTAATACAACATTCAGGTTCACCACACAAAGTGAGATGAACATGTAGGTTTTCCAACTCCTCACAGACAATCTTCCAAAGAGAAGGGAACTAAAGTTAGGAATACACAGGTCGATTTGTTCCCAGATTTCTGCACCTTCACGGCACTGAGCGGTGCAGAAATCTGGAAAAAAATTATGTTGGTAAACCTTGTTCAATATCCTATACCCGCGGTTCCCCATTCAAAGAATAGGATAGGCTTACAGCTGGCTTCCGATATCGGGGAAGCCAGGCAGTAGCGTAATGATGTCATCAGGCTACTGCAGAGATCTCTTTATCTGCTCAATTTGTGAGCCGTGTATTGCAGCCTTAACAAAAGTAAATAGAGCTATAGGAGTGCTCAGGACCAAATATAAAAATGATTAGGTCCCTCACACCACTGTCTGTAATGAACAACAGAATCTGATAGCTAAGCAGATATCGGAAAGGAACCCCGTTCAATAAGTGTGTGCTGGGCACAGTGTTTAATGTGGCATCTACAAACTAAACATAAAATGGGGAAACAACCATGAATAGATCGAAAATATGTCACTAAAAGAACATAATGGTCAAATAAATTACTTTGAAATAAAGTGTTAACATAACTATATGACTTTGAGAGATAACAATTTGCAGCTTCCTGTACTATGAACAAATTTGCATAAAGAAATTACCACACTTCCCCAGTAGGTATATGGCCAACATCCCAA
>CM070036.1:104679948-104694544 GCA_036250615.1 Ptychadena robeensis
ATTAAAAGAAAGGGGTTCCAGAAAAATGAAGAAGGTCCAAGTAGGGAGAGGGGTCACCAGGACTGTGGGGTCACCATAACTGTGTTGCTATTCTGACCATGCCTTGTTTGCTACTCACTAAACTTATTATTTATGGTAAAATCCCCACATGGGGTAATGTCTGTTAAGTAGGATGGCCTCGTGAAAGTCCCCTTGTCCTTGCTTCGGTAAGGAGAAAACTCTGATGGGTGGATAGACTGGGACTTCCAGTCTCTCCACCCATTAACCCCTTTCTTGTTATACTGTACTATGAAAAAAGAAAGGATTAAATCTTTCATCCCGCCACACCATACATCCACTCTGCATTAGGATCAGCTTCGGATAGAGTCCACTGGAGGGTAGCATTAAGATTCTTCAACCTATTTGCAGCAACTTGATACAATTAATTACAAGTAGCCATTAGAATCCAAATACAATTTATGTAACGTTATCTGATTTGGACATAAATTATGAACAGCAATTACTGACGGCAATTATTTTACACGCGTACAATGGATGTACTGGGCATTCTCTCTCCAGAAAGTGGAACATCTACAAAACCGCCTTGTCTGTTGTGTCCATAATAGGGGAATTAAATAGATAAATATAGTACAATATTCAAATTACAATATTGACAAAGAATTTACACCAACATAAGAAAATTATTCAGTAATATTTCAGCTAAGCGAAAACAGCTTACTAGCATCAATGACTCGCGATATAGCTACACAGTTTCTTCAGGATTTATTAAGTGTGCAGTAAAATGTATGCAGTAATATCAATCACAGCGCAACTAATTGGAGACAATATTCATGGCCCCTAAGAAACTCATATTTTACTACATCCTTTCATCTCTTGGATGCACGCTTTTATTGTCTTTGATTATCGTGAGTATTCAAAATATAAATAAATAGGCAGCATTTTACTATATAAAAAAAACAGTTTGCAGGGTAACTCCACATAATTTAAACTAATGAAGAAATACTGAAACAAATCATAAACAACATAAACAAAGCAGATTAATGGAGCAGGTTAATACTAAGAAGTCCTCTCCTGACCAGAGTGAACTCTGTAAAACTCCCAACACCAGGGGTGGGCAAACTTTTAGACTCGTCAAACTTTTAGTCAATTTCGCCGGCCAGAAAAAGCACATAGCAATACACATGAAAAAATACCTAGCAATACCCGTGGATATGCTACCCTTTTCTAGTATTCCAGTCCCCCAACAATCTCAGGGCCCATGGGGAGCCGTGGGGAGCCGATGCGTCTTGACATCAAGGTAACAAAGGGCCAGATCAAAATATTAACTGGGCTGGATATGGCCTGCAGGCCGTAGTTTGCCCACTTCTGCCCTAAACACTGCCCATAAATCAATGAATAATAAGTTTTTACTGATTTTAACCATTTCCCTTTTTCTTTTTAATTTACTTGAACCCTAACTGCAAAAATTTAAAATTCACATATACTGTGACTCTGGTTGCTGTTCTAGTGTGTATTTCATGCCACATATGGTATAGGGCTCTGTATTGGCAAGACTGGCAATGCAATAAAGAAGTTTTGATCCAAAATACTGCAAGTTCTGCAACATAGTCTATTTCTTAAATGTAAAATTGGTGGTGTTAACCAAAAACTTTCTGCTTTGGTGGTTCTGTAGGGGCAGCCCGCCAAACAACCAACTGCCAAGGAAAGGCCATTATTATGATACTAAACTGTGTCATTTGTGGTTTTAATTCTTGATACAGCAGACAATCCATGGTTATTTCCTCCCCTATTTGTTACAGACTATTAGTTGGTTTCTCAAGCTAGACTGGCAATGCAACAAAGAGGTTTTGATCCAATATACTGCCAATTCTGCAACATAGTCTATTTGCTAAATGTACAATTGGTGGTGTTTACCAAAAACTTTCTGTTTTGGTGGTTCTCTAGGGGCAGCCCGCCAAACAACCACCTGCCAACGTAAGGCCATTATTGTGATACTAAACTGTGTCATTTGTGGTTTTCATTCTTGGTACAGAGGACAATCCATGGTTATCCCCTCCCATCTTTGTTAATGAATATTAGTTGGTTTCTCAAGCTATAATTTCTAGCTAATTGTGTCTCTACAAACCGTGCTTCATACTTCTCATTGACTGCATGTTTGCATATTTTCTCGTTACTTTTTTACCTGTTCACAAAAAAAATTTTGTAATAGAATATCTGCATCATCTAAAATTCAAATCACTTGAAATACACTTACATATCCCAGTTTGGAGCAGAACGTAACTGCTGTAGTAGAGATGGAAACTGAAATATAAAAACATTATATTTTTTACCTTTACATCTACATTCATCTAATATATTGAATTTCAGGACACTGAGATTTATGAAACATTAATATCTATTATATATTTTCAAATTCCTGTTCTAATTTACACAATACTACAGCTTGTGTACCAATGCTTCTCAGTATGTGTAATTTAATTTTGTATTATTTTTGCCTTGATTATTATTGCAGAATTGTATTGTCACTTTGTATTTTTTCCCATTTGCACATCCATGCTAAACTGTATAGTGGCATGTAGATTGGACATCTCTTAAATAAAGTGGACCTATACTCACCTATTGTGCCCCATGTACCTCCCAGTCTAAGAAATAACCCCAAAAATACCTGTAATCAAAACATCTTCATTGTTCTGCACAGCTCTGCCCATTCCCAAAACTATAGATAACAACTGGCAAGGCTCGGGGGAACAGAAGGTAAGTATAAACATATATTTTTTTTAAGATCACGGCGATCCTCTGTACAATATACACTGAAATGCATCTCTCAATGATACTCCATTCTCTGAGTGCGTGCCACACTATTAGAAGGCTTTCAATTGCTTTAAAAATAAAGGCCTCACTGAAGATGGCCACATTTCTAAAATGAAGACACCCAAACATGAATTGTGGAGATAACAAGGACTCCGTGTGAATCCAAACAGACAGATTTGGCTGCAGCAGTTTTAGTAACACAACTAAAACAAGGCTGGAGCCAATGGTGGTATCAGAGGAGATGCAAACGAATTCGAGTCACTAATTTAGAAAGTGTTACAAGATCCGAACACCAATCAGGCAAAAAGTATGTTTCAGAAGTTTGCATTATCCTTCATTTAAAGGTCAGCATCAGATTACATTGCATTTAGTACATAAAATGAATGCTATGCATCTGTAAAAAGCCTTCCTTGGGTAGACATCCAAACGTCCAAAGACTTTATAGTGATGTCAATAACAGTCCCTCAAAAAATAACTTTACTTTTCTAGCTATAGTCATTCATTTAGTTTAGGGCCAAGTTTTGTCAAAGAAAGTTAACCTCCCAGAATATTTTTGGAATATGGGAGGACACTGGAATGTTTAGAGGAAAACTTTTGAAGACAGAACAAAAGCTTTTTAGATAGGATTGTGTACAAGCCAAGATTTAAACTTGGAATTCTAGTGCTATAAGACCAGAATTCTCGACACCCTAGATAAATTAAAAAGTTGTAGTTCTACAGATGTAGAGGAAGATGTACTATATAGTAACTGCAATAAATATAAAAGCTTTACTCACAATCTGAGAGTTGATCATCCTGGTGGCTACTTCCTTGTGTGAAGACACTGTGCACAGATAGCAGAGTAAGTTCAGCTTTGCACGTGGCATCACCTTCTCTGATGAATCCAGCAAGAAGCAGAGCTGCGTCACAAAATTGGTCCAATCAGGTTCTTTCAGAGAAGCAAGTTTTTCACCTGCAGACAAACACATTCATTTCATGTAGATTAATACATTCTCATAAAGCTATTATGTATTTTTTTAAAGTTTAATCATTTTAAATCACCAGCTTTCAATAAAATGATGATATGTGCCAATCAGTGAGGGTTGTGGGTTTAGGTCCTTCCTTTTACAAGGTGTCATCACTGTATCCTTTTTTTCCTATTGCTGTTACCTGGGGGACAATGATGTGGCATGATCATGACACTGTGAGCACATCCTTACTGTGACAACAGGCAGTCTATATGAATTATCTCTGCCTTTTGCAATGAATGAGCATTTTTTTTTTCAGGAAGTGCAGGAAAATGAAAAAGATAATAACGTCCCTGTCACGTCACCTATCCCACATCACAGTCATTATTAGTGATGCATGGAATTGGCACGCTCATGGTGTGTGACAAACTACTGATGCTTCCAAGATCTCCGTAATATCCAGGCAATTACCGTATTTTTCTAACTATAAGATGCATTTTTTGACCCCCAAAATCGGGGGGAAAAAGTGTCTGTGTCTTATGGTCCGAATGTGAGACCCCTGTGGCTTGGTTTCCTGCCAGCTCTCCCGGCAAGGAGATTAGCCGGGGAGCTGTCAGATGTGAGATCCGCCCACGACTGGAACTCCCATCTGAACTGTATAATTGCTTATGCCAACAGAGCCCAGAGCCCTGCTGCTATAAACAATGAAGAGAGGGATAGATGAACTGCCATTTATCCCTCTCTTCATGTCCGTGGGAACTGCAATCGCTCTGCTGCTCCCACCAACACAGGCACCGGGAGAGCAGAGCAAAGAAGACAGGGCAGCCTTCACCCCCTCCTCCAGATCAGTGAAGAGGTGACGTGATGTGCTGTGTGTGTACTGCTGCTAGTGACATCTACTGGCTGAATCTGATATTGCATTCATTTAATCAATTGCATTAACCCAATTGGTGTGACACTTTTATATGTCAAATATTTTTTTCCTGGTTTCCCAGCTTTAAAAACTGGGTGCGTCTTATGGTCCGGTGCGTCTTAAAGTCCGACAAATACAGTAGTATTCTTTACAATAAATTCAGAATTGGAGGCTTTGTCTAATCTCACAATTTAGATTCATGCATCATTTTGCACAGATTTTTTAAAGGCTGCTAGAATATACGGTATTAATATTTCCAAATTAATGAATAGACAATGCTGTGATAACCTAGTGCTGTACAGTGGTTTTAATAGAAACCAGTGTCAACTAAAGAACCAAACTTCAGTAGTGGAAAAGAATCTGTACCCAAAGCATATGTATCTATGTTGAGTAGACATGGTTCAATATTCTAGTGATTTCACTGCAACATGACAGAGCTAGGAATGTAGACTTTCAGTTGAATTACTTGTGTGACTGGCCTGTGATCTCACAAAGAAAATATAAAGGGGAACACAGCAACCATGTAAAGTTGTCCACTAGTACTGAACAAGGAGAGAAATGAATGACTAACGCCCCCCCCTCCCCCCAACCACGTATACATATGCCCCAAAGCTAGATCTGCATGCATGTTCCCCCGATCAATCAATGATCAATCTTTGGGGAATCAATGGTTCCTACCTTGAGCGACCAACAAGAAAAGGTCGAAATCACACAAGGAGTGGATCGAAACAGGGATCCTCCAAGATGGTAAATCCCTGTTTGATCCGAATACTTTGTATCGAATGGGAATTTATGTGTCAGTGGCGCACATCTCCCCATTCATTCACGTTTAGATCCTCATTCATTTTGTCGGCAACTGCAAGCAGAGTAGTGACCAAGCTGCGATCCATCGCTAGCAAAATGAACGGGGATCTAAACGTGTATGGCTAGCTTTAGAATGACGTTCCTGACATGGCACACTCCCCAACTTGTTCAAACACACTTGGACCATTTTTAATATAATATCCATGCTTGAACAAAACAGGCTTGTTTATGAAGTATATTTCAACTACAGTCTTATGGTAGGGCTACACTGTTTGTGTAAGCCCCACCTTTTATTTCCATTAGGGCCACGTTATCGGCTTTAAATGAATGGGCAGGTTAGTCATACATTAGTATGACCCGTCCATTGACTGTGAATGGGCGCGTCATCCATCAAGCCTACATTACGTTTGTTAAAGTGACGGAGGCTCGGACCAATGGATTGGGGGCTCTGATGGGCTGTGTAGACAGCCCTGTCATAACCCCATTGCCATCAATTGGTAGCTTGTGCTGTAAGCTAAAATGTATGCCCTTCCTTCAATGCAGCGGTTTTAGCATAAGTGGTGCCCTACCCTTACATTTTATGTCACCGTAAAGAAATGATCCTATGTGCTAATATATTACATTCTCTCAATCTCTCTTATCAATATTCTAATGTTCAAATACAACCTTAACATTTTCTATTTATTCCAATAGAGAAAATCCAAAACTTTAAAGTTGCCACTACAATATGATTAGAGGTAAAATCCTACAATAAGAGCAACTGTTTTTGTAACAGTTTTTTTTTTAACTCTCACTTCCTATTGCATGCCTTTAAACACACAAATAAATGGGTACCTAAACGTAAGTAATATATATTTATGTTCTATGCATTTGATTGCCAGTTTAGATTGTTTTCCCTTCTGCAGTAAATTGGTCAGCATTAACACAAATACTCAAACACAAGTATAAACCACAACACCCCCTTTTCACACAAAAAAACAGACATGACCTGTAGGGGTGCTTGTTGATGGGGGCCTTCTTTCGGGAGGATTAACATCATTTCTGCTCTTTCTAGATGCCATTGGATCTCCTTTGTATCCAGCAGCATCTTAACCTAATGTTCTACTGATGCCAACCACATTGCAGTGAGTTTGTAAGTCCTGTTGTAAGCTGGTGCTGTAACTTTGATTTGCTTATTCAGTCTTGTATCCACAACAGAGATGAATCAGTGTTTAACGAATAGGTCACTAGGTGGCGGTATAACCTACTTAGACCCATTGTTTACAACATTTACTAACTGAAATAAAGATGAAGGACACAAAGATGAGAAGGCAACAGCCACTTGGGAAATGCAACAACTGACAAAATGTTAGAATGTAAAGGCCCCCATACACGTGTCGGATTCGCACCGGATTCCGGCACGATCGATTCCGGGCGCGTGCACGCCAAACGATCGTGCCGGAATCGCATGCAGCCCACCTGGTCCGATCGATCACGTCCGATTGATCAGGGGCTCAGAATCGGATCCGACGGAGAACCAACATGTTGGTCTTTCTCATGCGATTCTGTCCGGATCAGGGGGAGTTGCCAGTTGTGAGGTGGACAATCGGACATGGATCCGTCCCGGAATCCGTTGGACAAGGTGGTATGCTGCGATGGATACTCTTAATTGGCCGATTGATCACACCTGCGATTCCCGGCAGAATCGCCGGAATCGATCGGATGATGAATCGATCGGACATGGAATCCGACACGTGTATGGCTAGCTTTTAAGTGATGTCAATAAGCTCATATTTGAGTTTATACAGTATAATGGTTTTTAGCTGTTTTTTTCTGGATCAACTGGAGGTTCCTACAGCTGGAGGCTCCTACAGCTACAGGAAATTGTATTTTGTTATTCATTTATTTACTTATTTCATTGGGGTAACTTGGTAGACATGTGTTTTCTTTTCAAACTCTGTAATAAGAAAAAAATCCAAACTTCTATCTATAGAGAAGATAGAGCAGAAATGAAAATATCAGACACCAGAAAAAGGCGAAAAAGCTGTCTTTTAATGCTATCCTTTTGCTGCAGCAATTTGTAAAAGTTTTGCTGAAATTATAGTAATCACGGACAAATAATGTTGTTAGATGTACATTTAGAGCTGAAAAATGCCCTATTTTAAGGTACTTTTTACTGTGGGTAGAACATATCATTCAAGCAAGAGAAACATTTGGCTATTACCTTACCATGCATTATGTTATTATTCTGGATACATTAGGCTTCAGCTCTATTCATCCAACACTGGAAAAACAGCTAAGGCTGATATTTACAAGTTATCTATGTATAATGCATTTTCAATATAAAATCAAGAGAGCTGCCGCAGACTCTGCAATCCACCATTTCCTTTGGAGTTCCATTAAAAACTTGCTTGTTATAACAGTATGTACTAATTTTATAGATTATGTATGCCAATAGTCTATTGGTTAGACTGCAGCATGTCAAACAGAGTAGAGTTGGCTTAACGATCATCTACAGTTTAAAGTTTTTTTCCAGTGTGGAAAGAGTCAAGCTCATTGGCCGCGGTCATAGAGGTAAATGGGCACGGTTAAAAATCGTGTGTCATTTAAATCGCGCCCATAGAGAGTGAATGATCAGGCGGGGTAAGATGTCCTGTCCCACTCCCCAACTTTCTGCCTCCAATCTCCGTGCCGCGATTCTAATTGCAGGCGACCACTGGGTTGCAGCGATCTCCCACAGTCTCCGCACCGCGACTAGACTCGCGGCTGATCAAGTGGGAGCAAGCCCTTAGGGCAACTGACAGCCAAAGTAACATGAGCTTAGCCTCACCCTAGCTCAGGGGTGGGCAAACTTTTTGACTTGTGAGCCACATTGACTTCTTAAATTTGATCAAGGGGGCCGGACCAAGATCCTGTAACGGCCGCCCCTGCCATAGGTGTGCCAATTCCATGCATCAATAATGATGGCTGTGATGTGTGATAGGTGACCTGTGACAGGAACATTTTATTGCTTTTATATTTCCTGCATCTGCTCATTCAGAGCCGGTTGTTGCCATGAGGATGCACCCACAGTGCCATTATGGTCACGTCACTGCATTGTCCCCAAGGCAATGTTTGGACTCCTTTAGGCATTATGTGCACTCATTGCAGAGAACAAACGGAGGGGAGCATCTTTTCAACAAGGGGATGAAGGAAGAAAAGAAAGAAAAGCCAGAAAAGAAAGCTAAACAGATTTTAGTTTGCCCACCCCTGCCTTAGCTGTAACTGTGTTTTTCAGTATTCTGTTACACTGTAAACACCTATAGCCAACTTCCACTGCCTCAAAGTCTCCACTATGTGCTAATAACAGTAAAGCATAGTCCTTAGGGAGGCTTAGGCTAGGGCATCACTAGCTCTATAACCCCTGCGTTGAACGAAGGGATTCCAACGCAGTGCACAAGCAGGCCATTTACGGCAATGGGGCTATGACAAAGCTCTCTATACAGCCATAACCCCTGATCCATTGGTCCAAGCCTCCATCACGTTAATGTCCATGTGGACAAGAACACAATGGAGGCTTGATATATGGTGCATCCATTGTCAATGGATGGGTCATAATAACATATGACTAAGGTGACCAGAAGGAGCAAAAAAGGGGGGCTTACACTCGTTGGAGGACGTCAGCACATCCAAATGTGGAGCCCTAGCCTTAGGGAGGAGTAGATTCCATAAAGATATTACAAAGGTCAAGAAAAAAATGTTGGTTGTATCATGCAGCTTTGAAGAATGAAAGTAAACTTTTAAATAGTTATGGACATTGCTAAGTTGCTAATCCAAACCCTAACTCAACAAATGGAAAAAAAGGTGGTTCACTGCTCAGATTTGCTTAGCTGTGCATGGCAAATTCCCCCTCACTGAGGCATTTTACAGCTACAAGTCTTCTACAATAGAAGGTAAGGCGACAGAGGAAAACATGTGGAAAGTCCTAAATTCGAAAGCTCTACCTTCTGAATGTTAGGTAAACACATAATACATACACAATTTACCGGAAGTATTTATTGTATATGATAACAGTAAGTTTGCATCCTTTAAACTGATGTTTAAGGCACTTATATATAAGATAATAAAATATAACTTATTAAAAATCATCAGGTCCTTAACAGGTAGTGTAGCTAAATGTAATATTTTCTTTCAACAAAACCAAGTCAGAATGCTTGAGCTCAGTGGTGGGCAACTGAGTTGATATGGAGGGCCACAAGTGCGGCCCTCTGGATCACTAAAGGGCGTACATAACATTTTCAATCTATACTGACTTGTATAAGCATTTTCTAATGAAGAAATGATGGCAGGCATAGCTAGAAGACATTATTTTTCACTTTTGTAATAACAAAACTTGTTTTTAATGATACTTAAAGCATTAGGGAACACTGTAGTATGGCAATGCATATTTTGTGTTATATACATCATCAAAGGTTATGTGCCTCTATTTTGAGTTTATGTGCCTCATACAATCATCCCCCATTCGTTGGTGGAATAGTGGGAGCATATGCCCTCATCTTCTTAGAGCAGGAAGCAGAGGAGAGATGAGGGACTTGCTCAGGTGCTGTCTGGGTTGCTGATTGGCTTTCATGTGCTCAGCCAGAGCAAGTCCCTCTCCTCTTCTTCCCTCCCAAAGAAGATCTTGGGCAAGGACAGGTGAGTTCCTATGCCCTATGCATTAACAGTTAGGTTTCGGGGGCCACAAGTGGAAGCCCAAGGGGAGCCACCAAGAAATGCCCAAAGGGCCGCAGGTTTGGCACCTAGGCTATAGCTGATTTTTAAAAAAAACAAGCCAAAGTCCTTACTATTTCTATTGAACAAACCAGAGAACTTCTGGAATAATGCCCTTTGGATAAATAGGACTAAAGTCAAGACACTTGGCCATAATACCACATCTGTCAAAAGGTATGTTGGTTGGAGTGGATTATTTGGTATTTTAACAGTATAGCAGTCCAAGTACACCAGCTCTTCTGTTACTTAATGTCTAAAAAAAAAAGAATCAAGCTGTTGCAATGGACCAGTGAAAGTCAAAACTTCAACCAAAATAATGCTGTAGCTGCACTATAAGAGAGCTGTGCATAAAAGGATGACTGAGGCAATGCTGTAAAGATGATTTAGCCAAACCTTCTACCCAACAAAGACTAGCTGTTGATACTAAATGGTTGTACAATTTTTTGTAATTAAACATGGCTTCTCTATTCTCATACTCTAGTATTAGCCAACCCAACCCAAACGCAACCCAAATAGTTTTACTCAATGACTTGTGTATAATCCTTGCTTGTTTGCTGTTTTATACCTGAGGTTAAATAAATATAGAACTTGCTAACTATATTACCAGATATTTTCTCATATGTTAACCCCTAAATTGAAGCAGTTCCACTCTAACACAATCGAACACAAGGTGGCCATAGACGGCTCTATTTACCGTCGATTTTGCTGCAGATCGACTGCCGCACACGCTCACAGCAATCAATCTGCCGCAAAATCGACCAACCTTAAATTCGCCCAGAAATTTACAAATTACGAGCATGTCCAGAATTTTTAGATTGATCTCTTTGCTTTGGATGGTGACCTGTGTCCCCATCAAAAGTATATGCTGGAACTCAAAGGGTGCTTGGCCGATTGCCTGCATGACCAGCCGTGCATGATGACGTCACCACCAGATCGAATAAGAAACGAGATGTCTATGGCCGGCTTCACACAATCTGGAAATGAGGCATTCTCCCCACATCATTTAATGCTAGGCATACACATGCCGATAAGCGGCCGATTTTTTATCTGACCGGCGGGCGTGCGTGCTCGCGCCGTCGGTCAGGTTAAAAATCGGCCGCTAATGGGCATGTGCCCACATGGGGCGACAGATCCCTGTCGCCCCACTGCTCGGCCGGCCAGAGAACGGACATGTCATCACGTTAGCATCCCGGAAGAAATCTGAACTAGTCTGCCTACACACATCGGCGTGTGTATGGCAGGCTTAAGAAAACAGGAAGGTTGATCCCACAGAGTTCATGCAAAATAATATTTCTTACCTGAATGTGCAGGGAAGCCCAAAGTCTTCACATCAAATCTTACTGGAGTTGGTTTAATAATCTTTCAAAAAGAAAACAATATATTAAAAACCAGCTTTGTATCATTTTCAACTTTGCAACTTTTCATTTGCAACTTTCATTCATTTTCCAAACAGAATCAGAAAAGAGACAGCAAAAAAAGAATTGGCGGGTTGGTTACAGGTAGTTCTAGACATGCCAACAGTTCAGTAAATACAGCAGTATCATGCATGCACTGCACTGCACAAATGACATATACAAATACAAAGTTACTGTAGCTGGTTGAATCGTCTCTGCTACCGTCTTGAAAAGTTTAAATAAAAAAGAATTTGCTGGATGTCAAGAGCAGCGTAAAAACCATAAAAACAAGAATAATAACACAAAAGTAACATTTCAGGACGACTGCATGTTCATCACGAAAGACAAGAAAATTTTATATCTTCCATTTTACTCTTTTAGTGCACAACATTTTATGTATAATAGTTCCTTCGGCTTTTATAAATCAACCCCAGTGTCTCAAAGTGCCCTGGCCCAAACAACGATTTACTGAACAAGTAAAAAGAAGTGTGTTGTTAAAAATGCACAGCACTAAACATTTTAAGCACCTTTGGGTTATCTATGATAGGTGACACAAGGAGATCAGAATCTGTGAAAATTAGGCTCTTTATCTTCCTCTCAAGGTCCTGCTGAATGGAACATGCAACGTCCACCTGCAATAAAAGAAAGAAATATATTGTGGGTATTAAGAAGCAGAGAAGTAATATTTACTTTATTTTTATCTCTATAGACACACTCCTGAAGATGAGGGGGGAAATTGGCGAATATAAACAAATATATATTATTTTATCCTGAACTTCCTGGGAGCTATACAACAGAATTCCAGGAGGTTGGGATTGTTTCATTCACACCTCGCAGTTTTTGGATCTAGGAGGAGAAAAGGAGACACAGTGGTCACATACACTAAGGCAGTGGTTCCCAAACTGGGGGACGGGCCTCTCTTGGGGGGCACAAAGGTATTCCAAGGGGTTGCAGGCCCTCATTTATACCCTGTGTTTGAATGGGGAGAGTGGCTTAATAATGTTCCTAAATAGAAAAAGGGGGCCCTGCAAGGAAAATTTGGAAACCACTACACTAAAGCAACCAAGGGATTAAGGTACTATGCCATGATTATGTACAGTATATTAGCAGTATATATTGGTTTTGATTAAATTTAAAGCATAAATGTACCACCTTTTAATATCCCGATACAGAGATCTGACAACAAAGACCTAGTGTTAAAAGTAACTACCAAAAGATTCGCTCTAATCTACCTCCAGCTTCTTTAGGTAGAAAGGAGATGCCATCGCTATTGTATACAATTTACTGTGCGGATTGGAGGGAATATGAGGTCTCAGTGGCTAGATTTCTGAATCCAAACATGAGGTTATGAATGTAGTTTTTGGAGGCAAACACTAACTTAGCCGATAATGCATTAGTACATTATTTTTGAAAGTGTTATTATGACAAGTGCTGATAATAAGGCAGAATGTGGCTAAAAATCTAACCAGTATTAAGTAAATCTGAAGTCCCTCGTCACTCCTCCTCTCTCCTCTGAGCCACGACAAAGAAGACCTCTCACATCTCAGAAAGCAATAACAGCTGGGAAAATACGTCACCACGCTGTTAACTGAAAACTACACAGAGGCTTTTTCTCCATTGAAACCCACTGTGCTGCCAGTGGCCAACTACTATGTATATGGCCAATATTGCACTTATTCCAGAAAACATCAGGTAAATATATTAGTTTAATTAGTGAGATGCGGGGGGGGGGGGGGGGGGGGGGGGGGGGGGTTGAGTATACATTTAAACAATCTTTAAGAGAACATATTTTATCTTTATTGGTTTGTAGTGTGCCTCAGTGCATCTGCACCACTCAAAGCACCTGCACCACTATTTGTTAGTAATACAGGGTGCAACAGGGCACTAATGAGTTATTGAAGATTTCAATTTGCTGTGTGTACTGTGTGTACTGGGGTGTAATTTAGAATAAATAGCACAGTACCATATCACACATTTAACATTATAAAACAAAAATAAAATATATAAAACATAAACCCGTATCTACACTGGACATATAATTACCTGGCTACAACATAATGAATCATTTTGCAATTGCAAGTTAATGAACAAAAAGCATTTTTCACTTTATTATAAACAGACAAAGAATGTTTTTGCCAGAACCCAGAAATAAGCTTTATCTAACGAGCAGAAGCAGGTAAAAAATAAGCTAATGGGCTGTTTAAATGGAGCAAAACACAAATTACATAAAATGAAAGATGTTTTGTTATATAAAAACGAAGCATTAATGGGAAGATGTACAATTAAACCAGTTTCCAGATCAACGGCTAATTACTAAATGCACTTGTAAAGGTTCAGCCACATGCGCACCTTTATTAAACAACGTCTAGTTTCCGGTCATTAATGTATTTCTGTTGAATTTCAAATAGTGGGTGAATCTTGTAATCTAATAAACAAATTAAATACAAAGCTAGCAAAGTTTATGTCATGGTCACCTTCTTCTTTCTTCATTTAATACATTTATGGAGCAAAGTGGACAGCAAGAGCAACAGTGACATCCACTGTTATTTTGGAGTATTGCTCTTTATACTTAGCAGGCAGGGAATACAGCATGTTGTTGAACATTTGTTCTGATTGGCAGGGTCAACTCATATACATATCTATCTGTGTATATATATATATATATATATATATATATATATATACACACACACACACACACACACAACACTACCTTAATGTGCCATAAATCTAGGGTAATTCACGGACGCATCTATGTGGGCATATCCACGACTTTCAGGAATCAAAAGTTTGTGCTCTAAAGGTAGCCATACACACATCAACTTTTGCATACAGTGTGATCGATTCCAAAACTCATTTTTGTGCTAAACAGTGGTTGTGAAACTTCATATCTTGCTCAAATAAAACTGCCTGGTAACCCTTCTGATTTAAATATGCTTGTGTAAGTACTAATAAAAAAAAAAAAGGATTGTTAGTAACCATTGGCAATTGAAGTCTAC
>CM070036.1:104694644-104705375 GCA_036250615.1 Ptychadena robeensis
TTTTGGACAGTGATTGCCCTATCTATTGGCAGTCTGATGCCGATAGTGCAAAGTGACCTAGATTGTGGTAGGTCCGCTTTAAATGCATTCTAAAATGACTACAGTAGCCTAATGAATGGCTACAAAACATGCACTTTAAGAAGAGTCTGTGGTCAACAAGACTAAAGCTTAAAGCGGATGAAAACTCTAGAAAAAAAAATATAAAAAAAGAAACATTTGCACAACTCTACATCCAGTCTTCATCCAGGGGCAGCAACCCCTAAAATAAATACTCACCTTTCCTGCTCCCTGCACCAATCCGGATCTCAATCCGGTGACGTTCCACCCCACCGTGTCACACGATTCAGATGTGGCTGGCTTCAGGCACATGGGGACATGGAAAGGTAGACGTCAGGAGTGACGACTAACCTGCCATGTCACTTGTCTCTTTATTTTTAAAGTTTTACCAGGTAAGTATTTTTTTTATTTTTACTTTGATCTTCGGGACAATAATAGAAGGCAGATGCAGAGGTGGTAGGTCTGCTTTAAGAATATTTAGAAGTCCTTAAATAATTAATTTAGGCCCCCATACACCTTACAATCTTACCATACAATTTCTGTACAATCAACTTTTGTTCTACCAAAACCATGTAATATGAGGAGCTTTCTAAACCTTCCAATCACTATGTATTCATGTATCAGGGAGGCCACAATACTACACAGTTTTTGGTAGATCTAAAGTAAATTGTATGGAGTTACCTAAAGGTGCATGGGGGGCTTTAGTAATTCTTCAAATCTTTTGATATTACAAAGATTATATAGCCTATACACAAGTAACAGATACATACATTTAATACCTACCAACCTGAAACATCTTCCCAGTTTGTGGAGTTGACGGCTCTATTTTAAGGGCCTTTCATATTAGCCATGCTCCGCTTGCAGTTGCACCAGCAAAAATTCGTTTTCAGAAACCTGCTTTTCCTATGGAAACCTTGAACCTAGCTGCCATGCTCTATACCGCACCAGAGCTGCAAGCCAGCTAGTGTGAAAGAGTCCTCAATCATTAGGCATTATTGCCTTCAAATGGAAACATGCCTGGTACACCAAACAAGACTGAGCCCAGGAGGAAAAAAGATGTCCCCCCAGCACCCACCAATTACCACCAGACAGAATACTTACCCACATGCCACAGACAGGATGCAGGCTTTTTCCCAGGTGAACTAGAACAGATACTACACTTCATTTTGGCCAAAAGACTGACCAGTTTACAGATAATTATTTAGAAAGTAAAAAGCTCTGTGTCTCTATCCCCAAACTTTGAGGCAGAATGAAAATAAAAAAGTGTTAGGTATAAGGTGATTGAGCAAAAAATAGACTTATTACCTTTAGAGATGTAACAAAAAGATCTAAAAATTTTATCATATTTACCTTTCGACTTTCAACAGCCTCCTGCACTGCGACCGGCACAGCATCTGGTATTTTCTTGCCTTTACCTGTAGCAGTACTTGGTCTGGGGGTGGTGTAAGAGCTAAAATAATCCCAACATTAAATATTAAGATAATGTGTCACAGTTTTTTTTACAAAACTCCTGATTAAAGCTTTACACTAAAGGGCCGCACATAAAATTTTTAATCTATACTGACTTGTATAACCATTTTATAATGAAGAGAGGACAGCAAGCATAGCTAGAAGACATTTTTCATTTTTTTAAAACTTGTTATAAATGATACTTCAAGCATTATGTAACACTTTAGTAGGGTAATGCACATTTTGTGTCATGCACATCGCCATAGGTTATGTGCCTCATAGTGATATATATGGATATATATATTGAATTAAAGGTTATGTGTATTGAACTTGGAGGACTGAGGAGGGCTGCTGCAGGACACCCAAAGGGCTGCATGCGGCCCCTGGGCCGCAGGTTGGGCATCTGGGCTTTACAGATATCCATTTGAGATAACCATTAAACTATGACATGAGTCTTTTCCAAATAATTATGTTGAATTCAAGATTCATATCACCTCCTGGTGCTCAGATTAGTTTGAGATCATTTGCCTGTTATGCTGTAGTAGAGGTATAAGAAGTTTTATGCATTAGTTGTACTCAGAACACACACTGTTTTGCACAAGTATGCATTAACGCATGTACCAAAAACGCATGTGCTTTGTACTTTACACATCCGCGTTTGTGCTTGCATTTGCCTTTTTGAACAAAGCATCAAAAATGCACATAGCAGGGACTTATAAAAAACGCATGCGCTAAAGCTACGTTTTAAAAAAAGTAACGCATGCAGTGTGAATGATAACATTGGTCTTCTATGAGAAAACGCAGTAGTGTAAAATCGCAAGCATTAAAGTGTGCATTTACAAAGACCTGACCTGATATAGTGTAAAAGGGCCCTAAAAAAATCCTTGAGATTTCACAGCATTGTTTGTGTTGCCATGTGCACTGCAATGGATGAAGAACATGATCAGAGCTGGGCCCCCACACATCTAGATGGACCCCAAGCTCTCGCCTCGATTTTCTTTTGAATGTCCTGACTTATGTGGCATACAGTCCTACACCTACAGGCAGTGTCAACTTTATATATACAATAGTCATTGCCCATGGTTTACAAACTAATATTTGAGAAATATAAACTATGGGTAACTAAACAATGATTTGTTGGTAAGATTTGATTTGATTTCTTGAAACTCTGTAATATGAAAACTCTGTGGTAGGTGTCTAGAATACCAGAACTAACAGAATTATAGTATGTTCTGGTGAAAATTTAAATATAAAAGCTGCCACTTTACACATGTTACCTAAGTAAGAAAATTGATTCATTTGCTTCTCCACCAAGGCCACTTTTAGGTCTGAAATCTTCTGGATTATCTAAACGAGATAATAAAAGATCATTTACAACATGTTTGGGAAAGGTTGGTGACAAAATATTAATGAGTGACTGGATTCAATAACTAACCAATCCTAAACGACTTGTATGTACTGCCAGGGCTCTCAGGCTGATCTTTTGTAGGTTTGTCTGTGCCATCACTGTTCATCCTGCATAAGCAAAGAGGGATATGCACCATTGTGTTATTGTAGTATACACAGTACTGGTGTAACATGAAAAGGATAATATTTACCTAGTGCATTCACCAACACAATAATAATAATATAGCCTAATAAATAGTCCATCACCTTCTTAAATTTAGAATTGGATACAGGAGTATATTTTATCACAAGGAAACTTTGGATGCAACCAGTACCCCTTTATACATCTCTAACTTCCAACAGTTGTGCACAGATGAAGCAATAGCTCATGAGAATGGAGGGATGGGAAGTATCTATCAATTGTTCTATCTATCCATCAACAAATTGGAAAAATTCAGTACACTAAAGACAGTTTTTACCTAAACTCTAAATTTACTTCTTTACTAGCAAGATTGCTTAGATTTGCAAGTTATTTATCGTGCAATGCCATCTTATGATCTAGATGTGATGTGATATTCCATATTTTTCAGACTATGAGGCGACACTTTTTCACCATTAATATTAATGGAGCAACTGCTATGCATCCCAGGAGGCAGAGATGTGTTCCATTCCCTCCAGCCAAGCCAAAAAGCAACTGCCAAGACAAGATCCTATCTGCATTAGCACTAGCAGGACCCATTCTCTGAACACACTGACCAACTTATGGAGAGACACATTTTGCAATTAGATAGCATGAGAGGTGTATTTACATTCTGCATTGAAATAAATACATTTTGTGACACAGACTCATATCTCCCATATGTAAAAAGCTGCTCATGGGTAAGTTGTTAGTGCCAGATTGTAAAATGTGTCTCTTCATAAGGTGGTCAGTGGGTTCAGAGAATGGGTGCTGCTATTGTATAAACAGATGCTAAAGTTTCAGCCCTGCACACTTTGCTGCAGTGAACTCCTGGTACTGGCCTTTTGGCTGGAGGAATATAGAGTGAATACTGCATGGTGCCTACTTTTCAATTGTATATTCAATTGAATCTGAATGGCTGTGTTTTTTCCCCAAATTTTTCTCTCCAAAACCTTGGGTGCGACTAATGGTCCCATAGTCCAAAAAATACGGTATATTGTATATATAACAATGTTACATACTTTTATTGGGTCTCTCCTTGTAAACCTTCCCTTTGTTTTATGCATCTCCTACCTGGCTTTATATATTTATATGTGTTTACTTGTCCATGAATTTTTCCTGTTCAAATTTTTTAAATAAACTTTGATTGCTTTAATGTGATATTTTAAATTATGGCCACATAGTTGAAAGCAATTGTTACAATTTATTTTTTGAGTCTATAGAAAAAAAACACAACAAGGATGTGTCCCATGTTCACACATCCTTAGCCAAACGAAGATGTCTTTTTGTTCAATACTCTCATTAGTATTACAATTTTGTACCAGGTAATTATTGTGGCCACACCACAAATGTGTTGCTTCTCTGTGCTTCTGCCAATTATTGCAACATCCAGCAGTCATATCAGGTGAGACAAAAGACCTGGGCACTGTCTGCAATAGTTGTGTGGGTTTCCTCCAGGTACTCTGATTTCCTCCCACACTTCAAAGACATGCTGCTAGGTTAATTGGCCTCCCTCACATATGACTGTGACACATGACTTTGTTAGTAAAATGTACAAGACTATGTTAGTTAGGTAGTTAGTTAGTGATGTGACTATATATATGCTTTGTAAGACACTGCGTAGTATGTTGGTGCTATATAAATATAGGATAAGTCCACCATTGTAGTACCTGATGTCCACCAGGAGATGGCAGCAATACATCTTGCTTCACACTTCTACCTTTGTATCTAGAAGTATAATAAGTTCCTGCATGCTTCTACTACAGGATTCCCTTAATTCAGGATCAAATGCTGCTAAGCTACAGACACCTGGTTGTGCTAAAAAAGTATATGAATATTAGATTTTGTCACAACACCCCACACAGTACATGGATTTCAGATATCTTGGATAATCTGTTAATAGGACCAATGTGCCTTATGGCCCGGCCTTTAAAAATAGTCTGTCTAAAGGCAAGGGAGATCAATGCTTTAGTGTCCACCAGCTGAAGCCTCAATTAGTTTAATCCATGGATTCAATACCTAAAAAATTACCTATCAAGGGAAAGTGTAAGTATCTAATACGCATACAACAACTCTGCCAGGGAAATCACATATTCTTGGATTAAAGACAAAAAATAAAATAAACCCCAAAAATCCCTACACTTGCAATACTCACGACTAGTGGGCCATAATGTTTTTTTTTTTTAGATAAAACAGAAAGGCCACACTTCTCTATGCAATGCTGCTGCTACGGACAGGAGACCCATCAAGATGAGCCTCCCAGTGTTACTGACAGTTTATTCTTATTCTGTTCATTCTGTCCATAAGGACAGGAGACACAGAGAGGGGAGGCTGATCTCTACATGTCCTCTCTCCATAGCAGAATAAACTGTCAATGACACTGGGATGGGGAGGCTCAAGAAGACACATACAGGTATATCTGTTGCGGGGAGGTGGGTACACTGACCCACCTTGGTGCTATAGCGCTGCCCATACCATAGTGCTGCTGCCACTGAGCCTGTGCTCTGGGTTTGCTGACAGCCGACACAGAAATAGGGGGTGAGGTGAGTCTGCAATGCATTGAAATAATATAAATCAGAAGGCAGTGCAGACTGTGACCGGCTGTCACATAGCCCATTGCTAGCTAGCTGTCTTCTACTCGGTGTTAGCTCATGGTGAAACCAGACCCCCGGCTGGCAGGAGTACAGGATGACACAGAGAGGAAGCACTGCTTTCTGATTTATATTATTTCAGTGCATGGCAGCCTTACCTCACCTGCCAACCAACCCCGAGCTCAGCCCCGGTGGCAGCGCTATGGTATAGGCAGCGCTAGAACACCAGCCCCTTCCCAGTGTCACTGACAGTTCATTCTGCTATGGACAGGGGACATGTCGAGATGAGCTTCGACAGCTACCTCTCTAAACATGAGTCAGCCGCCTAGATCACTGTGCCCGCACATAGGAGTACCAGGGGGTGGGGGCTCATCTCGACGGGGAGGCACATCGATAGAATGCCGAAGCAAGAGCATGTAAGAGCCGCCCTGCATAGGTGTCCTTTGTTCTCGTTCCCAGACAGGACATTTTTAAAAGAAATGATATATAAAACAATATAAATAAAAGTTTTTGTTAGTAAACATAAACATTCTAGGGCAGCTAGCGCATCTTTACATCTAGGTGACAAAAGCCTGAATGAAAAGACTACAGGGCCGGTTTTGGCCCTTGGGCCTTAGCTGTGCTAGAGTGATGTAAGAAGTTTTTCTTACTGTATTCAATCACTAGACTACTAAATCAATCCCCTATACAGCAGTATACATGCTATCACCATTCTCAATTCACATACAATGTGTGTGTTGTAGGCCTGCATTATATAGAGCAGGGCTACTCAAATATACATTTCAAAGGTCCAATTACCAAATTTCCATTTAGTCTGAGGTCCGGAGTTTGGAATTTTACCGTGCACTGCCGGCGGATCGGCAGTTTTCACAGCACTGACACGGTCTGCTAGACAGAAGCCTGACGTAGTTGAGTAAATATATATAAATATTCTCCCTATCGTCTTTACAGGACACAGTCTCAAACATATGTATTTAATTACTAGACAAGGGGCACCTCACAAGTATATATTGAGGGGTCAGTGGAGGGTGAAAGGGGTGGGATGGCCACTTTCTCTGCTCACAAAGCTTGCATTAGGAAATATTGATATATATTCAAGCTTTTATTAACCTTCCTGTGCAGGGCCACCATCAGAAATTTCAGAGCCCCATACTAGGTACTTTTTCGGGCCCCCTACCACTAGCACTCCCTTTCCCCCCAGCCTGAGCCCTCCAGAGAATGCCTATCTAGGTGTGCATATAACTTTTTAGTGCGCTCCTCAGATGAGTACCAGGAGATGGTGTTTGGTATGCACACCATATGTAGGGTGGTCTCCCTCACTGTCCTCTGCGTCAGCTTCCTGCATGGTAGATTCTGCTGCAGATGGACCTCCCTGTTCCTGATTGAGCCTCCGATTAGCTGTCTCCATCCACAGGCCACCAGCTCAAATGTAACCCCAAGTAATGTTTGAACCCCCAGATCTCATAGTCAGATTTTACTCTTAGTTCTGTTTAACTCCACATCCGCTATTGGATCCACGGGCTTCCGTCAAGCCTCCACCAGCCCCTGGACCAGGTCTCTGATGGGCTGTGGACCACAAAGCCTTTACCTGCTCGGCAGATGCTGTGTACAGACATCTGCCGATGAAGAGTTTCAATGTTCTTCACTATGTTCAGCCCTGCATCAGCGGAAAGGCTCAGTGCTGTGAGAACAGCAATAGCATAGCGGAGAAGGAAACCCCCATCATTGCCCCAGCGCCGTTGAGCATTGCAACAAAATCTCTGTGTTCATAACAGGGATTTTAGCAGACATGGAGCTAGGGCTTTACATATGCCTACTCCCTGACTTTCACCCCCCAGATGCTCCGACACCCTTTTTAGATTAGTAATTTACAATGTGACACCACGATCTGCAACCTTTCATAGATGTTTCCCTGAAGTTATCCCAGTGACAGACATTGTATGCGTTAACCAATAAAAACTGAAAAAACTTGGCAATCTAAAAAATGAGACAATCCAAGCACTCTATGATAGGGGGGGTTTAGTAGGAAGAATTGTGCTCAGGGACCTGAAAATTTGCATGGATGTAGTCTCAGGGGTTAACTGGTAACCCCCAAAATGTCAAGGTTCTTCAGTGAGCCTGGATGGGCATTAGCTCCTCTCCTTCGCTTCTGAGTATAGAGAGGAGGAATGAGCCGCCGGTCCACATGTGACCCTATTTGGGGTCCGCCTATTGAGTACCCCAGATATAGAGCTTTCCAGAATTAAAGAGAGCAGGAGTGCTCCGGATGAGCAGGGTTCAGGTAAACAATCCTCTGTTTATGTCACACCCTAGGTTTAAAAAAGCATTTACTGTATTTTTCACAGAAATAGAAAAAAACATGGTTTTAAAAAGAAAATAAATAAACAATATGGTAACTCTTGTAGAGACATCCCCGTTGCAATAGAATTTGGTGTTTAACTTTATAGTTACTATTTACTGACTTAGCTACCAGTTTAGAGCTACCTGGATAGAGGTAAAACAAACTCATCATTACACAAAAGGAATGTTTGAGGGGGTAAGGTTTAGTGATGAGCGACTAGGCAATATTCGAATTCGCGTAATTTCGTGAATATCCGCCATAATATTCGATTCCATATTCGTAATCTTGAATATCCGCACTTACGACATGAATTGCGATCTAACAATCGCAATTGCAACCCAATATGCGCAATGCATGCAAGTCAATGGAGAATGGCGGAATTCGAAATCGCGATTATCCGAGAAAGCGCAATGCGACCACATATGCGCAATACATTGAAGTCAATGGAGAATGGCGAAATCCGAAATTGCGATTATCCGAGAAAGCGCAATGCGACCAAATATGCGCAATACATTGAAGTCAATAGAGAATGGCGGAATCCGAAATTGCGATTATCCGAGAAAGCGCAATGCGACCAAATATGCGCAATGCATGCAAGTCAATGGAGCTCGGATATTCGACTGGGAGAATATCCGTCATTTCCGTTTTAAAAAATCGCATTGCGATTATATAATCGCGATCCCATTCATTGGATGGGTGCAATGGATCGCGATTATAAAAGCGCAATAAATCGCGAAAAATCGCGATCGCGTCGGATATCCGATTATATATTCGCGAAATAGCGGTATTCGAGCTAAATATTCGAAAATCGAATATTCGAGCTCAACACTAGTAAGGTTATACAGGGAGATGTACTCCGCTATGCATTGTGGATGTGGATGTAAATAAAATGACAAAACTGGCTATACAGAATCCTCTACAATTCCTCTGCCAGCTAGCACAGGAAAGATTTATGCTTTTTATCTGGGCACTAAACTACTTGACTGGATTTTTGCTTTAAAACTTATGAGTTGTGTGAATATCTGTACAAACAGCATCAAAAATACCATTATCTTTCCAGGCCATAAACATTAACAGTCAGACAAAATATGAAACGCTCCAACACATCAATTCCACAGTAACACCAGACTAATAAAACATGACACGGCTCATAGTTTTTAATGACAACCAATGCAAAGGAGGCCTTGTGATCCTATTCTTTCCTTAGATATTTGAGAAGTTACCTCACAGATGTATCTCAGATATAGTTCATACAAGGGGTTTTCTAGGTATTTCAATCAGTTTATATGAGATTGTGCTATGGAGCATGCATGCTGATCTAAGTCAAGGAAGCGATCGGTTTTAAACCAATCACACTGTCGATCAACCGATGTTAAGGCCCCCATACACGGGTCGGATTACGACCGGATTCCGGCACGATCGATTCCGGGTGCGTGCACGCAAATCGATCGTGCCGGAATCGTGTGCAGCCCACCTTGTCCGATCGATCGCATCCGATTGATCAGGGGCTCAGAATCGGATCTGACAGAGAACCAACATGTTGGTTCCATCAGATTGATTCTGCACAGATCAGGGGGAGTTGCCATTTGTGAGGTGGAGTCGGAGATGGAATCGGACACGGAATCGTCCCGGAATCCCTTGGACAAGGTGGTATGCAGCGATCGGATTCTCTTAATTGGCCGATCGATCACACCTCCGATTCCCGGCAGAATCGTCGGAATCGATCGGATGGGTGATCGAGCAGCCATGGAATCCGACTGTGTATGGCTGGCTTTAGACTCGTACAAAGCAATCAAATCTAAAGGAAGCCATACATGAGGCGATTCTGCCTCGATAGATGAGGGATCGACTGCAGCTGGATGACGTCATCCCGCTAAAGCTGGCCTCTCAGCTGATAGGCGAGCACCCTTTCTGTGCCGGCCATTACAGTAATGGGATCGGGCCGGGAATTTACCGACCACGGGTGATTCCTGGTCTATCGAACCATGGATGACTGGCTTAAGAAGCCTTTTAGTTGCATAATAATTGGATTCTGGCGTACCGGATGATGCAGAAGGGGTGGTGCCAGAATGAAATCAGAGGGTGAGGCGGGATAGAGGATCGCCACTGGTTTCAGAACCACATGTAAGTTTTGATGATCCCAACTCGGCCAGAGTTAGTTTTGTAAACTCTGAACGAGCTGGGCTCATCTCAACCGTTTGGGGGGTAAAGCCATTTAACCTCCCTAGCACTCTTGCAAGGTCCAGATTTCTGTACCAAAAGCGCACCATAGACTCTAATGGAATATTTTAATGCTATAGGCCTGAAACTTCCCAAAATCTGTCTGTACAAGGGTCTAGAAGACATCCTGAATATAATAATGTTTTAAACACACAATTATTTAGAAAAAGTACAAAAAAATTAATAAAAGGTATAATTTGACTGATAAAATCTTTTAAATACTTATTTGGTATGATAGATTTTAAAAACAGTATGTATTCCTATTTATGTTTTGTTTATAATAACATTTTTATTACAATTGGAAATATGTTTTGTTTTTATTTTACTTTAAATTGTATTGGATATAGTTATCACTGTATCCAATACAATGCCCTTTGGCACTCTCTGAAAGGGTTAACGTCAAAGAGCACATCTTGAAATCACACTGGGGGTGATTTTCCAGATGCTCTTTGAAGGTAACCCAATTTGCATTTGAATGTCCCGCAGACAACCAACCCCCCCCCCCCCCC
>CM070036.1:104705415-104725073 GCA_036250615.1 Ptychadena robeensis
GGGGGGGGGGGGAGAGGGATGACATTGGTTTCAGTGAAGAAGCCAGCTTAGAGCATCGGATCCACCGGGACAGCACATAACTATATGTGCTGCCGGGGATCTGATTTTTGCCTGACGACTCCATCTCATCCACTGCAATACTGACAGGCGTTGGACGAGATGGAGCCGTCAGAAGCGCTAGGGGGGTTAAAGTAGGCATATACACAAACCTGTTATTTGTCACTAGGCAGTTCCATTCTGTAGAAAAAGTAATTCCCATCACTCTTCATTCCCAGCATTTGTTTATGAAAGAAAAAAGCAGAGAGATCTAGATGTGATCCCCTGAATGCATGAAGCATGTAGTCATAGGGCCCTTTCACGCTATAAGTGTTTTTTAAAGATATGTGTTAACGCAAAAATGCATGCGCTAATGCATGCAGTGTGAATGGTACCACTGGTTTCCTATGAGAAAACGCAGTACTGTCAAAACATGCTTGTCAAAACCTACCCTTTTACAAAAACACAACAGGCCTATAGGATGGAAGGGCCCTTATTGTCATTAAGGATACTAAGTTCCAACCCAAAGATGGTGGTTCCTCCTACCCCAAATCCAACATCTTATGTGGTGACGGTCAAATGCAGATCGCTGAACAGAATCGTATGAAAGAAACCTTAAAATGCCAAGTCATCTCAGCAGCAGCAATAATGCCTCATTTATTGTGGGCAAGACATTAATCCATTATTTTTAAACTAATTATGTTTTCTTTATATTTTTTATATATATATATATACAGTATATATATATATATATACAGTATATATATATATACCGTAGACTATAAGGCGCACCCAGTTTTTAGGGCAGGAAAAACAGAAAAAAATATTTAATAAGTTTTCACATCAATTGGGTTAATGCAATGAATTCAGTGAATGGAATATCCAATTCAGCCAGCAGGTGTCACTAGCAGCAGTACACTCTCAGCAGAACACTTCATTTTCCACACTGATTGGCAGGAGGAAGGGGGGCCGGGCGGTCTCCTACTCTCCTCTGCTCTCAGTCTCTGCCGATGTTGCAATTACTGTGTCCGTGGGAGCTGCAGAGTGCTTGCAGTTCCCACGGACAGGAGAGAGAGGTATAGATGATCATCTATATCTCTCTCTTCATTGCTTATGGCAGCAGAACTTTGAGCTCTGCTGGCATAGGCAAATACACAGTTCAGATGAGAGAGCCAGACATCGCCCCCGGCATCTCACATCTGACAGCTCCTCCAGCTCCCCGGCTTATCTCCGTGCTGGGAGAGCTGGTGGGAAGCCAAGGTGCGACCACAGGCGCCGCACATTCAGACGATAAGACGCAGGCACTTTATGCCCCCAATTTTGGGGGTGAAAAAGTGCGTCTTATGGTCTGAAAAATACGGTAAATTGTACTAATTGTAATTGTACTAATATATATAATTGTAGACAAATCTTAGACAGATTTTTTTTCTTATTTTAGTTCAAAAGAAATTTATTACAATGAAATGTAAATTAAACAGAGATACAGTTGAATTGCAGACTTTCAGTTTTAATTCAGGTGGTTTAACATAAGATTTCATGGAAATGTGAGGAACTAAATCCTGTCTATATAACCAACACTGCATTTCAGGGGCTCAAAGGTAATTCCCATATTTTGATTGTACAACTCACTTTTTTTACCATTAAAATCAATGGGAAAGTGTCCCTGTGTCTTAAGGTCTGAGTGTTTTGGTTTAGTTTTTCTTGTGTTTTTAGTCCCAACCTTCCTGAGAGCCATTTCTATGCACCACAGGAGGCAGAAATGTGTTTCATTCCCTCCATCCAAGCCCAAAAGCCATCGCCAAGAAGAGATCTTATCTGCATTAGCACTAGCAGCACCCATTTTCTGAACACACTGACCAACTTATGGAGAGAGACATTTTACAATTAGATAGCATAAGTTGTGTATTCACATTAACATTCTGCATTGCAATAAATACATTTTGTAACAAATCTCCTCCTATATGTAAATAGCTGCTCATGCGTAAGTCGTTTGGTGCCAGATTGTAAAATGTTTTCCTTCGTAAGTTGGTCAGTGTGTTGAATATGAATCTGTTGAATATGATAGTTATAGTTGTAGAATCTTATAATTGTATTTTGTTGGTTAATATAATGTTATTAGTTAGAATTGTATTGGTTTAAATATAGAATGATACAATGTCTTTGTTTGCGGTGAGAACAAAGGTCTGACCTGGGGTGTAATGTCTTTTGAAATGTAATTACCATACCCTGTGGAAAGGTATTTAGCATATACCTGAAATGGCACTGGGTGGAGGAACTCAAATCTATTTAGCAATACGTAGAACAATAGATTCCCTCTTAGTATGCGTAGAGTTATCCAGTAAGACAGGAAATACCTCTTTTGGCAAATCCTGGGAAAATCCAAATCTAGAAGTTTCACATACTTATGAGAGATAGATATGAACTTCAAAGGGATTTTGGGTATAAGAACAGGAGAGCAGCTTGGGAGAGAGAGCTTGGGGGAGATCAGCCAAGACAGTGTAGGAAGCCACACAGAACTGAAGCCCAGCGAGTCCACCAAGACAGCAAACCAGGTATACATGCTAATGTCTGATTCATAGTGTGCCCAATTGTATTAGTTTCGTGTATTATTTTATGTTTATGAATACATTGTTGCAGCATTCTGTAATATTATACACAATAAATGTTTTTTTTACTCAATTATTCTGTGTAACTTTTTCTGGCGGCCGCCTTCCGAACCTACATAAGGAATATGTTATTGTTGAATTAATATTCATATCCTAATTAGGCATGATTATTATTTTCCATAATATTCATTTTCTTACAAGTGTGTTCAGAGTATGGGTACTGCTAGTGTATAGACACGTGCTAAAGTTTCAGCCCTGCAGTGAAGACCTCCCTCCTGGCCTTTTGGCTGGAGGAATATAGAGTAAATACTGCATGGTCCAGCCCTGACTACTTTGCTGGAACATTCTGTATATTCACTTGACATTTGAATTGCTGTGTCAAATTTTTTCTCCAAAACTTTCAGTGCGTCTTATAGTCCGAAAAATATGGTAGATAAATAAAAAAAAATGCTGGCAATAAACTCATGGAAATCACCAGACGGTGGGTTTCCTTCTTTTTAATGCCTTTACTGCAGTGTCTGTTGCTGTATGTTTGTGGGACTTTCTATCTGAAGTTTAGTCTTTATTAAGTTAGATACAGCTCAATTTGGGTCAGACCAGGTGACTGGCTTTGCCATGTACAGAACCAAAATTGTAAATAGTTTGTCTCTGTCTAAATCCTAGGTGCCCAACCTGAGGCCCAGGGGCCGCATGCGGCCCTTTGGTTGTTGTTCGGCGGCCCCCCTTGGTCCTCCCCATGCGGCCTCCAAAACCTAACCTGTGAAGTGGTCACACACTGACAGCTTTCCTAATCCACTTTGGTGGTCCTACATCAGTAAAATTGTCAATGTTGACCACAGAAACCAGGTCTACATATGAGCGCTGCACCCAGGGGCAGGAGGGGGTGGTTTTGACTGCCTGTCGAGATCTGGTCCACCACCTGCTGAGATATGTTGATGAGGGTCTGGATTAATGTTATGTGCGGCCCTTTAGTGATGCAGAGGGCCGCACTTGTGGCCCTGCATATCATCTCGGTTGCCCACCACTGGTCTAAATATTTATGAACCCAATGACTTGTAACTAAAGATTGTGAAAAATGTTATGGTGACCCCATAGGATCCCACATATGCAGCCAAAAAATTATCATTGCTAACAAAAGCAAACTCATAACTGAGCATTGCAGGTTCCAAAATGATATTCCTACAAAAATAACTGTACACAGCATGTGTTATTGTTATACGCTGAAAATAAACATTCAAAAGCATGATCATGACAAATGAAAGTCACTTGACACCCATATTAACATAATGTATATTGGACAGCATGATTGCAGTTAACTTGCAATTTGTTCTTCATCTGCACAATAGCAGAAACAATGCTATTACAGTTGGTGCTATATGAGGACTGTTAACACATCCAAATGTCAGTCCGGTTTCGGGTAAAGACTAGGCTGTCTCCATCTCAGAATCTTCCCCGGCCTCCAACGTATCTGTGTATTTCATGTCTGAAGTCAGCAGAACCAAACAAGCTTGAGGCTTGCAGGAAGGTTACTGACCTCCCTCTGTTAAAGTTTATTCTACAGAACACGGACGCCAGATCTTCTGAAACCAATGACGCACACTACATGTTTTACAATCAAGAGTCCAAATAAGCGCTGGTCACCCTAAAGCAGTCCTTGTTTTTTTCTGAAAACATCTACAATATTTTGCTATGTACAACTTTATAATAGCTTTCTAAAGATCCAATTCACTTTTGTCTTTGAACACATTGCAAATTTTGACTGAGATTGTTGATAGAGGTTAACAACTTCTGTACAGTCACTCATATTTGCAGCTACAAAACAATGGGTAAAGCCATGTATACACAGTTCGATTTTAGCGTTCGATCGATCTAAAGTTTACATCAATCGAACTTAAATCGTATGCTGCACACTTGGTTAGATCAGACATGTTGGAAAATGTTCACAGATTGCACAAGGATCTAACTAAAATAGTAGCATTTTGTTTGTTGGTCGGGTCGATTGTATTCGATGAACACATTTATGACTGTGTTTTTTAATTGAAACTAAAATCGTTGATTTTTGTCGTATTACGGTC
Source organism: Ptychadena robeensis (assembly GCA_036250615.1). NCBI lineage: Eukaryota > Metazoa > Chordata > Amphibia > Anura > Ptychadenidae > Ptychadena > Ptychadena robeensis. Next base: position 104,710,133 of record CM070036.1, read on the forward strand.
GTATTGGTTCTACTTTGGATTTGATTATGATCGGTGTCCAATAAAAAGATCTAGATTGAAAATTTTAGCTAAAATCGAACCTTGTATGCCTAGCTTAATACAACCCACTGACCTAAAGTCTGTGGATTGTTTACACAATCTACCCAGGTCATTGTGCAATTCCCTCCAGCCAAGCCAAAAAGCCACTGCCAAGAAGAGATCTTATCTGCATTAGCACTAGCAGTACCCATTTTCTGAACACACTGACCAACTTATGGAGAGACACATTTTACAATAAGATAGCATGAGTTGTGTATTTAAGTTAACATTCTGCATTGCAATAAATACATTTTGTAGCACAGACTCATATCTCCTCCCATATGTAAATAGCTGCTTATGGGTAAGTTGTTCAGTGCCCGTGCTATAGGTTGGTCAGTGTGTTCAGAGAATGTGTACTGCTAGTGTATAAACACATGCTAAAGTTTCAGCCCTGACACTCTGTTGCAGTGAAAACCCCCTCCTGGCATTGACCTTTTGGCTGGAGGAATATAGAGTGAATACTGTATGGTCCAGTCCTGACTACTTTGCTGGAACATTCTGTTTATTCACATATTCATATCTGAGTGGCTGTTTTTTCCCCCTAATGCATCCAATTGTCCAGTGCATCTTAAAATGCAATAAATATGGTATGGCACATGGGAACAAAATACTCCCTGCACCAGGTTTAAATCCCTGCTATAATGGTACTGTCAGAACGTGCCTGCTGTCTTCCAGTAATGTGTAGGGCAATAAAAAGTGAGAGAGGTTTAATTAGACATTAGGACAGAATGCTGGGGAATTTAAAGCAAACATTAGCTAAACTCTTCACCAGAAGTTTGAGGTTTTAAAAGATTGCTTTTCTGCAGTTCTGCAAAAATCTTTTTCAAATAGAATCAGCCATATTTTCAACATGACATCATCCCTACAGTTGCTAACATGCTATAAACATCAGCAACAGAACAAAGACATTTCTAGAAGTGAAGGAGGTACACTAAACCTTGCATACCACAGCACCGTGCAACAAGCTTGTTGGATAGTCAGACTGATCACGACTAGTTAGGAATCATTTATTACATATATGGCTTAAGCTAGGCATACACAGTTTAATTTTAGCGTTCGATCGATCTAAAACGATTAAAGTTTAGATCAATCGGATTTAAATCGTATACTGCACACAAGGTTTCGATCTTTGAAAATTGTTCGATACCAATCAAAACATTGATGGGAAAATGATCGGACATGTTGGAAAATGTTCATCGATTGTACAACGATCAAACATTGACATGACACATTTATATATGACTCTTTCCTTTGTTTTGTGATCCAAACTAAAATCTGCGATTTTGGTCTTATTCTGATCGAACCTTCCATGTGGATCTACGTTGGATTAGCTTATGATCGGTGTCCGATGAAAATATTAAGATCTAAAATCGGATTGGAAATTGATCGTACTAAAATCGAACCACGTATGCCTACATTCAGGCTGTTAAAACCTAAGTGTTTCCAAGCTCAAGTGAATATAATAATTTCATAGACTGCTGTGAATTGTTGGGAAATGTTAAGACAACCCTCAGCTGCAATTATAACTGCTGTTACAAAGTTAATCAACCACCTTGCACACGTGGCGCACCTTTTTTGTTTTAAAAATGCCGCCACGGGCGATCGCGGCAGAACATATTAAATGTCATGATTTTTTGCTCTTCAGGAGGTCCCACTCTTTGGTGCCTCCTACCCCCTATGTCTTTTGCGTCACCGGTGGCGCAATCGGGGCAGACCCGGAAGAATCGTCAATCCAGAGACAGGTAAGTCTGCCCACAGTTATCTCAGGTATGAGGTTATTCTAAGTAATTATTTTGAAAAAGTGACCATACTCAGTGGAATTCTTACCAAATAGTATTATTATTATTATTAACTTGTCATTTTATATCCGAGAGTCATTTTATTAACTGTCTCTCAGAAGAGCTCACAATCTAATGTCCCTGCTATAGTCACAAGTCATTAACACAGTCCAAGAAGAAAAATTGCTAGCGATCACCGTGCCGCGATCAGAAACACAGGAGATCGCTTAAGTGGGGACATAGCCTTAGAATACTTTTTTTGGGGGGTGGTAGACAATGAACCTGCAAGTATGTCTTTGGAAAGTGGAAGGAAACCATAATACCAAGAGGAAACCCACACGGACATGGGGGGGGAACATACAAACTCCTTGTAGACAGAGCCCTGGCTAAGATAAGCATGGCCAGAGTACTAAATCTCTGTATGAAATGTAGAGTTGGGATATATACAACTATTTAGTAGCATGAATGTGTCACAATTCATATTATTCTGGTGGTAACTACTGAAAAATCAAATTGGCCATGAATTGAAATACAAATATCATACCCAGGGCTGCGGATAGTCTGTTCCGGGCCTCCAGAGAATGCATCTTTCCAGAAGGAGTGCTGCAATAATTCAGTCCATGTAATCCTAGTAAAAAGTTCACAAATCTTTAGATACATCAAAGACACTGGCATAGGAAAAAAATATTAACAGTGCACTAAGCCATCATGTTTCACTGCAGTGTAAAGGCGGAGCTTTTCTTTTTAATTTTAAACTTTAGATCTAATTTGAAAAAAGAACAAAACACATAATAGGTTTTAAAAATGCAGATTTTGTTATGTTTAATTAGAATTCTCCTGTCATTCCCTGCATGGAAGTGCCCAGGCTGCATGACCAGCACTAGCAGCCAATCACGCGACAAACAAAGCACGGTAGCACTTTTCCACATTTTGCCACATTACAGCCACAAACATGAATCAATTTTATTGGAATTCCGCGTGAAAGACCAACACAAAGTGGTGTACACGTGAGAAGTGGAACGAAAATCATACATGATTCCATGAAACGCTATGTGTGGCAGAAACACTGCACATCACTCTGAACACACCATCCCCACTGTCAAATATGGTGGTGGCAGCATCATGCTCTGGGGGTGCTTCTCTTCAGCAGGGAAAGGGAAGCTGATCAGAGTTGATGGGAAGATGGATGGAGCCAAATATAGGGCAATCGTGGAAAAAAACCTCTTGGAATCTGCAAAAGACTTGAGACTGGGGCGGAGGTTCACCTTCCAGCAGGACAACGACCCTAAACATAAAGCCAGGGCAACAATGGAATGGTTTAAAACAAAACATATCCATGTGTTAGAATGGCCCAGTCAAAGTCCAGATCTAAATCCAATCGAGCATCTGTGGCAAGATCAGAAAACTGCTGTTCACAAACGCTGTTCATCTAATCTGACTGAGCTGGAGCTGTTTTGCAAAGAAGAATGGGCAAGGATCTCTGTCTCTAGATGTGCAAAGCTGGCAGAGACATCCCCTAAAAGACTGGCAGCTGGAATTGCAGCAAAAGGTGGTCCTACAAAGTATTGACTCAGGGGGCTGAATAATTACGCACACACCACTTTGCAGTTATTTATTTGTAAAAAATGTTTGTAATCATGTATGATCTTCGTTCCACTTCTCATGTGTACACCTCTATGTATTGGTCTTTCACTTGGAATTCCAATAAAATTGATTCATGTTTGTGGCTGTAATGTGACAAAATTAGGAAAAGTTCAAGGGGGCTGAATAATTTTGCAAGCCACTGTATATACAGGGGTGCAAATAACTTTTTTTAGTAAGCTCCTCAGATGGAAACCGGGAGATGTTGGTTGGTACTCACCTCATATGTAGGATGGTCTTCCTCACTGTCTCCCTCACTGTCCTCTATATCAGCACCCTGCATGGTACGTTCTGCTGCAGATTGACCTCCCTGTTCCTGATTGATTAGCTGTCTCCATCCACAGGTCACCAGCTGGCTTTGGGTCAGATGTAAGTCTCACAGTACAACACAGAGCTGACAGCGGTCACAGAAGTGGAGACGCCTGCTCTGACCTTTACCATACAGTGGATATACACCCCTGGTAAAATGTTAGGTTCCCGTGCTGTACAAAAAATAAAATTTGGTGTTCTTTTGATGATGTGCAGTATTATTTTTGTGCCAAACATATATTTGGAATTATTGCCAAAAAGTTTCATCAGACCATAACACCTTTCTCCACATGCTTTTGAGAGACTTCAGATGCGTTTTTGCAAAATGCAGCCTGGCTTGGATGTTTTTCTTCGTTATTAAGGCTTTTGTCTTGCCACTATACTATATAATACTGCACATCAGCAAAATAACACCATACCCCCAGTGAAGCATGGTGGTGGCAGCATCATGCTTTGTGTCTGCTTTGCTTCAGCTGGAACTTAATTAAGATAGAGGAAATGATGAACAGTTCCAAATACCAGTCAATATTGGCACAAAACCTTCAGGCTTCTGCTAGAAAGCTAACATGAAAAGGAACATGCTCTTTCAGCATAACAACGACCCAAAGCATACATTCAAATCAACAAAGGAATGACTTCACCGCAAGAAGATTCAAGAAAATAAAAGTTTTGGAATGGCCCAGCCAGACCTGAATCTGATAAAAAAAATCTGAAATCTGAAGGAGATATCCTTGCAATCTGACAGATTTGGAATGTTTCTGCAAAGAAGAGTGGGCAAATGTCAAAATGTGCCATGCTGATAGACCCAAAGAGTGCTGTAACACAATCAAAAGGTGCTTTAACAAAGTATTAGTTTAATAATGTGCACTCTTATGCAACCACATTATGTTATTTTTAAATGTTTCTTCCCTCCACCTAAAGATTTCAGTTTGTTTTTATTGGAGTGGTACAGTGTATAGGTCACAGAAATGTGGAAAAAGTTTTGAAATGATTTATCTTCATCTCATATTTGTATAGCACATGAACCTGACATTTTACCAGGGGTGTGTAGCAAAGGCAAAGGGACCAAAGAGACCAAACCCGAGCCTGAACCAGAGGACACCTCAGGATGTCGGTAAGCTAGTCAGCAGCACTGAAAGCAGTAGTGTGGGTCCCTAGAGGGAACAAGTGTGATGTAGCACAAAGATGGCCCAGCCACATATCACACCTTGCAGACCCCCACTCACCAAAATCCATAAGACACTTGCCCAACTGTACTCCGCCGCGATTGCCGGTGGCATGAGGTTTTCGTGCCATGAAAAATGGCGCAAAAACCTCAAACCGCCCAGAGGGTTAAGATAGTCAAAATGACTTTTCTTAATGTAATGGTCGAATTCTCTTTCAGTTAAGCCCCCCACACACGTTTTGAAAAACTGATGATCTCCCGGCAGATCAACCACATGTGACGACGTCATCACGAGCACCTGGACCTGCCGAGAATCGGCTGGGCACACTTTGTGTGCTGGCACTTACTTTGGATGGGGACTGGTCCCTATCAAAGTAATGCAAACGATCTAAGAATTACGGACATGTCTGTAATGGCTTAGATCAATCTTGCAGCTGATTTCTGGCTGTATTACAACTTTTAGCTTTAGATTAGAGGCCGATTGAGTGAGCGAAATCAGCCGCTAATCTAAACAACATGTTTGGGCACCTTTATTGATTGTTTAATCTGCTATCTTTTTTCATGTATAAGCTTTCCTAAGGAAGCAGTCCTTGGTAAACAATTGGCAGACATTGTTGGTTCACCCATAAAGGTCATCCTACCTTTTCAAAGGGTCCTTCTGTAGCAAACCTTTAAGCAACGATTGGAACTCAGAAGATGGCTTGGCAGATGATAAGCCTAGCAAAAAAACAGAAACATTAGATAGCTATTTTATATACATTATTATATATATTATTTACTAAAATTCAGTTTGAATCATTTACAAATACAATAGATTGCTAAAGTATACATAACTCATAATCTGAAATTATAATAGTAGTATGGTGTCAAGCTGGTAAGGTTGTAGCCTCATCCCAATGATACATATAACAAAAAATGGATGGTAGGGGAAAAGAACCCTACCTGGGGATTTTAATGGCTACTGGAAAGAGAAGTGTTCCAAACCAAGAATATGGCTAAAAGCATAGTGTTTATTTCACAAGATTTATAGGATGATCTTTTTGGATATGGAATAATGTGCCACCACCTGATGTAAATGGAGATAGATTTGTGATTTTATTTAGGCTGCACTGAACGACCCGTGTTTCATTTACAATTGGATATATTAAAACCTTACTGACTGGCTCCCAAACAGCTGTACCGTGACTCACCTAGACCCTGAGGAAATCCTTTACATGGACGAAACACGTTGGATGAGTATCTGGGAGAGTATAATTTCTTTTGAAATAATATACATATATATATTTATAAATAAATAAATCAGTCCGGAAGTTTGTGAAGCTTAAATGTTTCCAGTGATTTGTATACATTTTTTTCACACATTGCTTTATGTCGAGCTCATGGTGGGCTCATGTAGAGCATGATCATTTTAATCTTGTGACAAACACTATGCTTTTAGTCATATTCTTGGTTCTGAACACTTCTTTTCAGTAGCCATTAAAATCATAGAGATGGCCGAGGTAGGGAGAAGGTCTCAGGTAGGGTTCTTTTCCCCTACCATCCGTTTTTGTTATATAACTCATAATCTGTTTGCAAAAATTATGTTGAAAGCTAGAATGGCTGAATGTTTTAAAATGCGACCCTTTACAGATTACAGATGTACATTTCAAAAACATATTACAAACAAATGCAGAAAAAAAACTTAATTAGCTTTGCAAATATGATGACTACTAAAACACTAAAACCACTGCTTGTGCTACACAGTGCACCCAATCAGCATCATACCGCACTATAAACAATAATGTAAGGATAGATATGATCATTCCCTTCATTCTAATTCCAGCAGTAAATATGATTTCTAGGCTCAGTGACTTGGAAAGTAAGATATCAGCATCTAGTTATGAAAGCTCACACCTTCCTAACTCTTATTGGCGACACTGAATCAGCTATTAGATTGTGATTAGGTTCCAGCTTGCTGGAACACTGAAGATTTCTGTTCTCTATAATGTAATTTTATGGTTGTTGGTTTATTATAGTTTGTCTTATCTAATCTGTAACGGCTTCAAAGAATTTAGTAACAATCCGGGGAAACCGAAAAAGGAGAATCTGATGAGCTTTCTCTGGCACTTTTTCTGCTTTATTTTTACATTTAAATGTGGCTACAAGTAAGTGACTAGAATTAGGAAAATCACTTACCTTGTTAGAATGTGCCAGGTGAATTTAGAAATCTATTGAAAGAATAATTGTACTTTACCTAACGTAAGCCCATTAACCATCCCTACCATCCCTATGCTACATACAGCTTGTAGCATAGTGCCACCCCACCATATAGACCCGGCATTGTTCCTGTCTTTTCCTTGTACTGGCACGGTTGTATTGTACTGTACATGTGTAGATTGTGCTCAAATAAACTGAAGATCTATCACTTCTAAAGTCAGCAGGCATTGAGCCTTTGCGTTAGGACCCATGGAAAATAATGTGTGCATTGGAAAGATGGCAATAACATCCTACTTAAATACTTTTGCAAATACTTAAGCTGAAGTATTAAATGTAATGAAACCTAATCTGTCTGCTCAGCCCGGACACACTGCAATTGTCAATCTTTAATCACAAGCAGAGAATGAATGGGTATGTGTAACAGAAAAGTGTCACTGAAAGTCTATGTGTGACCTGAGGTAGGATTGCAAAGGATAACTCTATTACATGGACAGGAGAAGCACTGCTTCTATTAGAGAAACCTCCACCAGTATACAGCATGCACATCTAAAAGGACAAGGGTGAGCAAGGATTTGGGTGGGAAAATGAGTTGCAGGTTTGTTATTCAATCCTCAATCCCCACATTACCACATTGATGCCCCTACTGCTCTTAGTTTGCACGGACCTTAGCTATATTTCCATTGCGCTACCAGGTCCATCCCCACCCCCTGCACCAAGCACATTCCTTGGCGGGGATGCAGATGGACCTGATCCGCATTACCTGTCTGCAGCAGAATCTGTTCTCACTGTGTTCTGCCAATCCGCAGTCCAAACGCTGCTGCAGACAGGTAATGTGGATCAGCTCCGTCTCCTACCACCAGGTATGTGATCCACCTATGCAGCAACTCTGACAAGGCTACAGCTCTGATCAGATAGGTGTTACCTGCCTATAGACAAGACACAGTACAAAGGATAAATAACTTGCTTGCTTATGGGTTATTGCACATTAGACCTACTTCTACTGCAATGCAGCACAGCTATCATTAATGCAAGGTACACAGGTTTCCATAGAAAACCAATGTACCTTGCAAACTGGCCCTGTGTTTGTATTTGCGTTAACGCCCAAATGTTGTGCATTACCACAAACACCCTGTAGCCTGAATTTGGTAGACACTGCACACTGGTATGGGAGACGGCATGTGGTAGCACGGGTTTCGCCGGTAATGGAATCGGTCCACACCAGAACCACTTGTTGGTGGCCAAAACCCATAGCAGCAGGTGTAAAATACCCCTGAAAGAACAAATGGATAAGAGAAGATTCTTCACAGCTAACATAATTTAATACAGTAATGTTCTTAAATCCTTACCCTTAGGTGGAGGAAAGTCGTCATTCATTATCATCTCTGTCAATTCTGAGAAACTTTCTGAGAAAAATGGAGGTTGACCTGTCAAGATAGGAACAAACATGGGCATGTTAATTAAATTAAATTATTTATTTAACTATAGTGATCTTAATGTAGACGAAACTTGGTAGTAAATGTTGACATACAAAACTTATGACTTATATAAAAAACTGAGGAGGGGGGGGGGGTGCAAATAAAATTTAATGCAAAATTGAAGCTTACCAGCAAACATTTCATATAAAACACATCCCAGAGACCAAAGATCGCTAGAAAATGAGAAGTCTGCTCCTCTGATTACTTCTGGGGCAACATAAACAGGTGATCCTGCAAAATATAAAAAAAAAAAGTTAAAAATAGATCTTCCATCTAATAAATATAGTAACAAATCGGAATTGTTAGCAAATCAATTACAAATTCCAATAAAAAAGAAAGAAAACTGAACTAAGGTGGAAGGGATTTTTTTTTTAGTTTTAAATGTAAAGAGAATTTCCAGTGTAAAGCTCCGCATTGTCTTGATTTTATTTAGTATATAAAGTTCTATTGCATGCTAGACAAGGCATTTTTTAAATAAATCCTTTTTATTGAGGAGAATGCAAAACAAGTCATACAAAAACAAACAAAAACAGAATGTTATACAAAATGTGCATAAAGTATTCAGCACTTTCAGAAGAAAAAAAAAGACAGGGCTTTTTAAACACTACGCATTTCACTGAAGTCTTCCAGACATTCTTATATATAAAATACCTTTTATACGATTTTTTAGGTTATGCCGTGGAGTTGATTCTCCTGTATCTCCAGAATTTTCCTCTGCTCCTACCATGGCGAAAAATTCTTCCAGATTTTCTCCTTCAGCTTTGGAAAAGCTGAAATTAGTTAACTTTAACGTGCCAGGCCCATCAAGCAGAATCTAAAAAAAAAGGTGTAACCAAAGGCTAGTGAGCATCATACCAATGGCCAAGATTTCAAATCCCATACACAATTTGTTTCGCATACAGTGAACGAGGATTAGATGTGAACGGAACGTAGCCATTCACTTATCAACTTGGTAGGACTATCGTTTGATGTTGGATTGTCAATCTAAAAGCATACAGTGGAATCTCTGCATATATATTGCTGAAAATTCATTCCTTTTTAGTTATGAAGATAAAGTGGTGTGTGCATGCTCCATATTACGATTGGATACAAATTGATCAAAACTCCAACAAATTTATAACATGACCAGTTATGGCTCTTTCCATTATTATTCCATACATTTAATTTTGATCAATTTAATTCAGAAGAAAGTAGTCGATTTTCAAATCATCTACCATATTTTTTGGACTATAAGGCACACTTCCTCACCCCCAAATTCTCCCGGCAGATGGGAGATCTGCAAACTGGATCTTCCATCTGAACTGTATTGATTATATTTGCAGAGCCCCACAGATATAAACAATGCAGTGTGTGTGTGGGGAAAGTTGCACTCCTTGAAAATTTCCTTACACACAGCGGAGAGAAGACAGGGAAATCAGAGTGCAGATCCCCCCACCAGCCCCCCCTCCCTTCCCAGTGTGTGAGGAAGTGGAGATGCCTGAAGTGTGCTCTCTAGGGACACCATTTTTGTGGCTGAAATTGGGTACTGCAGGGGAATTTTTTGATTTGAACATTTGAAAATCTAAAAACTGGGTGCATCTTATAGTCCAAAATACAGTACTATAGTACAATACAGTAATTAAACAATCAATATTTCTGCTCGATGGAACAGGAATATAAAATTGTATTGCAGTGTCAGTGGAGACACAGAAATGGGTACAGTAACAACAATAACTACACTAATTGCAGCACAGTGAGGACCAGCGAGACTTACCATATTTTTCGGACCATAAGACGCACTTTTTCACCACCAAAATTGCACCTTGGCTTCTCTCATGCTCCCCCAGCAAGGAGATTAGCCGGGGAGCTGTCAGTTGAAAGATGCCAGCTGATGAACTGGCATCTATACCTTTCTCCTGTCCGTGGAAACTGCAATCACTCTGCCACTCCCACGGACACAGGAACAGCCAGCCGGAGAGGAGAGCAGAGGAGAGACTCTGCAACTGTTGGCCCCCCTCCTTCCAGTCAGTGAGGCAGATGATGTTGTGCTGTGAGTGTACTGCTGATAGTAACATCTACTGGCTGAACTGAATATTGCATTCATTGCATTAATCCAATTGATGTAAAAACGTATTTTTCTGGTTTTCCTGCCCTAAAAACTGGGTGCGTCTTAAAATATTAAAAATACAGTATTTCTAGTGAACTACTTTTCTCAAATATCTTGACCTTGTGTCATTTTTGGAAATTTGACTGGATGACATTTTGTTTGCATAACTGTGTGTCATAAAAAATTGCCATTTTCTTTCTTTTAAAATGCACTGTTTTTGTTCTATTTTGCAAGTTAGTTATGGCTGCATATTAGCATTCAGGACAGCTTTTCTTAGACCAGTGGTTCCCAAACTCTCCTTGCAGGGCCCCCTCTTCCATATAGAGCACCCCACCCCCCATTTAAATTACACAGGTTTAGAATAACGTTAAACGCAGCGCATTTCCGTAAATGCCCTGCAGCATGCAATTTTGGGGCTGCAGCGCAACTGTCTCCCATTGTCAGGATCCGAACCCAGGGATGCTTTGGTGTCTGGCTCCAGCTCTGTCTGCTAAGTCACCTGAATTTTTGATTTAGTGCTGCTTCTTGTGTTATCAATATCATCATCCATGTACCGATCCTTGGCTTGTATTATTCAACCACACTTGCTCCATTACTTACCTGACACCATTAGCTATTAACCTACGCTTGTTACTTTCTACTCTTCTGCTTGAAGCCTTTCAACTACCCCTGTTTGTGCATTCCTATCTGCATCTCAGTTGCTGTTTTCAGCTTCTTGACCCTAGATTGTGACACCCATACAAGAGCAGTGCAATGCGGAAACACAGGGTTTTATTACTGGTAACAGAAGTGTGTTAGGTTAAAACCTACTTTGTGAACAAAGACTTCCGTTTTAATAAAAAAAATAGCAACACTGCATTTAGACAGCTACCTTACTGTGTTTTTGGAAAAATTGTTTACTCTTAAACAAAAAATGTCCTAACGTTTCCTTTAAGTGAATAGAGTTCCCATAAAAGAGCAGAGGAAGATGCAATGGCAGTATTGTGAACTCTGATGTGTTTGCCAATACTACTCTCCTGGGGTTACTTAGAATCCTGTTCCCAAAGACAGTATGAGTACTGAATAGCTCCATCTTCCAGCTGCCGCCTCAGTAAAATAAGGATATCATGTTATTGTATTTTCAACAATGAAAACAAAGAATTACTGAAGATCTTAATGGTATGGTATTGTCATGCATAATATATTATAGGATACTAAATGCCTCAGCTATGTAATAATGTGTTTTTTATTAAAATGAACAAAAATCTGAAAAATAACATATACCATATTTTTCAGTCTATAAGACATACCCAGTTTTTAGGGCAGGAATACAAGATAAAAAAAAGTATTTTAAAGCTGGCAATACACCTTTAGATTTCTCTGTCAGATATCCTTTAGATCTACCAACAACTGTGTAGTGCTGGGTCCTCTGCGATTGAACGCAGGTAGACTTGATTGTTTAGAAAGTCCCTCATATTACATGGCTTTGGTAAAACAAAAGGTGATCTGACAAAAAAATCTAAAAGGTGTATCGGGGGCCTTAAGCAGGCCATACACTCTGAGATAAAAATTAGGATCCATTAAAACCAACCAATAAATGCATTTTATTGTCCTGAAATCCGTGCATGTCCACATGGTACAACCGATATATTACGATCGTAATTTCCGTTTTTTTCCGATCGTAATTTATTGGACATGTTCAAAAATTTTAATTGGTCTGGCAACATCGGGAAACCTCATAGTGTTTAGCAACCAATTACTGCCGATGCGGAACATTAGCATATTAAAACTTCCGGCACCACTGGCATGTTGCTGACACTGACATGGTGGCTAAACAGCATGCCAGCATGTGGTAGCAATCTTTCAGTATTTATATGTGTGTATATTAATAAATGTACAAACGTGAACACACCAGAGAAAGAAGTTTTATTGTTTATTTTATGAGAGAGGAGAGAGGAGAGAGAGATATATATATATATACACACACATACAATACACACATACAATGCATTGCCTACGCCTATTTAACTGTATCCAATAAGCTTTGTACAATACCCCCCTACATCACTTCCCCTTTATAAAAAAAATACATCACAATGGCCGATATAAACGGCAAAAAGTACCAGCTATGACAACCTATGGTGCAGAAAGGCCTGTACAGCCCTTCACAGTGATAGGACAGTTGTAGGAGGGCACACCATACATGTATGAAACAAAATATTGTAAATGTGTCAAATTAATAGCACAAGTACAAACTGTCAATAGACGGAGGCTTTACGTTTGCCAATATACACATATCTACAGGCAACAACAAACTATCCATTATACTTACTTTCCGGGGGGTCAGATCACAGAATAGAATTCCAAGTTCATGGATATAATGCAGTCCAGAGATTATATCAATCCCAAATTCTCTTATTGTATCTTCAGGCAAGTGCTCATCCTGTGCAATGACAGTCTCCAAGGATCCACCTGTAATGTATTAAACTTTTATTAAACTCCATCATAGGAGGAGGCGGTGAAGAAAAACTCATCTGTAAACATAAATCATCTTTTTTTTATCACTGCTTTGCAGTTTTTTGACTTCATGGTATTCAAAGGTTTACCCTTCTTAACCGCCCTATCGGTCGGGACGGCACCATCTCGTCCTGCACTTTCCTGTCTTGTATTGCAGCTGACGAGATGGAGCCGTCCAGCTAAACTCAGATCCCCCAGCAGCACATTCTGCTCTGTGCTGTCCGGGGGATCTGAAGCTTGCAGGGGATCTAAAGCAAGACGGCGATGTCACCCCTCTCCCAGCCCAATTTGCATGTGAATGTCCCGCCGCTATCTTAATGGAGCACACCTGGAATATGACCCCCATTATCATTCCCAGATGTGCTCTTTGAAGTTAACCCTTTCAGAGGGTGTCAAATGCCATTGTATTGGATACAGTGATAACTGTTTCCAATACAATTCAAAGTAAAACAAAAAACAAAACACATTTCCAATTGTAATAAAAATATTATTATAAACAAACATAAATACTGTTTTGAAATCTTTCATACCAAATAAGTATTCAAGAGATTTTAGCATTCAAATGATACATTTTATAATTTTTTTTTATAATAATTGTGTGTTTCAAACATTATTATAGTCAGGATGTCTATTAGACCCTTATACGGACATATTTTGGGAAGTTACAGGCCTACAACATAAAGAAAAATTTACCATTGAAGTCTATAGTGCACTTTTGGAACAGAAATCTGGACCGCAGCAGTGCGCTAGGGAGGTTAAAATGTACTAATCATTTACATATCAGATGAATATAGGCTGTATATACCGTATTTTCCGACGTATAAGATGCCTGGGCATATAAGACGATTCCTAACTTTTCTAGTTAAAATATAGAGTTAAAATAATATAGTCTAATACAGTTGTGTATGAAGCGCAGATTTTGTACAGCTATTTAATGTGTTCTAGCTTTAATCTCAATATCCCTGCAATACCAATTTCAGCCACAATGCACAATGTCGCTAGTGAGCACACTTGCGGTCAGTAGCAGCCAGCTTCTTTCACAGACATCGGGAAAGAGAAGAAGGGGCTGGAAGGGGGATTCTTAAGGTCTCTCCCTTTGTCGTCTCCTTTCAGCCAGCGCGCAGTGCGGGGAGCATGGATCGAGGGAGGAGACCTCTGGGCTCCCCTAGATGGTTGGCCCGGGACAGGAGAGCACCTCCCAAAAATAAAGGTTTGGGAAACGAGAGTGATTAAGTTAGTGCCATTTCCCTCCTCAAGCCTCTCTGCCTTCAGCAAAGGAGGGCATACCACCACCATGGCAGCAAGTCATCAGAGCGGAGGAGTGATGCAGAACAATCTGAGTAAGGTCTTTTCATATTTAATTTATAAATTGGCCATATAATGGGAGCATTATTTACGAGTAGATTCGGTGCTTCAATGGTAGTAAATAGGTGCTATACATCTGCTAAATTATTTATACTAAATGTACAAAAGTAAATAGATCAATTTAATATGACAAAAAATATAACTTGTCCATAACCAAACTTATCATTTCGAGGAATACTTGGCTATGAATAACTTGATAAAAGAGAAACATCATCCTGACAATTGTTCCACTTTCTAAGCAATTAATTTGATTACTTCCCAATGAATGCACACAAAATCATTCAGGGAGCTGTGTAAGCTTCTACGCGGGGTTCTAGGCGGCTCTCGAGTGGAGCCGACCACAGAGGGAGGA
>CM070036.1:104752197-104769130 GCA_036250615.1 Ptychadena robeensis
GGCTAGCATTACAAATTGATCGTTTTAAGTTGATTGATTGAAAATCTGACCCGTGTATGGCCTCCTTAAGACTCACTTAGGGCCAGTGACCCAGACAGCGCCTGAGCAAGTCCCTTGCCTCTCCTCCTCTTTCTGCTGAAAGCAGATCCCGGGCAAAGACGTGTTGGCGGGGAATTGGCGGACACGTGAGTGCCTATGCTCCCACTATCTCAACAAATGGGGAATGATTGTATAATCTATATTGCGGCAAGGGCCTTGATGATGTATATGACACAAAAGGTGCTTAACCAAACTACAGTGTGTACAGTGTAGAATATATTATCTCCTAGCTATGCATACTGTCCTTTTTATAATTATGAAATGCTTATACAAGTCAGTATAGATTGAAAATGTTATGTGACCTTTGGTGGATATTATGGGTATGAGTTTGTTTTGTTATTCTGCTGTCCTAGTTTATGTTGCTGTTTTCACATTGTCACATTGAGTTTTTGTTAAATATTTCCTGTCCCGTTGAAAGAATAGTCTTCCTTCTTTACAATAGGAAGAAAAACAAGGGTGGGTAATGACTCCTACCCCCATACTAGCTGAGGTGTACAACCCATTTCATTACTGTAAGTGCAGGCCAGCCATCTTCAGTCGGTTAATTAAGTTGAACGATATTATTGATTATCCCGATTCATAGTATACTGTATTTGCTGACATAATAGTCATTGAACATTTATATCTACTTTCCTGGCTTAAGAGGACAATCCAGTACCTTTAAGCTACCCATACACGGGTAGATTCCTGTGCGTTCTGCCAGCCAGTGATGATCACGCTGCTTTTGGTCGTCTGCCAAATGTACAGGAATCGCTGTGTGCCACCTTGGTCCCCATCCAAAGTCTAACAATTGACCAGAAAAGAATCGTCAAGGCGGATCACCGTGCCACCAACTTGCGGTGTTATTCTGGTTGATTCCTCCAGGTGGGTGCCTCCGTTTGCAGACAATCAACCCCCGAGCAAGCAGCGCCAATGAGCATGGCAGTAGTTTGTTCGCAAAATCACTGACAGATGGACACATGTATGGGGGGGGGGGGGCCTTAAGCGGACCATACACAGGTAGATTTTTCTGTTCCATCAAGCAGTTAGGTTGATTAATAGGATTGCTTGAAAATGTATTAATTTGCATCGACCAACAGAGATGTAAATGGCGCATAACCTAGAAAGAGCCATGATCTGTAAGGTTGCTTTTAAGTAGATGAAGTAGAAAATAGTATGCATTTTTAGGTGTTTGTTTGAAATTTTTGATAAAATTTTGATTACATTTTATTTGATCATACTTTGGAGCAAGAGCACAAGCTCCTATCTTTATAACTGAAATCCTGTGGAATTAAAGGCTGCCCATACACATTTAGATTTTTAGTTCAATGTTTAAACAATCGATCACCATGTGCGTTCATGGTGATCGATTGTTTGGGAATTGAACGCGGCCACCCTTTCTTCATGCGGGATCAATCCATCCTGCTCGAAGAAAGTTTGACACAAATTAATGACAGGGTCCCCATCCAAAGTATCAAATGGGAATAGTTTGCACAAAGTGGTGCGCATTGATGCGCTGTTTAATCACAGAGCACATCGTGGTGATGTCACGATGATGTTGCCATGCCCTTCTTGAACATTCATCGATCGAGCGAGTATCTATTCGGTATGGGCAGCCTAAAGCTAGCCACACATGGCTCAATATTAGCATTCAATCTACGTTTTTCTAGCAAAAAAACGATCGATTGTAAAAAAAAATCGATATGCTACCCACATAGTACAATCGACGATCAATTTGCTCGATTTTTTTTGGGCTACTTCCCTTTTACTTCCGATTAAAATTAAATTGTAAGAGGAATTCAATCGAAGATTTTGCATTACTTCATATAAACTTTTCGGTCGAAATTGAACAATAATCGTACTCCCCATGTGGTGTACTTCGATTAAATTAAAATCAAGGTTCGATTATTTTTTTTATTGAACTACAAAATCTAATTGAACCTCGATTGAACGCTAAATTGAACCATGTGTGGCTAGCTTTAGGAATGGGCTTTGCATTGATTACACTGTGTGATAGTATTATCAGTCTAACATTTGATTGAGAGACAATATTTAAATAAGACAAATCAATCAAATTAAAAATCAAGCAAAAGTGGCCAGCTTTTGATTAGCCACGGCCTGAGCAGGGCTTTATATATGACCTTTTTATGAGTCAATATCTCCTGTTCTTTAATGGTTTGGGAGTTGTGGCAGTTATTCTAGGCTGCTCTACTAATTGTAACTGATGGGCAAGGTAACCAGTGTCATGTGTGTCAGTTGATTTTTATATAATTGATCTTTATAGTCATGCAAGGCATTTGTTTTTAAATCCATCTGGAAATCTGCCAAAAACCTTCTTGGGTACAGTTGGAATGTGTCTTTTGAATGTTTCTGTAACAAATTTGGGTGTTAGCTTTCAGACCTTCATTGTCTGGGGCCATGTGACTCCAGAGCGCATGGAGAAACTGTTATTGCTAGAAAACTCACTTCCTTTTGGTAACTGACGGCGAATGACTCACGTATTTCAGTTACAGATCACAGGGGTGTTTCCTCACTGTAGATGTGTTTTACTTTGCTAATGTGTACATCCGGATCTAGTCATATTTAAATCAGTTTTGATTATACCAGTATTATAGGCAGGGGTGTACATAACTTTTTTAGATGAGTACCAGGAGATGTTGTTGGGTACTCATCCCATATGTAGGGTGGTCTTCCTCACGGTCTCCTTCTCTGTCCTCTGCGTCAGCCTCCTGGATGGTTGATTCTGCTGCAGATGGACCTCCCTGTTCCTGATTGATCATCTGATTAGCTGCCTCCATCCACAGGTCACCAGCTGGCTTTGGGTCAAATATAACTCACAGTACAACACGTTTGAACCCCCAGATCTCATACCTTAGTTGTGTGACCCTGACATTTTCAGGCTTAGTAACTAACCCCTGAGACTACCTGCAGTGCAAATGTCAACCTTTCATAGCCCTATTCCAGCTGTCACACTTTTCTCTTGTCAGATTTTTTACACTTACATATGGCTACTCTGACTTTCATCCCCCAGATCTCCAACACCCTTAGAAGTCCAATCTTTTTTTGGATTATTAATATACACTCACAATTTCACACCCCTAACTGCAACCTTTCATAGTTATTCATATTTCTCTGCAGTTATCCAAGTGACCTAAATTGTATACATTTAACATTTAGCTACGGCTGCCCAGACACGGAGTGCCTCCAAGTTGTTAGTACGCATATGAGCTTTGTTACAATAATGCAGGTACCAATAGCTAGTTTTTGGCCCCTTTTGAGTACCAGAGTACCACTTATGTGCACCCCTGATTATAGTGTGTAATAGTAGGTAATCTACAGATGTGGAACTGATTTCTACACAAATACAATGTATTTATGACTTTTAAAATGACATCTATACACTTGTATGAGCTTGTTAAATAACTTTTTCAGCAGAAGGGGTTTTACGTCTACTGTAAACATCATCTAAACCAGAAAGCAAACATTTCTTATTTTGCTGATACCAATCTATAGATGAGGTGGCCGGCTTTCTTATTTTTTCACGCAATAATCCTGTGAATAACTTCCAATAAACCACCAAATGGACCTTGGAAATGGAAATGCCCCTCCCCCCCTGAAAAAGTCTCATACTGGACATGCTGATGTACCGTACTTTTAACAAACATGATCTGTTACTTGGCCAGCAGGTCATCCAAATATTGGTAGCTGCTGTATTCACTACAGAGCCCCTTATCTCTAGGGCTTTGTTTTTACTTGTAGGTGAGGCTGATCATTTGTGGTAGTCTTGGGTGACTTTCAGAGGGTGTTTCAGAGGTCATTTACAGAATCCTTGCTGGATTGCCAAATCAACAACCAACAACGGCTGTCGGTTGGTGGAAAAATCCGCCACGGGTGCCCACATGGGGCGGTAGGGACCTGAAAGCTCGGTTGGCCAGAGAACTGACATGTCCGTTAATCTCTGGCCGAAGCCGGGGTGTAGCGTGATGATGTCATCATGTTGCACTCTGTCACTCGTCTGTCGGCCCCCATTCGCTACCTTTTTCACCTGATCCAGGTTATCACAGGTGAACTTGGCATAGAGCAGTGGTCCCCAAACTGGGGAGGCCCTCAATCTTAACCTGTGTTTGAATAGTGAGGAGGGGGGCTCTGCATTGTTCCTAAATAGAAAAGGGGGGCCCCCTGCAAGGAAAGTTCGGGAACCACTGGTATAGAGGATCTTTTGGTGAACAGCCTGTCCTTTACAGTGGAGAAAGAGGAGAATGAGCGGGAGGTGTCACATTCTGTCCTACATTAAATACTCTAAAAGGTGATCCCAACTGTTTGGTGATCTGATAGGATGGATCACTAGCAATGGTTGAGGGGTTTTAGTATTGATGCTAGATATTCTCCCATGATGATCTTCCAGTGATGGAACAGAACATCCATAAAGATCCATAGCTTGGAAAGCTAAAACCAAGATTTTTGCCAGGGATCTTTAAACCAAATAAGTAGCACTTGTTGTATGCATTACAGTGCATTGAGTAATAATCATCTATTGTTCCGTTGACGGGCACTTCATTGAAAAAAATCCCCTAAAATGCATGCAAAATGCATGCACAATGCATACCACCTTGTTAATGTGTCTCATTAGTATGCCTAATGTACCTCATCTTCTTCCATTGGAAAGCTACAAAAGTATCAAAGTCTACTTTTCTTCCCTTAGGTGATCTGCCATGGGGTGAATGTGATTTTAATCACGCGCGACGATCGCGCACGATTGACCAGGCGATTTTTGCACGCCATTTAAAAAAAAAAAACCCCATTAAAACAATAAAATCAGGCCCATACAGAATGAATAAAAAATCGCGTCCAGATGCGATCAAACTTTCCATCCATTCATGTCTATGGACACGATAAGGGCAGAAAAATCGCGTCTAGACGGGAGCCAGCTATATCTTCATTCACACCTGTGCACTTTAACATGCTTACACAACATATCTAAATGCATGAAACGCTGAGACACATTCTATCCAATGTGCAAGTTCACACCAGTGCAAATGCAAGGTTTATGCTTTTTTTCTTTTTTTTAACTGGTAATGCAAACTACAGCTAACATTGATGTCAATGGCAAGGTATAAAATCACATGTGACCATGCGTTGTAGTGCACTTAAGCAACCTTTGCTTACTTTAATTTTATTGGCATTGATACGAGTCAAACCCACAAAATAGAATAAAAAACTGCTGAACAACAAAAAGCGAGGCTTGCATAAATTTACGGACATTTAGAGTGGATTAAAACCGCTATGCTGGGCAACGGATAGGTGTGAACCCAGCCTCATGGATAAACTGATTGCTTGTATCTTCCAGAAACCAACTGCACTACATATGCAATCTTTGTAAAGTTCAAAGGTGTGATCATCGTTTTATATTTTTCTGCTTACTTCTGAGAAACTGTAGAAGGATGTGCAACATTTCAAATAATTGTCCATAGCATATATATATATATATATATATATATATATATATATATATATTGACAACATGCAGCGTTGAGGCCGTGCCACCCTCATATGCTAAATAGGGAAATTTTTGCTCTGTTGGCACGCTATAGTTATAACTTATGTTATCATGTATTGTCTGTGAAATGTGACTGACTTTGTGATTTAAAATAATGTCAGTCTGTAAAATTCATAGGAAGCAGGCTACTAGGATGTGGGAAGAAAGGATTTATAAATTCAGGGTGATGGAAACAGAGCTACTCTGTTATACAGGCATTCTAACTATGGAGAAAATTTTTGTCCCTTCCAGGAGACTCTGTGTAAAGATCAGGAGCTGTATAATACTCAGAATCCACGTACATGGCCTCTAGGAACTATATTAAGTTTTTTCATTACATAAATCTAAGCAATTACTGTTGAATTAATTGGCTTTTAGTCTGTGCCAAGCAATAAATTGCCACCGGTATCCTTTATTCTTATCTTGGTATTTGTAGAAATAATAACTGGGTTGTTTTTTGTATCCTTTTTTTAACTAAACTTATGTATGCAATATTTAAAGTGGAAATGTTATGCTTATTATAAGTTTGTAAAATATGTACACTAATAACTAAAGCTAGCCAGACACAGCTCGATGAAGTAACAGATTAGAGGAACATCGTGCTCGCTCATGGCTCCCGATGTTCCTCTAATCTGTTTCTTCATCTGAGCCATCTACGGTTCCTTCGAGCAGGATCAATGGATCCTGCTCAAAGGAGCTCGACCAAACAGGTTTTCAACATGTTGGAAAACCTTGGTCGAAATCCATTACATTGAATGGGGACAGCACTGTAGGCTGGCTGCTTCTTCAGCTGGGGAAAGAAGAGACCTGGGGGACTGGGAAACCGCCGGTCGATTGCACAGGAATCTACCCGTGTGTGGCCAGCTTAATAGTGTTTCATCTGTTTGGGAAGACAATAAATTATTGGATATATCAGGTTCCTGGCTACTGATGATGGATTTTAGTCATGTGCCCAGCCTGTACACACTAAAGTATTTACCTTACATATCTCACCAGGATCTTGGTAGCATGCCAACCCTCTAATGTAAACATGCAGAAGATATTTCTAATCTTTTAAAATCTAAGTAAAAGAATCTTTAAGAATGTAAAACCTCACCTGAGAAAAAGCCTGAAGAGGACAGAAGTGCCTTGTAAATAAGTTCATAAAAAAAATCAGCTTTCATTGCTATGACATGTTGCAGATGCCCACACCTCAGCTACGCTTACTGCCTTATAGTCATAGAGACAGACCATTGGGATGGTATTTAGGCCTTCTCTACCAACACAAGCACTTTGACTGTTAGAGAACCAGTTATCACTAGCCACGCTACAGCTGTGATGTGGTACAACACCGCAACTGCATTAACACAAGGTGCACAGTCTTTCACATTGGCCCCTCGCTTCTGTTTATGGTAATGCGCAATGCGCAAAAATGTGATTTTTTTTATTTAAATCTGATTTTTTTTATTTCAATTGAATTTTTTAAAAATAAAATGCTTTTTTGAAAATACATTACCATCCCAAGGTTATTCCATGATGTAATAAATATTTGTTTTTAATTATGTAGAATAAGGCTATATATGTTTGATTTTTTAGGTAAATAAATTCCATTAATCCATTCACAATGTCATTCTCTTCCAGAAGTATTTCTAAGATTCTATAATCAATAAAACTACACTCTCAGATGTATAGCGGCCAACATCCCAAAAACAATAGACAGAAGTTGATAATGGCATAAACACATCACCCCAAATTTCCCCTTGGCAAGGGCGAGGGGACTTTAAGGGCAACTCAATATGTAAAAGCAATACATTAATTATACACAGAGCAAAAGATAAAGTAATGTAGCAACCAGAAACAATGCCTAATGTTGCGGATGTACACATCCGTATACGTGCTTAGACAATTAAAATAGTCCAACCCGGAGTTCCCGCCGGGATGTGGATCGGGCAGGATGCTGCCGGCATTGCCGCATTCTCAGTCCAGAGCTAGGCACTTCCTGCACTCTGATAGGTGGTACGCGGCAGGGGAACTTACTTCTCCACAACCACACTTTCATCTTACCCCATTACAAGCATTGCAAGTCTTGCACTTTCTGCGGACCCTTCCTCCCCCATCGACATTTAATCGCAGTCTCACGAGTTTTGAGTCCCTCTGTTCAGACACGGGGGTGGTCCGTCATGCGCTTTCAGTGGTTTATACCCTCCTCACTAGCCCACTGCCGGACTGGGAGCCGCCATTCCTATCCAAGTGGGAACGGGAGCTGGACAGGACTTTCACTGCATCGCAAAAGCAGAAGATGGTGTTCTTTGCCCACCATTCCTCTATTAGTAACAGGTTTCAGGAGTTGGGTTACAAGGTCTTCACCCATTGGTATAGGACACCCGCACTACTGCATAAAATGTTCCAGACGGTCTCGGCTTCCTGCTGGCGGTGCCAGGCTGCTCCGGGTTCAATGCTACACATATTTTGGTCGTGCCCTCTCCTCCATCCCTTTTGGACGGCAGTGCAGACCCAGTTGACACGGTTTACAGATCGGGGGATTCCTGAGGACCCTGTGTTCTTCCTGCTGCACTGCAACTCCATCTCACCCAAGGCTTACAAAAAATCTGTGATTGTACATATACTCAACGCTGCTAGGGCCTGCATCCCTCTGTGCTGGAAGGACACTCGCCCACCATCCGTGGGCTTGCGGTTTCAAAAAATAAATGACATCATGCGCATATCGGACTTGACAGCCTCCCTTCATGGCATCGGGGAACAATTTCGGAAGGTGTGGTATTACTGGATGAATTTCCAATCGACCCCGGAGTATACCCGTCTTTTTGTCTCAGGTATGATTGTTCCTGTCGGGCCTCTCTCTGGTGATGGTGGACCCTCGTTCACGGTCTGTGGGTCAGTTCCCCAGGATCCCCCCCCCCCCCCCCTTCCCTTCCTCTTTCTCCCTCTTCTTTTCCCCTCTGTTCTTTTCTTTTTTTGTTTTTCTCTCTCTCTTCTTCTTTTCTCTCCCTTTTGATTGTCTTGTATGTTTTGTGCTGTGGCAAGTGTTTGTTACTCAACAGGCTGCTTACGGTGGCCCTGGGGTTTCTGGGCCCTTGGGACTACCGATTCTCAGGTATACATATAATAGATCTGGTTGGGTACGTTCGATTTTTGAGCAGGTTTTCATGGGATGACTGTCATTGGTATACTTGCCCTTTTCTTCTGTTTTTTTTTCCAGTGTATGTTATGTTTGTTTCTTATGAAAAGCTAAATAAACTTTAAATGTTTAAAATAGTCCAAATGGCAAAAATTTCACCTTGTTGAAAACTTCTTCAGGGGGTACAATATGTCATTTCATAGGCCAAATCTACATAACACGAACAGCCTACACAAGGGTATCAGTCATATTGAATAACCAAATCCACATAAAAGTGGACACAGACCCTCCAGGGGTCACTCACATCCATAGATCAATATAGGGTGGAAAGACATGAAATTACATATCGTACCCCCTGAAGAAGGTGTCAATGAAACGCGCCATTTGGACTATTTTAATTGTTTAAGCACATGTACAGATGTGTACATCCGCGACATTGCGCATTCTTTTTGATTGATAAGATGGTAATTTCTGGCACTTCGTATAATAAATGTATTGCTTTTGTGTCCCCTCGCCTTGTCTATTCCAGGGGAAATTTGGGTGATGTGATTATACCATCAGCAACTTCTGTCTGTTTCTGTAAGATTATTGGGCAGTTTTCTGCCTACAAGATATGATCACAGATGCTTGGTTTATTTTTGCAGTTCTCAAAACTAAGTGCAGAACAGAAAAGTTGTCCAAATATGAATGATTAAACTAAACTGGGGATAAAAAAACTAATATGAAAAGTTGTTATTCTAAAAATCCCCACCTACTTGCATTTTAAATTTACACCAGCAAGAATTATTGATTTAAATTAGTTTGATCTAAATCGAGCCTTACTGACTAGTGATTTAAATCGGTTTGATTTAAATCAAATTCACCCTGCCGGAAACAGCCTGCTGCACGCATTTTTGCAAACACAGTGCATGTATGAAAGTTGCAACGCAATATAATAATAATGCTGTTTTTTGCTGTTAAGGCTGGGCCTACACCAGTGGTGGCCAACTGAGTTGATATGGAGGGCCCAAAGTGCGTCCCTCGGCATCACTAAAGGGCCGCACATAACATCGATCCAGACCCTCCCCCTGTCGACATAGCTCAGCAGGCAGTGGACCAGATCCCGACAGGCAGTCAAAACCCAACAGCAGCCACCCCCCCCCCTCCTGCCCCTGGGTACAGCACTCATATGTAGACCTGCTTTCCCTGATCAACATTGACAATTTTACTGATGTTGGACCTCCAAAGTTGTTTAGAAAAGCTGGGCCAGCATGTGAATACTTCACAGGTGAGTTGCTATGACCTATGTGTTAACAGTTTTTGGGGGCCGCATGTGGAGGACCAAGGGGGGGGCACCAAACAACACCCAAAGGGCCACATGCGGCCCCTGGGCCGCAGGTTGGGCACCTAGGGTCTACATTGTACTACTGCGGGGGGCGTTATTGGCATGTCGGCGTGTGTGTGTCCATAGCGCCCGCAGTTTGGGCACTGATTAGGACGCGGTATTGCCACAGTTAAAGGGCCGGTATAGTCCTATACATTTCTATTAGCAAATCGGTTTGCTAATAGAAATGCGGCCATTGTTTAGCACCTAGGCAGGCGCTGTGAATCCGCATCTCCAACTGCGGGCATGACGCGCCTGTATAGACTGGCACATCATTCCCCATAAGGGATTACAGATGGCGGCTGCACAGGGTGGTTTCCCCCCCCGCGTCTATGCATGGGAAAACCGCACAGTTTTCCGTAGTGTAGATGCAGCCTAACGGATACAGTAGCATTACCATTAGCACGTCTGTTACTAGCCAAAAACCACACCACAACCGCAGTGTGTGTATAGAGTGACATGGTCCTAAAGCTGGTCATACACCTTTTGGATCTCTGTCAGATATTGTTAAGATCTACCAACAACTATGTAGTATAGGGTCCTCTGTCATTGAACACAGGTAGACTTGATGGTTTAGAAAGTCCCTCATATGGTCACATGGTTTTGGTAAAACAAAAGGAGATCTTAAGGAAATCTGACAGAGAAGTCTAAAGGTGTATGGGGACCTTTACTGTGAACCTAACTGTCAATGCTGTCTATGTCCTAAAATATAATTATTTAAAAGCTGGAGTACTAAACTGAATCTAGTACGTAGATTCTACGTCTAGTACATTTGAATGCTTTTATGGAGCTTTGTAGAGAACCTTGGTGGCCCTTCACACCAGCTATGATCTGCTTAAATAGTACAGGACAGAAGCCTATATTATTGGGACTCTAGAATATGGTGTATAATAAATACAGACAGTTTTATTTAATGTCATGGTAATTAGAAAGAAGTGGAGAAAATAAAAGCAGATTATACAGTATACATGGAATAAGAAGAAGGGAAGCATATATTTAGTCTGCATCTCTTAACCTTTTTAAAACCTTGTTGTAAAACTATTAAACATCACCATTAAACTACATAAAACACAGCCACAAAAACCAGTTCATTAAATACATATCATTTGGACATATTGGGGCAGTTGGCCAAATCCATACACATCGTAAGATTCCAAGTTCCAGTGGTCTGTTTCTTCAGCGCTAAGAAGTCAAGAGGTTTATGCTTCTCTATATAAGAGGATTAATGATTGTAAAGCGGATCTGGGGCTAATGAAATTGCATTATCTGATTGTCTTTGTTTCTTTGCAGCTCAGAGGCTTTAACATGATTGGTTCTTACAGTTATACTTTTTTCCAGATTGGTTACTATGCAGATAGTGTGATGACTGGCCTTTCATATAAATATCCTTTGCCACAAATATGCAGGTTGTTTTCTGGCACCATCCGAATGTTTCATGTTAGTCTTATAAATTGTTAATTCTTGGCCTATTTCCTGTTACCCTATACCAGTGATGGCGAACCTTTGGCGGACCTGCCAGAGGTGGCACTCTGAGCCCTTTCTCTGGGGGATTGGCTATCAATTCTGTCAGTTTTTCCCCCTCTCTTCTGATTGCACACAGCACCCCATACTCTTTCCTATAACTTTAACAAGCAGGGTTTGGGGTTCAGTTTGGGCATCCGGTTTGCCATCACTGCCCTATACTGTTAAACCACATAGTAAACCAGTAGTGTGCCTGTTCAGCATGTCCATAGCCATTTCTCATTGGATTACCCACTAGGCCACACAAACCATAGGCTGTTTTTTCGTTTTGCAATATTGCATTTTTTTTTATATTTAAACGTTTGAATTAGTGAAAAGTTGTTCAGATAGGCATCTTCCTTTTACTTACTGGTATGTTAATTATGTTTATATGAGTGGTGTAATACACTCTACATAGACAAGGCAATTCTGGTAGAGAGGAAAGAAAGCAGTTAAGATCGACTTTCTAAATATAGCCAAGAGGCAGTGGAGTGACTGCGCTCTATTGCTTTACTACAGTAAAGTGCACAGTTGGGTCACCAGCCTGACTGTACAATCTAGCTAATCTTACTAGGTAGACAGAATTCTTAACCATTTGACTTAAAGCGGTTTTAAACTTAAATGAAAAAAAACACACATACATTAAACAGACACAATACTCACCTGTCAGCAGTTCAGATACTGGAAAACTGCTACACAAAATACCCCACATCATACTCCCTTTACTTGCTTGCAGTTCTCATGCTGGCATCTTAGATTGTGGAGACCTGCAGCTACTTTCGCCCTCACTTCCCCCCTCTCCGTCCCCTCTTCACTCCACGTGCCCTCCTGTCTCTTCTATGTCTGAGCTTTAGAGACTCGTGGGGGGGGTGTGAAGAGGGGGGAATCAGCTGCTGACGAGTTCCTGCCTGGGAGAGATGTCCCAGGCACCACTTTGGCTGCCTAGGTGCTACGTCAGGCAGTGGGAGGGGTGCACTCGTAACTCCCCTCCTGCTGTCAGAAAAAGATATATATTTTTTTTTTTTTACAATTAGGGACTTCAGCAATATCGGCTGAGCTGCAGCCGATAATGCTGAGTGACCTCCTAGGTGGTAAGTCCGCATTAAGCTGTAAGTCCGATCAATATATTTATTTGTATTCATTATATACAGTGTTTTTCTTTCTAGTGTTGATATTATTGTCGGGCGCATTAAGGACACACCTGTGGTTAAGATGATCTTGATTCCTTGCATTAGCAATAGGCATTGTCTCTGTTTTTATATGGTAAGCAAATTCTAAATATGGAAGGACACATCTATTGCTTGTGTGCAAGAAAACGTCTTCTAAAAATAGAATATTTCTCAGGCTGGAATAAAAGGTCTTGAATCCCTCTCGATTAAACCAGCAATGTATTGCATTCTGGGAAGATCTTTTTCAAGCTTCATTTATTCTTGCAGTCTCTACGGCAAAATCTGGCATTCACTGAAATGTTAAAAATGTAATCTGCAGGGTCTGCTCTGTAATTATATAAACTGCTAATTATTGTGATGGTGGTTGCTTGCTCTTCATGGGGGCACTTACTGTTTTTCTATTGAAAATACAGAAATCTTTTGTTTTTCTCCACTTGACTTAAGGGACTTTCCTTTAACCCTTAGAATTGGATATTTATCCATAATATACGAATGAAAAACTAATGAGCTTCAAGTAATAGTAGTAGTAGATGGTTGATCACTAATTTTTTTTTTTAAGTTTGTCTTACATAGTAAGTGAAGCTAGATAGTATACTGCACACATGGTTCGTTTGGCGAAAATTGTTTGATACCAATCAAAACATCGATCGAAAAGTCGGACATGTTGAACATTTTGTACAATTGTACAATGATTGATCTTAAATCATAGCATTTTGTTTGCTGGTCGGGTCGGTTGTATTCGGTGAACACATTTATATATATGACTTTTTCCTGTGTCTTTTGATTTAAAACTAAAATCGTTGATTTTGGTCGTATTACGACCGTATTAAAAGTCAAAAAGTGTACAGAATTGTATTGTGGCATACTTGTTCATGCTGTTTTGTATGGTAAACAACATTTATTTTAAATAAGGAGCATATTTGAGATTTTTAATTAGCATATTCATTGTGGATAGATCATCTTAAAAGTAGCTTGCATGCCAAAAAAGTTTTAGCCCACCTAAAGCCCCCCATACACGTTCCGATTTTTCGTACAAATTTAGCCAGATCGACCTATGTACCCGACCTCACAATTTCTCAAAATCTGTCCGTAAATTTTTGGTCGATCTGCTGTTAATAACGGGCCTATGGATCGGTGATAATTTGAATTCAGATTTTTTGTGCCAGCTGACCGATCGACCATAACATTTCAAGAGAAAATCGGGTGACCCGATCGGACGAAAAAATTGGTCGGTAGAAAAATCGGAACGTGTATGGGGGGCTTTAGCTATTTGCATATTCACCAGACATTCACAAAGTGTCCACAAAAGTTACACATTTGTCCTAGTTAAAGCCTTCCATACTCCTTACAATCTTTCCATACAATTTCTGTAAAATCAAAATTTCTTCTACTATAACCATGTTATATGACCTAGGTGCCCAACCTGAGGCCGGGGGGCCGCATGCGGCCCTTTGGACGTTGTTCGGCGGCCCCCCTTGGTCCTCCCCATGCGGCCTCCAAAACCTAACCTGTAAAGTGGTCACACACTGACCCTGCTTTCCTAATCAACTTTGGCGGTCCTACATCAGTAAAATTGTCAACGTTGACCGCAGAAACCAGGTCTTCATATGAGCGCTGCACCCAGGGGAAGGAGGGGGGTGGTTTTGACTGCCTGTTGGGATCTGGTCCACCGCCTGCTTAAATATGTTGATGAGGGGAGGGTCTGGATCGATGTTATGTGCGGCCGTTTAGTGATGCCGAGGGCCGCACTTGTGGCCCTCCATATCAACTCTGTTGCCCACCACTGTTATATGAGGACCTTTCTCATCCTTCCAATCACTATGTATTCTATCAGGGAGCCCACTATACTACACAGTTGTTGGTAGATCTAATGGAGATTGTATGGATCGATCTAAAGGTGTATGGGGGTCTTAAGATTTGTTTAGAACGTATACTCTGTGCCTAATGTAGGATGTCCTGATGCTATCTGTAGGACTTTTGATGGAGTATAATTGTAGGTTTTTTTAAAACAGTATAATGGACTTTAATGGAGTTGTAATGTCATTGTAACGTGGTGCCTCTGGCTAGCATACTGTATGAATCTGCAGGTCTGCTGATGTCCATGTTTCACTTTCCACCATTATCAGCCTTTACCATCTGCTTTTCCAGTTTGGCAGGATCTGCTCTTGTTTCTGGCTTGGTAAGTGTCTGCAGACTGTAATTGTGTGAGCCAGCAGGAGCGAGGAGGAAGGACTTATGACATGATGAAGCTACTAGACACACTTCTCAACAGCTGGCAGCCTACAGCCGGCATGGGTTCTTGTTCAGGATCAATTTCCTACATGATTGTGGATACCACTCCTAAGAAACGGCTGTCCTGACTTCAGTCAGAAGGGAAAAATTAACTCATGGTTTGGTGATGAGATCATTAGTCCGGAATCTCCAGCTGTACTGTAATTTTACATTTAACCCTTCATGAAAATGCTTCCTAAATACATAGCCGTTTCCATTGTTCACAATGATGTGACCATTGTTTGAGTTGGGCTTCTTAAACTTTTCCAGTTGTTGGGTATTTTTACTGTTCCATTTTATCAGGTTTTTCAAATGAAGGTTGTTCCTGTTAACTAACAATAGTATTTTAAAGCTTTCAATATTTATTCCTTCACAGTTCACAATCCCAAAAAAACAGGAGTTCCAACTGTATGCTTTAGCTGGAAGGTCATTAAAAAGCCTCGGTCAAAAATGTAACTTGTTGCATGGGACACCTTTAATCTTATTTTCTGGGCAGGGCACTGCTCTGGATAAAGCATTTTGCATAACACACAAGCTGGTAATTTAGTTTCTGTGTTACATTCGTTTTGTGCACAAGTGGCGTATAAATTGGCCATAATTTGCTGTATTTCCAAGAAGTAAAATTGTAAATTGTGTGTGTGTCTATAAACATATATGGATAAATTATAACTTGCAATATTGTGTTTATTCCAGGAAAAAGATTTAAGCCAGCCATACACAGTCGGATTCCATGGCCGCTCGATCACCTATCCGATCGATTCCGGCGATTCTGGCGGGAATCGCAGGTGTGATCAATCGGCCAATTAAGGGAATCCGATCGCTGCATACCACCTTGTCCAACGGATTCCGGGACGATTCCGTGTCCGATTGTCCACCTCACAAATGGCAACTCCCCCTGATGTGTGCAGAATCGGATCAAAAAGACCAACATGTTGGTTCTCTGTCGGATCCAATTCTGGGCCCCTGAATGATCGGACGTGATCGATCGGACAAGGTGGGCTGCACACGATTCCGGCACGATCGTTTCGCATGCACGCGCCCGGAATCGATCGGCCCGGAATCCGACCCGTGTATGGAGGCCTTAAGAGGAATTTATATATGAAGCTACTTGATGTGGCTCCGCATGTAAGAGAGGAGTCCAGAGGCATGATGGGATAGATAGTATGTGCAGTAGTGGGGTGTGGAGGGCATAATACAGCTCAGTATGTAAGATAGGAGTCCATAAATAATGGAGGGGACAACATGTACAGAGGTGGAGGGCATGATAAGGCTCAGTTTGTAAGAGAATATAATCTAGGGGTAATGCAGGTGACAATATGTGCAGGAGTGGGGTGTGTAGAGCATGGTAGGGCTCAGTATGTAAGGAAAGAGTCCGAGGTATGCTGGGACAGTATGTGCAGGAGTGGGGTGTGTAGAGCATGGTAGGGCTCAGTATGTAATTATCCAGAGGTATTATGGGAGGCCGTATGTTCAGGAGTGAGGTATGTAGCGCATGGTAGGGCGCAGTATGGTATAAGGAGGATCCAGACGTATGACAGGGCAGTATGTGTAGGAGTGGGGTTTGGACCTGATATCCCTTAGTATGTAAGGGAAGAGTCCAGAGGTATGATGGGACAGTATGTGCAGGAGTAGGGTGATTAGAGAAATTATAGGGCACAGAATGTGTTCTAGAGGGGTCCAGAGGTATTGTGAGGGACAGTACTGGAGTGGGGTGAGTAGACGAATGTAAGATAGGAGTCCAGAGGCCATATGTTCAGGAATGGGGTATGAAGTGCATGGTGGGGCTCAATATGCTTAAAGCGGACCTACCACATTGTAGGTCACTTTGCACTATCAGCATAAATAAATCTTACAGCAGGCAAGACAGTTTTTCTGAGGTAGCACAACCCATGCTGTGA
>CM070036.1:104769230-104782529 GCA_036250615.1 Ptychadena robeensis
GTAATATGTCCGTGTAATGTATGTGGGGGATTTTTTTTTTGAGTTTACTTCCACTTTAAAGGAGGATCCAGGGGTATGACAGGGCAGTTTGTGTACGAGTGAGGTGTGCAGGGCCCGATTCCCCTTAGTATGTAAAAGGAAGAGTCCAGACATATTGTCTGTATGTGCAGTAGTAGGGTGAAAAGAGGAATGATTGTGCACTCCCCTTTTACACATACTGAGTGTACCATGGCCGGAAAAAGGGTAATATTTTCATTCGAAAATCACAAAAAATATTATCCTCGCCATGTGATTTACAAGGGTGGCAAAATGTAGAAATGTGCTTCGTAATGCATCTGGCACACATTTACATAACTGAATAAATCTAGAGCACACTCTGAGGGTTTAACAGAGAAGGGATAGAGGTTGAAATCACTGTCCAGGAAATAGGCCTACTAAAATTAAATCGGGTTATTCTGGGACACTGAAGGTGGCCGGGATCATGTCCGCATCTCCACTCAGTGTGAGAGTAATGGGGAGAATACTGGAGGTAAAACGAGATTGTGAGCGGAGCCTGGAGCAACAAAGGTTCAAAAGACACCAACATTTTTGTTTGATTATAAGAACAGTACAGCAATGCATGATGCAGGGCCTGGCATTGAAAACAAAAGCATGCCAGTGCATACTGTCCTATTCAAATGAATGGGACACGGTGTTTTCCTTGCCTCCCCCAAAAAAACTATAGACACCAGCCTTTACTCACAAAGGTAAGGAACTGCATTGTGTGCGTTAATGGACATGCTGTGTTGGAAATGCTCAGGCTTTGTGTAAAATATGCATGCAGCAGTGCGTTCTGCAGTAATGCATAACAGTGCAGCACGTTTAGTGTTAAAGGCCCTAACGGTGACTTTCAGAAAGCCTGATGGACTATAGGTTTGGAAGTCTTAAGCCGAGGTACCCGGCAGCAGCACAATGACATCATCACGTTGCTGCCAAACATCGAAGGAGCTGAAGGCGCAGCACTGCTGTGTCTCCAGCTCCGACGATGCTTTGCATGGAGTTCCTGCGGTCCCCATGCAAAGCAATGACCGATATCCCTGTTTTTGAATGGGATGGATTAATCCTGCTCGAAAACAGGGATGGCCACATTAGATATTGGCCAGATAGATGTCCGTGCACAGCGCTCGAATCAGTCCTCAATCTGGCCCATATCTACACATGTGTTCCCAGCTTTAGCCTTACTCATGTTACCTCATACACAAAGAATGATTCAGGAAGAGGACCCACCCTTCACATATGTGGGAAGTTCTTGGAAGAATTACCTCATAGAATTAAACTCCACTCATTAAAATAAATATGGGGGCGGGCCTTTTTCTGGAAACCATAGTTGCTTTCTTTTTACTTTAAGCCATTGAACAGAGCAGTTATGTTGCAGCGCAGTGGAATGCGGTAACACAGGGTTTTATTACCAGGATAGGTTTCATCTGCATTAACACTACTGCGTCCTATGCTGGTAAGAGCCTCACGGCATCTACAGCATAATAAAGCGTTAAAGCTAGGTGATCAGTATTTTGCAGAATGAGTTGTCAAATGTGTCAGTAGCCATGTTATTTTCTCACAAATCACACGAGTTTGTAGAAAGAGATTGGGTGGGACTTTTGCTGTGAATGGTTATGAGTGATCTTTGCCAGAAGAAGATTGGCCAAGGTTAATGTGTTTTTCAGACGTTCTCCATTGTTCTTTCAAACACTGTAGATACTAAGGGTGTCCGGCTCGATGTTGTAATAGATTCAAGCATAATTGTGCAACATGCGTGTTCACCACGCTCGATTGTGCTCTAATTTATTACAAAATCGAACTGTGTAGGCCTCACTTCGAGTGTGCGCCCAGCCAGTGTTGTTAGCTACTTTTGGTAGGAAAATAGCTCCCAACACTGGACCAGTGTCTCCATTGAACTGGAATCGATGTCAATTGCACGTCGATTGCATTGGTATTGGCCCTTGTTTGGACACCTTAAAGGCCCCCACACACATAGCGAGTGGGGGCCGACAGATGAGCGATGGAGTGCAGCATGATGACGTCATCACGCTCCACCCCGTCGCTCAAAGTATCAGCGGACACCCTTTGTGTGCCAGCCGTTAGTTTGAATGGGTCCTGTTCTCTGGCCGACCAAGCTTTTTTAGCCCCATGTTGGCACCTTAAGCCTTCCAGAA
Organism: Ptychadena robeensis; assembly: GCA_036250615.1. Classification (NCBI taxonomy): domain Eukaryota; kingdom Metazoa; phylum Chordata; class Amphibia; order Anura; family Ptychadenidae; genus Ptychadena; species Ptychadena robeensis. Next base: position 104,771,423 of record CM070036.1, read on the forward strand.
CAGCTCTGGCTACAGACAGACCTGAAGAATACTCGTCTATAGGATTGGAAAGCTCCTTTCTTGGCTCATCAGGCATCTTCAATATCTGTTCCTCCTTCCTCCTATCCTGAGCTTCCATAAAGGTTTTGTTTTCTTTGTTCTCTTTGTCTCATTGTCTGTTGGACATTCATAGGCACTTGCTTACTGATGCTGGGTCGCATCATGAAACCATCCTGCACAATGAACTGTTCCTGGCTCTCTTCAATGGCTTATTCATAATCACGGCTGTGTTCTAGCCTAATCAGATGCTGCTATTGACTTTCCAGGAAAAGAAGATACGTTGCTAGTTCAGGTTGAAAAATAGTCCATCCTCTTTGAAGCTGAACTTTGGGTTAAGTAGGATAAAAACACACCCTTTGCGATTGGGTCCTGAAATTATCCAATTGAATAATAATTAATAATAAGGACCTAAAGTAGACACTGGGTAATGGCTGGTCACCCAAGAAATTGGAAGGTGGTAGAGATTCACATATGGGGGTATTAACTTGCAAGAAACTTAATTGAACCCTTTGCTGTGACATAGTAATCTAAGGGGGTGTAGGTGCTTGCATCTCCTTAGCATGGGGTGGCTTAAACATCAAATACATCAAAAACATCAAACAAGGAACAGTCATGTTTTTTCTTGGTCAATTGCAGTTATTTACTTTGGATGGAGACCAGGGTCCCCATCTAAAGTTGTGAACGGAAATCAATGTGCAGAATGGTGCAAATTCACAGTTTGACGTCATCACGATCTGATCGAGCGTCCGTCGATCTAACAGGTCATCTATGGCCAGCTTAATGGATATGTTTGAATAAGGGTTTAGGTTAGCGTCTGTTTGTAGGTAAACAGTTGTGGATAAAGCTACCAAAAACTAGTTCTGTCTCGAAAACAAATGTAATAAAAGTTCTCACTTCTCAGAAAATCTCAGTGTTTTTTTTTATGAATGGGCCAGTATATTATATGTATGTTATATAGTATTATGTTCTAGAAAGCTGAGAATAAATATAATCCAGTGTGAATCAGCAAGTATAAGATATTCATATCAGGCGGACTGTCTCTGTCTAGGCATCAGCAGAGTGATAATCTAAGGTCACATCAAAAGAGCTGCTTGAGGATTATTGGACGCTAATCATAGTACACATTGGAATCTAGTCATATCACTATACCTAATGAGTTTTTGAAATAGTAGGGTTGTGTGTATGTGTATGTATTTGTGTGCTTTGTATGTTTAGCATGTTTAGCTATAGCCAGGCTATGAACATTCAAACATGAACATAATCTGACACATGTAGATGAGTATAGTGGATCAGATATCAAACAAAGAGAAACGGTGAAGTAATTGAAGTTAGTACTCTCTCATTTCATGTTGTACATCAGCGCCTACAGTGCTTCCAGATAGTATTCACAGCACATCACTTTTTCCACATTGTGTTATGTTACCGCATTATTCAAAAATTTATTAAATTAATTTTTCCTCAGAATTCTACACACAACACCCCATAATGGCAACGTGAAAAAAGCTCCTTCAGGTTGCATGGGAAGCGTCAGTGCACAGCCACTTTTCGATCTCTCCAGAGATGTTCAGTCGGATTCAAGTTTGGGCTCTGGCTGGGCCACTCGAGGACATTCACAGAGTTGTCCTGAAGCCACTCCTTTGATATGTTGGCTGTGTGCTAAGGATCGTTGTCATGCTGAAAGATGAACTGTCGCCTCAATCTGAGTGCAGGAGCACTCTGGAGCAGGTTTTCATCTGTACATTGCTGCAGTCATCTTCCCCTTCATGCTGACTAGTCTTCCAGTTCTTGTCACTGAAAAACATCCCCACAGCATGATGCTGCCACCACCATGCTTCACTGTTGGGAGGTCTTTGGCCTGATTATGACCTGTGCCTGATCTCCTCCAAATGTGACACCTGGTATTCACACCAAAGAGTTAAATCTTTGTCTCATCAGACCAGAGAATTTTTGTTTCTCATGGCCTGACAGTCCTTCAGGTGCCTTTTGGTAAACATCAGTTGGGCTGCTATGTGCCTTCTCCTAAGGAGGAGTTGCTTCTGTCTGGCCACTCTACCATACAGTCCAGGTGGATTGCTGCAGACAGGGTTTCCTTCTGGATGGTTCAGAGGACATCTGGAGCTCTAACTATCTAGTGACTATCAGGATATTGGCCTCCTCTCTCACTAAGGCCCTTCTAACCTGATGGCTCAGCTTAGATTGCCAACCAGCTCCAGGAGGAGTCCTGATGGTTTTTGACTTCTTAAGCTGGCCACACACGGGTAGATTCCCGTGCAATCGACCGGCGTCAATTACAGAGTCTGGTGACGTAATAACGCTGTAATTGATCGCGGGGTCAATAGTACAGAATCAAGTGCACCAACATGGCAATCAATTACTGGACGATGGAGACTGGTCCCCACTTTCGTGGCTGATGACAGCTTGTTACCTAGCTGGAGACACGGCACAGGCACGACCTAGCCAGCCCCCCCTCCTCTATTCTCTCGCTCGCAGATAGCTGGATCCGTGTTCGCCCACCCCCTTCACCACCACAGCCATAGCTGAACACGCCTGTCGCAGTTGGTTTAGCTGCGGTCTCCGTGTTCCACACCTTTGCCTTCCAGCTCATCCATTCTCATTGAATGGGGATAGTTGGGTTCCCATATTCATGCAATGGATTTCGACCAAGGTTTTCCAACATGTTGGAAAAATGTGGGCGAGTTTTTTCGACAGGAATCCATTGATCCTCTCGAAAGGAAAGTGGATGGCTCAGATGAAGTGACAGATGAGAGGAGAATCGGGAAGCCGTGAGCTGCCGCCCGATGTTCCTCTAATCTGTTACTTTATCGAGCCGTGTGTGGCTAGCTTAACATATTATGGATGATAGAGGCCACTATGCTCATTAGGAAAATTACCCTAAGTACACAGCCAATATATCAAGAGGACAACCTTGTGTGCAGATTTGAATCCGATTCAACATCTCTGGGTTTGCACGGACGCTTTCCATCCGAACTATTGGGGCTTGAGGGGTGTGCCAAGCTTGTGGCGTTGTATTTAAAAAAAACTTGAGGCTGTCATTGCTGACAATGGTGCAGTCGACCAAGTATTGAGCTGTGAATACATATGTACATGTGATTTCTCACTTGTCAAGTGAGTCTAATGTTTTAGCATAGCATGAAAAGGCAGTGTAAGGGGCAGGGCTGTGAAGTCGTAGTCGAGGAGTCGGAGACATTTTTGGGTACCTGGTGTCGGCAAAAAATTAACCGACTCCGACTCCTACTAAATTTAAATGGGAATTAAAAATTTTTTACTTCAAATGTCGCAATTAACAAACAGTCATAATTGAACGACTTCTCTGCTCTAAGAATAAATGCGTGCCGTGCATAACATTACCCTAGCCTAAAGGCCCCACACACGTACTGAGTGGGGGCCGACAGATCAGCTCAGAAGAGCTCTAGAGTGAAGCGTGTTGACGTCATCACACTGCTCTCCAGAGCTGACAGCATCAGGGGGCACCCTTTGTGTGCTGGCCATTAGCTTCAATGAAGACGTCGGTCTTCATTGAAACTAACGGCACCGGCCAGAGCAGACCTGTCAAGCCTCCCGTTTTGGCCGGGAAAGTCAATTTTTTTATGTGGCTTTCCCAGCCAAATCCTGATTTCAAAAAATCACAGATTTTTCCCGGATTCTTGAGATCGAGCTGTTCTACCGGGGAGAGGGCGTTACTCTCCCTGCTAATGTCCATTAGCAGGGAGAGTAACAACCTCTCCCCGGTAGAACAGCTCGATCTCAAGAATCCGGGAAAAATCTCCCTGCTAGATCAGCTAAAAGATTGGCGGATGCTGGAAGTGACGTCAGAGTTCCGGTACATGGAACGCGGAAGAACCACGATCCATATAGATTATCGGACATGTCCGTTCTCTGGCCATCCGAGCTGTGGGGCGACAGCGATCTGTCGCCCCATGTGGCACCCCCGATCAGTTAGCGCGCACGCCCATCGGTCTGCGGACAAAATCGGCCGCCGCTCGGTGCGTGTATGACGGCCGTAACTCTCGCTGATAATGAAGTAAATGTTTGTTGCCGGACTAGAGACGCTTGTATAAGTGAAGGGAATGGATCGCCAATAGTTCAAGACTGGAGCTGTAAAGCATTTGGAAAAACGCTGTAATTCAGCTGAGGCTACAAATACTTAGATTGTTAGCTTCAACTTTACACATGACTATGGGATTCCAGGGAAATCATGAATCATGTTTGAAGTGCCCCTTCGTTCTGCCTCTTCTTGGAGCCTTTCACTGCCCTATCCTCAGAAGAAGATCTGAACACTAAAGCACACACGGGTAGATCTGTAAAAATATCAAAAAAGTACAATCAATAAACTTGCCCGCCCACGGTGATTAATTGTATTTTAATCTGTTTACAAACCTACCCGTGTGTGCGCTTTCCTTCGGGCGGGATCAATAGAGCCGGCTCAAAGGAACTTGATTGAACGGGGTTCCAACATGTTGGAAAACCCCATTCAATCTCCAATACTTTGCATGGAGACATGAGTCTTCATGGTAAGTATTGGAACAGCTGCTGCTGCCTACTGCTCAGCCGTCGGCTGTCAGTGTGAAGGGGGCGGAGCCAGCACTTCTCACTCGAAAGCTATGTAATTGAGGCAGCTGTATGAGACAGGCTGCTTGTCCCCAGCTTGTGGCATGTTGTAATTCACATGCTGCAATCTGGGGAGAACGGGTCCCCATTGAACAGGAATCCATGTGCCCATGTGTGCACATTGATTTCCGTTTAATTGATTCCCGATCAATGACAGCGTGGTGCCTAGCTTATGGAAAAAGCAGCAGCATCTTCTGCCTAACTTCCTTTCTCTGCTTTAATTGGCCATTACAGTACAGTGCTGGTTTCCTAGCCAGTAGTTCTGTGGTTAATGTATGTTCCATGCCTTCCTTTCCTTCAATGGATGATTTGAATACATTAGCATATTAAATCGGAGTCGGACAATTTATCGACCGACTCCACAGCCCTGGTTAGGGGTGCTTGATGCCATTTGAACTGTGATTTTGACTGTTCTTATGATTCTGATTAACCCATACCCAACCCATATGTCCCAAGTGGTCTAGTTAGGGTTGTTCTTGAGAAAGTGTGCTAGCTTCTTCAAACTTCTTCAAACAACAAGCAAATGTTGTTACATGACAAGGGTTTTCATAAGTACTTTTTGGGGGCTTTGCGTGACATTTGTGTGTGTTGCAGCAATGCTCACATTGGCACAGGGAATTTATATTTAGAAAGGAATTGAGTGATTTGTAATTATTTCAGAGAGTTGGGAAAGCAGTTGTTACCCACCGCTGAAAACCATTTTAATTCAGCTGGGAGTAAAGTTAGGCTTGAGAGGAGACTTCTTAAAGGAAATTATGTTAAAGTTGTATATCATATATAGTCAGGTCCATAAGTATTGGGACATTAAATACACTTTTTTGGCCCTATACACTACCACAATGGATTTGGAATGAAACAAACACAATGTGCTTTAACCCTCTGAGCGTTTCCCACGTGGCAGGGTTTTTTCATAACCGTGCCACGGGCAATCGCGGCGGAGCACAATATGCTCCGCCGCGATTTCCTGCTCAGCTGGAGGTCATTAACATAAGCCCGGCATCACTGGAGACGCCGGACTTTTGCTGAAGAAAAGCGACGCCCCTCCAGTTTGACGGACGTCTATGGCGCCGCCTACCCCCGCCCCCTTCGCGTCACCGGTGACGCAATCGGGGGCGGACCCGGAAGCATCGGCATACATGCCGGTGCTCCTGACCGCCGTAAGAAGACGGCGAGACCTCGAGCGCGGCTCTAGTTAACTGGGGCTGAGTTTCATGATGCATGAAACTCAGCCCGAGTTAACTCGGGCCAGACGCTCAGAAGGTTAACTGGAGACTGTCAGCTTAAATTTGAGGCTTTTTATAAATCAGATGAACAGTGAAGGAATTACAACAGTTTGCATATTTGCCGTGTATGCCCACAGTTAAGGTGGGCATACATGATTAAATTTTTTGTTTTTAATATGATCGTATTATAGTCGATCAGATTACATATGAATTTTTGTTTTGTACCATACATGATGTAATTGATTCCTTTCCTAAGCCCTGTGTGCATGCTCCATAGTACAATCGGATACAGATAAATCATAATACCTACAAAACAGATACTTGAATAATCAACTAAAATTTGACAACATATGCGATCACTGCTCGATTTGGATCACATTAAGTCGATCCATTCAGGTAAATGGGAATCAACTTAATAAGATCGAATGAAAAAAACAATCAATTTATGCCCACCTTAAGAGCCAAATATTTTTAGTATTCCCAAAGCTTTTTTGCTCTCATGGCAAGTTTAAATTAAAGCTTGTCCAAGTTAAACCAGTAGCCTGACATCCATATCTAGAGGCATAACATTTTATCTTCTGGCTTCTGTAGACACAAGATCTCTGGATCTGATAATGTAGTTGTGAAGCTAGGTTTTCCATTGGTTATGATGGGATTTAGTCAGTGTATGAAAAAAGTTTTTGTCCTTATAGCAGACAGATGTTTACCCAGCTGGTAGCAGGTCACAAGTCAAGGCATGCAAAAGGAATGGTATTGTCGTTCAGATTTTAAAATGTCATTAATTGTGTGTGTGTATAAAATTACTTAGAATTGTGTACAGAAGAAGTTATTATATTGTTAAAAAGCTTTTGTGCACATATAAATGTTGGATATATGTTTAACGGTCTATCATATGAAGCCATACTCTGTGCTAATCATTTGCAGATTCTTGCAATAATAATTATTTCCTGGTTTCTGGGTTGTCAGATATTTAAATGATTTACTAGTATGGTTCACTTCATGTAGTGTCATTTGGAATGTTTTTTTGATTATTGATTATATTCATATAGTCATATATAATATATTGTATTCCTATATTATATTCATGGATTATATTTTTCTCACATAAAGGTATTTCTCACATGTTTTAAAGCAGTTGTTCCCAAACTGGGGTGTGGGCCCCCCCTGGGGGGAGCGGAGGTATTCCAGGGGGAGGTACAGCTTGGGGGACACCCAAGGTGGCACTGGAAGCTCTCTATGTGAGAATTATGCGGTCAGCTAGAGGAAGGCGAACTGAAAACACACCAGAAAGGCTGCCTATTGGCTCTCCCTACTGTCAGTGCTCTTCTTCCTCTATAGATTGCACACAGTACACACAGTACACCCACCCTCCCCTTGAACTGCTAGCCAATCAGACAAGCCTGAGGGAGGAGGTACAAGCAGAAAGCAGAACATGGGGGAACAAGCTGCAGACAGTACGTAGATTGTATATAATGTTTGTCTCTCTGTGAATGCAAGATTGTAGTTTGTGTGTGTCTGTATATGAATGATTTCAAATAAAGTTTAAGGGGCAATTTCACACTAGTCGTTTTGTGTTTTATTTTTTTTAGCAGTAACTGATGTGCTAGTGGTAATGCTACAATATCCATTACTGATAAAAAAAAATCCTGTTTTTCCGCATTGCAATTGTGTCTTCCATACAAGTGTATGGCCCCAAATATGCTTGCCGCAGGGCAATTTGCGATAACGCGCTGCTTTGGAAACTATGTACCTCGTGTTGCTTAATATGCACTTGTTAGTGTAAAATAGCCCTTTTATCTGAACCTGTGTAGTTTAAATGGAGGGGCTTAATCATGTTTCTATCTAGAAAAGGGGGGCCCTGGATGGAAAGTTTGGGATCCACTGTTCTAAAGTATGGAAAATACTGCGGGTCTGCAGGCAAAGCTCGGCTGAGCCGGGGAGAGCAGAATTGTCGCTCCCTGGGTCCTCCGATATCTGACAGGGTACATCTGACATCATCACGCTGCTGCAGGGTACATCAGACGGCTCGAATATCGAGCCGTCTGTACCCTGCTTAACACTTGTAAGCAGGGTACAGAAAGCTTGATAAATATCTTATAGGCTGCCGTACACGGGTCGATGCCTGTGAGATGGATCAGCCTTCAAGCTCAGCCTGATGATGTCATCAAACTGAGCCTGATATCGTAGGAGCTGGAGGTGCCATCCTATGCATCATCCAGCTCAGCTGATGCTTTGTATGAGGACCCGTGGTCCTCATCCAAAGCATTGGACATTGACCATGATTTACGGTCATGTCCAATAATGCTGTCTTCGAGCAGGATTGATTGATCCAGCTTGAAGACAGGGGTGGCTGCATTACATGCCCTAGATAGATGACCGTGCATGCAGCTTGAAGCGGCCATCGATCTAGCGCATAACTATGCGTATATGGGCACCATGTGCCAAATCTCAAACCTAAAGCTAGACATACACTGCTCAATTTTGTAATAGATTCGAGTGTGCATGATTTTGTCAGAATCTATTACGACATTTGAGCCATCCAGGCTTCTTTTGAGCGGGATCGATTGCACATGATTGGCCGAACAGGTTTCCAACATGTTGGAAAACCTTGTTTGATTGCGCTCGATACTCCTTGGGTATTGACCCCTGTATGCCAGCCTTTATGGAATAAAGGACACGGCTAGATGGCATCACCCAAAAAGAGAAGCTTTATTTTGCCAATTGCCAAAATGGTCACATGCACTTGTTTATTTGTAGACCTTACTGCCTGTTCTGCCCTTGTGTGCTGCAAAGGTTCTTGTTGTACTGTGGTCCCCGTCTCTTTTACCTCTCTGATGCTAATATTGCAAGATAAATAATACTGCTTGGTTTGATCTCAGTTTCCTTAGCCATGTGACATTAGTAGATTGCACTTTGGTATAAATAGTGAGTGAAGCTTGGTTATAATTAGTAAATTGTGAATCTTTACGGAACAGATGGAATGGTAAATTTACAAAGAGAATGTGTTGATGTTTCTTCATTTTGTCGGTTGTGTACTGAGCTCCCTGTTTAAACCATGGAGTAAATACATTTTATATGAAGGCAAAATAGAATACCTTTTTCTATTAGGGGTATCTATTTGAGTTTGACCTTGTACTACATGGTTTCCTTGATCCTCTTCCGCCAGAAACTGCTGGAAAATAAATGTAAAAAATTAGCAAGGTGACACTCTAGCATAGTGTGCTTCTGAACTTTTCCTAAAAAGTAACTCCCCTGGTTACTTCACATATTCCAAAAAAGTTACATCTACCATTTGTGAAATACCAGTATATATATTTAACATTATATTGACAAGATATATAACCTTATACAATGACAAGATTTTTGCAAAATTAAGAGGTTCGTTTGGTTTATTCATATCACTGTTAATCTTCAAAATGTAATGGAAGATCTGCCAACGGGAGGATCTCCTATCTATGTACTATGTACTATGTTGTTATATTAGCTGAGCTCTGCTCGCCGATCTAGCTCTGTCCGTGTGTGAGAGGTGGACTTGAGCTGCCAGCTCTCCCACACAGCCAGAGAACTGTGTAATCAGCCAGTCCATCTGATTACACAGTGTATAGGGGAGATCTGCCTGTGTGACAGATGCAGAGGGGTGAGCTGTCCAGTTGAGCTCAATCTACCCAGCTCGCATAGAGCTCTGCTGTCAGGGCTAGATGCAGCTTCCCCGCCTCCGGATCTCCCATCGGAGCATGGAGCTCCAGGCAGCAGAGTGGGAGAAAACTAAAATATTTTTTGGCCATTGGATGCTCTGATGTATAGGGTGTGTCCTATACATCAGAAGGTCTTATGGTCCAAAAAATATGGTAGATAATTATCCAGGTGTACCTTTAGTGGAATGGTAATGTCCTCCCGATCTTTCTGTCCCATTACAGAATCTGGGTCTCTCTCTCTTGCTTTCTAGACAAAAGGTCTATATAAGCAGGGGTGCACATAACTTTTAAGCGAGCTACTTGGTTAAGTACCAGGAGATGGTGTTTGGTACTCACCCCATGTATAGGGTGGTCTACTGCACTGTCGTACTTACTGTTCAGCTTCCTGCATGGTAGGTTCTGCTGCAGATGGACCTCCCTGTTCTTGAATAAGCCTCTGATTAACTTTCTCCATCCACAGATCAACAGCTGTACTCTCACAGTACAACACCATTTGAACCCCCAGATCTCAGTATATATCTCAGTATCATATCTCAGTTGTGCAACTTTTCTCTTGTCAGATTTTACCCTTACATATGCCTACTCTGATTTTCATCCCCCAGATCTCCAACACCCTTATAAGTCCAATCTTTTTTTTTATTCATAATTTACATTCCCAATTTGACTCCTAACTGCAACCTTTTATATTTATTAAAGTTTCCCTGTGGTTATCCAAGTGAATTGGATTGTGCACCCCTGTATATAAAGTTGGTAAAAAGGGTAATTAGTTACTATTGAAACACACTTCTGTAATGTAATTTCAAGTCATTACTTTACTTTATAGCATTAGGTTCTTTAAACCTAAATTGTTATTATTTGGGTAGGGAGAGTCTAATTGTTTTAGCACATCCATTAGTAAATGCTGAAGTAAAAAGTGAACTGTTGTTGCTGTGTGAAAAATAATCGACTGATACAGGTCAAGATATTGCAGTTCAGTAACTTTTTGTCAACTCGTTGTTTCTCAGGTCAGTATGCCCAGTTCATTTCCTTAAAATTAATTTACACATTTCAAAATTGCAGTACTTAATTAACAATGTCAAAAGCCTTTGGTATTATTTCCCTTCAGAAGTCTTTTTTTGGTGTCTCATCAAAAGATTCTGATATGTTGCGATATATTAAAACTGACCTCCAGGATATGAAAATGTAGGATAAATAAGAGATATGCTTCTTCCAAAATAAATATTGGTGTGCTTTGTGTATTTTGTCATTTTAGAGCTCATTCTCAGACTAGATCTCTTCTAGATGCAGTAATCCACTATGACATGTTGACTTTGTTCAGCGGTTTCCTGTTGACTGAAGACCTGTCACTTCTGTCCTCTTCTTTAGTTGTTGATCGGGTATCTGTCCCCTCCTTGTTTTCTGCAGGCAACCTGAAGCAGAAGGACATGCTTTTGGGCTCAGAGGTGGGTGGTGTTTAATAGTGGGTAGTGATGGCCCGAACTGTTCGCCGGCGAACTATTCGCGGCGAACATCGCATGTTCG